>VXAL01014981.1:0-83130 GCA_013399475.1 Chauna torquata | reverse complement strand
GGTCCGTGCGCCCGCCTGCAGCCGCGGGGCTCGGACGCAGCCCTGCGGGAACGCTCCGCGTGCGGCCCGAGCTCAGCGCAGCACCAGGCTGGAGCCTATCCCGGCCTAGGGATGCCAGGAGGGTGATGGGAGGCTGGAGCACCTCTCCTGGGGAGGGAGCTGAGAGAGCTGGGGTGTTCGGCCTGGAGAAGGGAAGGCTCCGGGGAGACCTCACAGCGGCCTCCCCGTGCCTAAAGGGGGCTGCAGGAAAGCTGGGGAGGGGCTCCATGTCAGGCAGTGCAGCGACAGGACACGGGGCAAGAGCTTCAAACTAAAAGAGGGTAGATTTAGGTTAGATGTTAGGAAGAAATTCTTCGCTATGAGGGCAGTGAGGCACTGGCACAGGCTGCCCGGAGCTGTGGGTGCCCCGTCCCTGGAGGTGCTCAAGGCCAGCCTGGATGGGGCTTTGGGCAGCCTGGGCTGGCGGATGGCATCCCTGCCCATGGCAGGGGGCTGGACCCAGATGAGCTTTAAGGTCCCCTCCAACCCAAACCATTCTGTGATTCCATGCACCAGCCCTTTGGGGAGCCTTGCTGAAGGCGCTGAGCTCCCAGTGGCTCTCGGTCTTGTGCAGGGGATGTGGAGGAGGTTTTGGACACCATCAGCACCTCCAGCCAAGCCGGGGACCCTGCAGGTGACAGGTGACCCTGAGGGCAGCAGGACTGACAGCGTGGGGCTGAGAGACAGCTCTGAGTACTACCCCGTGCCCGTGTCAGGGGCAGCTGTACTGTGGGCTCTGCATCCTCCTCAACAGATCCCCTGGGGACTGGGCAGCTTTGTGCTGCCAGTGGCTGAGGCTGTGCTGACACCCTCCTGAGATCAGGGTGCTTCCCACACAACACACTGACCTCCCAACACAGGTGCCCGCCTACTGCCAGCACACAGTAGGGCACAGCACGCCACACGCTGACAGTGATTTCGGCTCTGGATTAGTTTGCTGATCCTCCAAACTCGCCTTGTGCTCGGAGACTCCCTGATCCCAGCTTTTGTCAAACAACAGCCGCGCTCTGCATTCGGGGCCTGATTAGCAGCAGGCTGCACAAAGGGAGCTGCAGGGCAGCAAGGAGCACAAAGCAGAATTGCAAAATCAGACAGGAGGCAATTTATACTCCCCAGGACCTTGCCAAGCTGCTCTCCCCACCCGTCCGCCAAAGGTTCTGGCGCATCCAAGAGTCCCAGCAGCACCCAGCACCGCCGCAGAGCATCAGCAGCCCCTGTGCCGGCTCCTCTCCCTACGTGCTTCCATGATCTTGGCACAAGATACAGCCAGCAGCCGAGTGGTGCTTCGTGTGCTTTCAGGAAGCAGAGGAAGAACGGGCCTGTAATAAGAGCGGGTGGACAATGAGTGCTGGCTGGTGCCACCACAGACAGCCACCCCTGGCCACTCTCGCTGGGGCTCAGCTTGCCCATCCAGACCCTCTGCAAGTGCAAAGGAAGTTCTTGCAGGCCCCGGAGGACAGCTGGCCTTTCCACAAGGCTGGTGGGTAGCTCAGGGTCTGCCTGCCTTCAGGAGACCAACATCGCCACCTCCTGATGGATGCTGACCCGGTGACTGCCAGCCCAGCTCTGCTTTCCAGCAGGAACCCACCCTTCCCCTTTCTGCTCCTGCAGCTGGAAAAAAGGAGTGGGGAGGCTCAGCAGAGGCACTGGCCACCAGTAGGGTCTGACAGGTTCAGCCCCTGGACCAAGGATCTGGGAAGATTTGGGACCATCTCAACCCAGAGTACCCAGGGGGATGCTCTTCCACCAACTCCTGCGGCAGATCCCAGCCAGAACAGAAAGTCTGTCCCAAAGCAAGCAAGGGATGGCCAAACTTCTTCCTTAGCACTGTCTTTATTTTTACAGGTTAGCACTAGGCATAGAGGACATCCAAACACTATGACAAAAGGCCTGTTTGCCAGAGCCAACAAGCCAGACCTACTTCACATTGCTACACAGACCAAAAACACATGGGAAACAAGACAAGAAACACACACAGCTTCACTCTCCTGGGAGGGAGGGACGGGTCTGGCTTGGCAAATGTATCTGCCACATGGGAGAACCAACCCTTGAAGGCTTCCCAGAGCCAACAGGGATAGAGAGTAACCTGAACCCTGGGGCTGAGTCCCTCCAGAGGCATCTCTGAGCGAGCAGGCTGGGAAGGAGGCTATACATTAGGCCTACCTAAGTGGCAAGATTGCAGGTTGAGGGCCTATGCTTTACCACTAGGAATAGCTCGCATGTCTGGGGACCCCCTCAGCTGAGGGGGGGGCCAGGGCCAGCTGCATGGAACCCATTAGCTGCCAAAGCATCTGCACCAGGAGGAAAGGCCTATCTCTGCCACTCAGCGGGCATCGGGGGCAGGTGAGCACTGCACACACGCCGCTCCCACGGCACAACCCCTCTTGTCCTCCTTCACGCACTCCTCTTCAGCCTCAGGGCATTGTCCAGGGCGACCAGCTGGCGCAAGAAACCCCGGTTGGGGATGATACCACGGTGGTCCTTGACCGTCTTTATGGCTTCTACAAGGGGCATGTGGTGGCGGATCATGAGGTAGGCGAGGACCAAGGTGGCCGACCTGCTCACCCCGACAGCACAGTGCACAAGGATCCTTCCTGGGGGCAAAACACAGGGGCCGTGTCACAGCAGGCCGAATATCTCAATTAAAAAAAAATACTGAGGACCCAACTGTTTGCCACGGCGCATCCTGGCACTGCAGCCAGGTGTGCAGCCTCCAGGGTTAGATGTAGGGCCCCAGGTACAGTATGACTGTGATGCACTGAGGTCCCCCTCTTGGCACAGAGTGTCAGTGCATCAGGATCTCCCGAAACAGTCTGAATAGGAGCAGCCACAGCTCTGGACACAGGCTGAGGCTGTGACCTCTGGGGCCACTGCTCTAATCTAGCCCATCTCCTCTTTGGAGCAGGTGATCCAGAGCAGAAGACACCACACCAGGCTAGAAATGTCTTTGTTTCCTAGGATGCTTAGCAATAGGATGTTAGTCCAGCTTTCCACCCACCAAAGGAAGTTTCTCCTTTCCCCACACCCCACTTCTGTCCCACCAATCTTTACCACTGACCTTCATTCAGCGCCTGGTGGATGAAGTCAGCTGCAGGATAGAAGTAGGGGCTCATGTCAAAGGAAGGTGAGTCATGGGCCTCAATGCCCAGGTAGCGGATGCCCGTGCCCTCGTAGTACTCAGCACCTCCCCTCCACTTGCTGTGCGAGGCATTGAGGATGTGAGTGATGCGCAGGTGAGCCAGCTCACGCCGGTTGGCTGCTATATCTCTGCAGGGAGGGAGAAACAGTGCAGAGATGTGTGAGTTTAGAAAAATTAAAGTTAAAGGAAATTTTCCAAGGACAGTGTAAGGGATGTCCTGGTCAAACATTTTCATCTGAGAAAGCCAGAGGCAAAGGAAAGATGCCAGACTCAGACTCCTGAATTTTAAGTCAATCGCACAGACTCCATGGGCACACCACCTCCACCCACCCTGCCACAGCAGCACTCTGAACTCTCTGCACAGCTGTGCTAATGTCCTTCCTCCTCCTTCAACCCATCATGTCCTCCTCTCCCTCACATTTCCAGCTTTCCTCTCCCAGACTTCTCCATTTCAAAAAAACATCCCTCAGTCCCCCAATTCTTGTCCTCTTCCGATACATACTGATCTCCCAGGTAGAGTCCTGGCCAGACCTCATCAGCATGGTTACAGGCTGTCTTTCCTGTGTACAGCAACCTTTCAAGCTCGAAGACGCTGAGGATGGGGTGGTTGTTGCGCTCTTCCCGCGAGCCCCGGTTTGGTGATCTGGTGCCATTCCTGGAGAACCTGGACAGGAAAGCCATTGGAGCTGCCGAGACCCACAAGGCATACCTGTGGGTTCGTGAAGGCCGGAGAGTGGCCTGGAGGTCTCTTCTGCTGCTGTTGCCACCCACGGTCCTGTCATGGAAGCAGTGGAGATGCTGTTAGAAGAACGGGAGACCTCTCACTCCGGCCCTTTTGTAGAAATACTGGCCTGAAGCAGCCAAGCCTGACCTTCCTGATGGGAGGGCTGTGTAAACCCAGCTACCCAGTGGTTCCCGCTGTGAGACAGTATCACCTACACTCCCTTCCAAGAAGCAATACTGCTGGGGAGCAGTTTACGATGCCAGGGCTGGTGAGGGAAGCCAGAGAGGCAGCCAGATAGCTGAGTCTCTACGGGCTGAGGTTTTGCTCCAGCCCCACGGCTTTGGGTTGAGGCCATATTGGCAAGAGATGCTCTATACAGGACCACCTTCCTTCTGAGCTGGCTCGGGGGCTTTGCCTGCCAGCGGGACAATGCCAGCTCGAGAACTGATGCTGCCAACCTGTGATCAGAAGCAATGAAAGGCGGCCAGCTCTGGGCAAGCCACCAGGATCGGGGAGGAAAAACCCCAAACAGGTGGAGGATTCCATATGGCACCACGTGGAGTCTGGCCGGGGCCCAGACTCCTGCAGACCAGGCACAAAAGCTCGCAGGGAGGGAGAGGCAGGATTAACCCCTCCGAGTACAGCAGTCCTGCTGCCGCATTCGAACATCCAGCACCTGTTTGGGGTGGGAAAGAGTTAATTTCAGGGGATGAGAAAGCTCATTTTACAGAGCCGATCCTCTGGGACACAGCTCTGCTCTCAAACCTTTAGATCATGCCGATACTTGTCACCCATCTGCAGGAAACCTCCCTGGACAGCCTCACCCACGCAGAGCAGCGACAGTCCCTGCAGCCAGGCGTTAGAGCTGCCTCATTTTGCTCGCTTGCTGCGGAAACCCCGCACTCGAGCATATCATTCTCCTGCCCACCGCCGCGCTGCTGCCCTGAGCTGCCCTGGAGGGGCTGGGAGGTGTCCAGAGCACGTCCCAGCGCAGCCACCCAGCAGCAGTTCAGCCCAGCAGCAGCTCAGCGCTGGCCACTTGGCTCGGGGGAGGACGCGCAGCGACCTTGGGCTGGCCAGGCTGCATCGGATCAGTCTGCCTGCTTTGACATTTCGCCTAAGGCACCGGCCAGCAGCCAACAGTGCAGAAGGAAGAAGCCTCTAGCCATTTCTTGGCAATGTGCAGAGGAGGAGAACATTGCGAGGGCATGGGGGAGCTCAGAGAGAGTCCAGAGACCCCTGGACAACTCCCTCCCCACTCCCTGTTCTGTGGGGGGAGCAGCTCAGACCCTGCTGGCACCCTGGGGTGCTGCACAGGAGAGGTCAGCGCCGCCCGCGCTGCTCGTCCCCGGCACTACACGCTGCCCCAGCGCAGAGCATGGGCCAGATCTCACCCTGATGCATCTCCCCTGCCCCGATGAATTTTGGACTCCTTCACGCTGGGAATTCAGACTTGGCAAACCCCACCTGGAAAAGGCATTCAGCATGGCCATGTGCCGGGCCCTTAAACCTTGGGTGACCTTGGCTGCAGCACAGCCACATGCCACCAGCCCCGAGCAGCATTAGGAAACAAACAGCAGAGGGGTCTGAAAAAACAGGGTCTGAAAAAACACCACATCATCGGTATGAGGCTGTAATGAGCCAAACAGCAGACCCTCTTATTGCTACAGCTGGCTGGTAAAACAGCAATCCATACCTATCGTGGGATGTAGCTCTAGAAACTTCAGGCCCAGAGCTGGCCTCCAGCATCCCACCCCCAGCATACCACCGTGCCAGCCCCCCAAAGTGCTGCAGGGGAAGAGAAACTGCCCCCCGTCCAAGTCCTCAGAACAGACCTCACAGCACTCCTTGCACTTGAACCCCTCACAGGCATCACCTGCACCCCCCTGTCGGCAGCCAAGCCCGGGGGCTTGCACCCCGCTCTCCCAAACACGCTCATGGCTGTCTCCGGAGCCCCTCTGCCAGTCGTGCTGTGCTCGGAGGGAGGAGAGAAACAGCCAGAGCCTGCCTGGATGCAGAGCGAGCTCTGAAGAGGCATCGCTGAACGAGCGCAGGCTGCCCAGCCCCGCACACTCGTAGAGACAGACAGACAGACACGCAGGAGGAAGGAGACGCCCACCCCGTTACTCTACCTTTGTGAGGGCTGAGATTTCTCTGCTCAAAACGAGTGTTGTAGTCAGATCCAGTCGGCCATGTCTTCCTGCTGCTGCTGCCGCTGCTGTAGAAAGGCTGATGTATGAACATCTATTTTAAGCCATGACATGTCCAGAGGCAGGTTTGTTTATACCATGCTGTGCATGGATGGATAAGGGAGGAATGAGAGAGACGGACACAAATTCAGAGATTGCATGCAAACATACACAGGCATACCCATAAATGCCCATTACTATGCAGATAAAAACAACAGCAACAATAACATATCAAAATATTCCTGCCAGCTTTGCTCTCACTCCTCCTCCAGCAAACCAAAAGCCACAGGCATGCAGAGAAGGAGAGAAGAAAAAGATGATAAAGTGGTGCTGATGACAGGATTACCTGTATCCTAAGTCTGCAGCTGTCTCTAGAGGATGCTCTTTCGTTTCTTTTTTATAATTGACCCTGTCCAACCCCCTTGCTTAGGGTCTGTTTGGCAGAGCCAGGGCTTGGTGACATGTTCTTAATTTGCTTAGAAAATAAGCCTTGAGGGGAAGATATGTGGTATCTATTTACAAATTCATGTCAAAGTCAGGGAATACTTTTTTTTTTCTGAAAAAAAAAAAGAGGAAATTCAAAACATTAAAGCTTTTTGTTTTGACATTTTCTAAATGACACCATTCATTTCAGAAGAGCTGCAATATTTCAGTTAAACATTTTCCACGCAGAATATTCTTCATTCCCTTAGAAGTGCTGGCTTTCAATTTAAAAGTTTGACTAAAATCAGGAAGTAGGAGTATGGTGGGAAAAACAAAAGGAGGAAGAATTGAAACATGCTGTTCGAGGCCAAACAACACATTCTAAGGTTTATGGCACTCTGTCCCTCACTCCTATTCAATTAAACAGGAAAATTTTCTATTTTATTTTCAACTGAACTTGTAATTGTCTCAGGATGTGACCTCAGAAGCTTCAGGGATGAACGCAGCATCACTAGACACCCGTCCTGTCCCACCTACACTGTGATACATGCACACAGGTGATGAGGTTTAGCTGGGCATTTTTAACATCCAGCATGGACTGCACAGGTCCTACGAGTGCAGCCTCAAAGTGGCTCATGCCTTTCAGCAGATCACAGACCTTGGTTTCCCCATGGTGCTAAATGATAGGACAGGGTTGTCAGGAGCAGGACTGGAAGCTAACAGCATACATGGGCTCATAAAGACTTTGGACACACACCTGAAGGACAGATCTCTCAGCCTTCACTGTGAAGTTTTGGATACAGCTTCAGCTTAGGAAGTCCACAGCACCCCAGAAGTTGGAGGATACACCCAGGAAGGCATTTGGGATATGCCCTGCTCTTTTCCCAAACAGTAACTGCTGGCTGCTGTTGGAGCTGGGTACCAGGGATGAGGGACTTGGTCTGTTCCAGTTCTTCTGCACCTTCAGGAATATTCACCCAGTGCTAAGAAGTCCCAGGAGAGACCCGCATGCAAGACTAACAGACCTGTCAGAGCTGCAGATCCAGGCAGTCCCCCCAAGCCCTCCTGCCCACTACACTCACCTGATCCTCGGGGAACACAGGTTCCAGCTGCCTTCATCCCAAATGCTCCTTATCAAATGGCTCTGCTGCACAAGCACCCCAGGGTGACTGTGCCCAGCCCTGACTGGCTCCATGTCCACTAGCCACGCTGGGGCAGCAGATGCGATGTGTCGGGCTAACGAGCTACCAGGTACAGCCCTGCTGGCTGGCCCGGAGCAGCCTCCCCCTCCTGGCATGGGCTCCAAAAGCTCCTGCCCTCAAGAAATGCCGCCCAGCTGCCAGCTGCCTCTGCTCCCAGGCAACAGGCAGCAAGGAGCAGTTGCTGGTCCCACCCTTTGGCTCCTGTTCAACACACCGGAAGCAGCACCCAGAGACCTGATTTATCCCTCTCCGTGGTTTGCTCCAGCTCCTCCATGCCCAAACTCCCAGGGGTGCACAGATGACAGTAAGGGACAGACCCCAGGAGGCCCTGGGCAAGGGCTGGCATCGCTGCCCTCACTGAGCTAGCAGTATGTCACTGCTGGGCAATGCTGCCAGCTCGGGAAAAGCCTGTCCCGTGTCCTGAATAAGGGGTGTGATTCCACTTATCTGCAGAAAGGCTGAACTTTTCACTTCCACCAGTCAGCGCTCCTCCAAAAAACAGGGGCCAAGTGACTAAAACGAGATTTGCATTTTCACAGCTCTGCAGGACACCTTTAATGTGGACAAGCAGAGGCCCTCTCCTCACCCTGCACGAAGGAATTACGGTCCTGGTAGGCTGTAAAATGTGCTTCTAAACAGAAGTCCCTACAACCCCCATCACAAAAGGTTAAATCTGAATAATAATAAAAAAAAAACTACATGAAATAAAATTAGATGGATAAATGTTTTGGCAGAGCGTTGCCTGCAGGGAACTTACTGGCCATTTAAACAGAGGATTAGTAGTTGGTATGTTTTTATTCTGGATAATAATAATACCGGAATTGCTTTGTAAAGCAGCCAGAAGTCCCCAGCAAAGCCAGTAACTGCTTCTTAGATAATGAAATCTCAGACGCTTTGGAATGTCTGGGCAGCTGCATCAAGGAAAAGTATCAGCAATCTATCTTTTTATAAGGGAAGATTCTCAGACACAAACCAGACCTCCTTGACTTGCCTCCTCTCCTTGTTTTCCATAAACATCAGTGCTGTAGCACAGACTGACTCACTCCTTGCTCCCTGATAGTATTTATCAGCTCAGTGTGTTCCTTCTGAAGCACCTATCCTTGAAGACAAGAGGCGACCCAAAGCACTGCAACTGGTCTGCGCGCTCAGTGGGAGCACAAACACCGCTGGGGGTTTGCTGTGACTCACATACATCTTGCTCAGTTTTCCCACCTCCTTCCGATCCCCTCCTGGGTCACAGTCCCATTTCTCTCCTGATTTGCCCAGGAACACTCTGAGTAGCAAAAATCACTCTGAGAACTAGTCACCATGGCACAGGGAGAGAATTTAAAAGACAAACCCAAAACCCTCTCTCCTACCAGCAGTGACTCTCACAGCTGTTCCCCCTGGGAAGCACTCAGCTGCAGGACCAGCCACAAAGATGTCCTGCAACCCCATTTTCCTGTGAGCTTTATCACTTTGTGATGTCTGACCCCCTAACTGAGAAGGGTCGTCTGGTCCTGGGCAGATAAAGGTTACGTGGGGAGCACAGCTACGGAGACACAGGAGGGGTAAGGTCCAGCTTTCCCCAGCCATGGGCACTGCCACAGAGAGCTGCTGTAGGGCTGGACAGTTTAAGGATAGCACCGGCACAGATTTCCTATATCCCCTGGCTGGCAGACTTGCCTGCTGTGGGGGTGCCGCTGTTACAACGGGGGTGGGATGCTGGCACAGGCAGCTACGATATCCCTACATCTCAGCTATTGTCAAAACCTGCTGTGTACAGCAGGCCTGCAGCAGCGAGGACAGAGCAGCTGTTTTCAGCTCAATTAGGAGTGGAATCAGCTCCCAGCAGAATAAGCAGGGCAGTCGCTGCTCCCAGCTGTCCCTTTTAGACTGAGCTCGGAGCAGGGAGGAATCGGGGCTGGGGTTTTGCAAAACCCGCAAGTGAGCTACAATAAGGGGCAGCTTGGAAAAGTTCACAGATCCAACCACTGGAGGCTGCTCTGGTTATACATAAATCACCACCATGCGCATTGTCAAACATGGAAAACTCAACCCAAGGAAATAAAGGGCAGGGGTTAGAGAGTTTCAGAGCTGCTATTTCCTGGCTTTATACTCCACATGCATGCAAATTCACCATGATCTTCACAGCTTTATTTTAAAGATCAGAGATCAATCACTTCACGCACTAAATGCTGCATGTCCAAAAGCCACCTGGAAGGCACAGGAGCCAGAGTTTATTATACTTAATCATAAACGGAAAGAACATGTACTTCATCCAACATGCGCCATTTGATAGACCCGTTGCAGAGGAGGGTGGGGGTGGAAGCAGTGCAGAGATAGATGCAGAATAACAACAGAAAATTAAGCCTCCTAGAAGTTAACAGTCAGGGTAAGAAGGTGGCATTATTGAAAGGGGTAGTGCAGGATGACAGAGCAGCATTACACCAACATACTGAAAGGGATTTGGACAAATGTTGTTTACTGGGCACTGAAACAGCCCTGGAGGAACTGCGTGCTCAGCTGAGGGAGGTAAACTCACTGCTCTCATTGGGTCACAGGCTCTTCTCTAGCTCCATGGATGTAGCATTGCAACGCGGGGGTCTGATGCAGGCTGCCTCAAAAAATATCACAGAAAATTTATCTGCAAAAGGCTCCTAAGGTCATGTGGCCAGTCAATCTGAGGTATTATCAACTCTCTATTAAAGCAGTAAAGTAGTAAAGAGTAATCTTCACTCTCTTCTTGCCTACACTTAGGACAGGGATAAAGGTTTCTTTTGGGGCTCTAGCAGTCTGGAAGGAAATTGCGAAGCTCAAGGTTACTGCCTTCCCAGGGGCTCTCCCAAGCCTCTCCATTCTGAGCACCTTTGGAACAGCAGTTGCGTGCTGTTAAATCCTCTCCCAGCCCCCAAACAGATGTCTGCTTCCCTGTAAGAAATGTGATCGAAGGTAGCAAACCCTTGGAAGGGAGGACGTGCAGGTAGCACAACTCCGCTGTGCCCATTCCAGTAGCACCAGCCTTGTCACTTGTATTGGTTCACTGCTGGAGGGGGCCACTTCAGTTCTGGCAATGCGGAGATATTTTCCATTAAAAGAAAGAAAAAGGAAAAAAAAAAAAAGGAAGAGGAAATAACAGCACCAGACTCATTGTCTGACAGCTGTAAAACCTGCAGAGCCTCAATTTCTGAGGAAGCAGTCCTTGTCCAGAGGGAGAAAGGCAGCTGCTTGCTTTGTCGCAAACTTGCAGTGTTTATGATTACTTAGCAGGGAGACTCTGAATTGCTCGTGGACACATTTTGCCTGTCATCCACTGTCTTGTTAATGTCAGAAGCAGCCTGGGATAGATTTGAGTTGCTACAGCACACGGAGGAAAAAAACACTAAGAAAAAAACAGCTGAAAAACCAACAAGTTGCTGGCAAAATATGCTGTGAAATCCTGATGCTTTCTGTCTAACTGTTCACTTCAGCTTGTCACATCTTGTTAACAGAGTAGGCTGGGGCATAGTCCAAACCTTCCCGAAGCTGGTGGGAGGTTTGCTGTTGACCTGATACTCATTGTGTTTAAATGTTCAGAAAGATGTCAAATGGAAGAGAACTACCCACACCTCCCCTGGAAGGGAACACGGCTGAGACATCCATGATCCCCATTAGCAAAGAGTCTGAGCTACTCGCACATTTTAAAGGCTAATCTTTCAAGATGAAGGTCACATCTATCTTGCATAGCAAAGTGATCTTCAAAATAGAAACACTCTCCTCAGCGCTAGAAACCTGCACCTCAGAGGCACCGGCACTACCTAGCCACCGCCTCTGCACGGTGCGGCTCGAACCCACGCGTGCAAAGCTGTGCGCTCCCAGAGCTGAGAGCTGCAGATCCGACTGCACCACCTCTGCCTCCAGAAGCTCAAATTTTGCTCTTGCAAATCCAAAATCCTTCATGAAATCTGCTTCGGAGAAAAAAGGATTTATATCTGCATCGGGGTGGAAATTGGAGTCAGGTCCCTGGCAAATTCACATTGACTTCAGGGAGGCTGGCACCTGTCTGTGGTTATTTCTCTTCTTCAGTGTTCTTGGACCAAGAACTAATCACTGTGAACATGGAGACATAGCGGTGGTGTCTTTTTGAGGCCTGCAGCTACTGTTAACACAATGAATTTCTATTCAGTGTGTCTATGGCACTAAGCACCCCAACAGCCCAGCGATGATTTCTAAAGCAGGGAGAAGAGCTTAGGAGCTCAAATATAAAGTCAGCGAGAGCTGGGTGCCTAATTCCTTTCTATCTTCTTTTTAATTCCTAGCCTTAGGGCTTTGAGGAAGCGGCTGGTTTGATTTGATGAAGAAAAAAGCTGTTCCATTAACAGGTCTGATGTTGGAGAGGTTTCTTTCAGCCTGTGATGAATCCCAGCACCCTTTACCAGGCCACACTTGCTGCTAGATCATATTTTCCCTTCAGTGACATTACGTCTTAAACAGGCTTTCACTGTAATAACATTTGCAGTAATGAAATCACCCAGCTGTATGGTCTTCTTTTAACAGCACAAATATCTGAGTTGGCTACAAAGGGAGATTTAAATGTCACAGAGAATGTGCTGTATGCGTCCATCAGAAGATAAGGTTTCTCTTTGTTGATGAATGGAGATGCAACGGTGGCTGCTGGGTGTTCGGAGCACAAAGGCTCACCGCAGCTCTTTGAATAGGGAATGAGGAGGCTCGGGGGGAGCAGGACAAGGGAGAAACGGCTAATACAGAGAGCTTTCAAAACCCCATGCTGGCTATAGGGCCCCTAAAGATGTAACAATGACAAGGCACTAAATTAGAAAATGAAATGACTCAAAATCAGCTCCTCTCTTGCCGCCCAAGTTCAGGGTTTGCTCTCCAACAGCAGCTGGCGGTTCAGGATTGGGAAGCGAGGGAGGAAAGGATCTCTAAACTGGGTGAGAATGATCCCAGCAGTGGTGCTCTAGAAAGCTTGCAGAGGCCTCAGCAATTCACTCCAGTATCCAAAGTCCCGGAAGAGTGGCACGGCTCGAGTTCACACCCAGCCTTTGAGCACTCCCTAACCCAGACGGCCAGCTGCCTTTCTGGGCTGTGTCAGAGGAGATGCGCCCCTACTGCCCATGGTGGACACGGCTGGGACCCAGACAGTCTGGATCTCCAGCAGGATACCTCTCAACCACCCTCCTGCCATGGCTATACAAGAGCGGGAAGTCCAGCTATAATCTTTGCACTGCTTACAGAAGTTAACGTGCAGGATGCCACTGAAGTCAATGAGAACTTCACACCCACATAGGAACTTTTAGCTCATTGTCAAAAGAAAAATGTCAGCAGAGGAAACAAATTACACCGGGTCAACCCAAAATGAACAATCTAAATTAACAAACTGCAAAAAAGTGTTTTGTCATTTCTAAATTGTTCATTTTCTTAGAAAAAATGTGGGAACAATGGGTCCCCACAGCAGATGGAAATTCTGATTTTCACTGCATGCGTTCAAGATTATTTGGGCCTGATTTGCTTCAGCTGATTAGACCCCAAACTGATGTTCCAAATTAGATTGTCAGAAATAGTCCTCCTTTTGAAAATTTAGCTGTTTGATTTTGTAGTATGGGAATCCTTTCCTGCTTATGCCCAGGAAAGCTCTCATTTGATCGATTGATTTACTCCAACAACAGGGCTAAAAATTCCCAGTTCCATCAAAGCCAGTTATAAAGCTGTCAACATCTTAAAGACAGGATTTTACCAGTATACTTAGTTGTGCCTCTGCTTTTTTTTTCTTTCTTTTTTTTTTTTTTAAATGAGAAACTGCTCTGGCAATGACTTTAAGGGTTACATTAGAAACCATTACATTTTGCTGCTGGCTCTTAATGGTAACAAGACTTGTACCTCCAGCTTGGCTTTCCATCTGCTACCAGCAGAGACAGTAATGTTACAGTCAACATGGAAAGTACTCATGTTTCAAGGAAAGGATAGTAGTAATGAAAGAAGAAAAATATTAGAGCTGATGATTTAGCCTGAGAAAGGGCAGATCATATCATGTAGCATGGCTATGAAAGGAATAACCTTTCTTCTGCAGGAATGTTTGGTGCAATGGGAAGAGGGACCAATTTTCCACCTCTGTTTTTAGCAGAAATGTTAATTTTAGCAAAAGAAGTAAAGGTCATGAAGGACAAAAGATTGGGAGGTGGTTAAAAAAAAAACAAACTTCCTCCTCTTCCCTCCCCAAAGACAGGACAGTCTGAGCTGCTTTGCCTACTGGAAACAGGCAGCAAAGAACATTTTGGCTTTAATAATTCTAATTATTCCACCGTATTGTGAAATAAATTAGAAATCCAAATGAAATCAGTGTCCCATGACACTAGGAAATGTATGGTCACAGAATGCAGGTATCTAAATCTATCCTGAGTTCTGTCTTGCATAGACAAGACAGACAATAATAGAAAATATGCTTAGAAACAGGAGAGAAAATTAAAGCACGTATTTCTGTACACTGACTGCTGCAAAGCCATGCAGGGAGTTGAAGGAAAATCAGCCCTGAACCTAAATCTCCTGCACACCACTCCCATGCCATAGCTTTCCTTTTCCAAATTTTTCTCTAACTGATGAGGACGTTTCTCTATTCCCCTCCCTGCCCTTCTCCTGTGGGATATGCAACTGTGACTCCTTGGCCTGGCACTTCCAGCAGCTATGGGTCCCTCAGGAAGAGAGTGCCTTGGGAGCTGGAAAGTGCCAAGGGATCAGGCACTTAACAGGCTGTGAAATCCATGAAGATTTGATGCAGCCAGAATGTGAACCCCTGGCGCTCCCCCAGGGGTGTTTCAGGGGCTCCCCTGGAGACTCTGCTCCATGGGGAAGGACCTGACTGTAAGCAGGGAAGAAACTCGCTTTTATTGACAGTAAGGGAGCAGGAAATCCCCAGCCCTTATCATAAGGCACAGCTTTAACCCTGGGCACAGCATTCAAAGATCCAGAAGTCTTTAATAGTTGTTCATGAAGCAGGTGAGCAGGAAGACAATTCTTACAACCAAATATGAGAACTAAGGACCAAAAATAGTCTTTCTCATAGAGGCAACTATTTATCAGTATCCTCATCCATCACGCTGAAGCATGAAAGGCCAAATAAATGACCCTGCTTCTGGCTGCTATTATTCCAGTGCTGCACACAGGAAGGCAAATACCTTGAGAGAACTTGGCTGAGCCTGGAAGCAGAGGCCAGAGCCTGCCCTCCGTAAAGCGCCGGGATGAATATGATATGACAGCAGGTAAACAAGTGTGTCCAGGTGAAGCCATCCCGGTGAGGGGAGTCACTACTGTGCAGCAGCTCTTGGCTGGTCTATGCTGCCCTGTGGCAGGAGGTGCAACAAAGCTCTTCCTCTACCTCCACAACATGATTTTCACTGACAACACTGCTAAGCTGGCCTCAGCAGGCTGTTATCTCCCCACACAGACCTGGGAGAGCTGGTGCTTGAGCAAAAGCCTTCCCCTCCATTTTTCTCAGTGGAACAACAAAGCAGAATTAGTGGCATCTGTTTGACCATGGTCATCCCTGCTCTGCCAAGGGGTACTTTTACCTACCGCCATCCAGCCCTCCGTTCTCAGCCAGCCCTGGAGCTAAGGCAGAAATCCAAAGAGCAGCCATTAACGCAGGACCTGCCTTTATCTTCTCCACGCACCTGGCAGGCACTCATGGAAATATTCTCACAGCTGAGGTTGATCATGCTGTAGCAAGGGAGGATGAGCCACCTGCAGCAGGTGTTCCAATGAATGCCCATGGGAAAGAAGGCTAACAGCAAGTGCTGCCATCCCCATTATTAAAATACAGAGAGTGTGACACTGAGCCACTAAGTGCAAAATCCACAAAGATCATTTGCAGGGTCCTAAGTCTTACCAGATGACTCACAAAGGGAAACTATCTTACTTCTGAGCCACTGCCTAAAGGACCCTTGCTCTGTTAAAATGCCTTTCCTGCATATGCACAAATAGCAGCCTGGAGCTATGTTGATTGCACTCTGTTAGATGGTCCCTGTGTGCTTTGTGCAGTACCAGTCGAGCATTGCAAAGTCCATCTATCTTCAAGTTTCTTGCTTTCAGTGATTTACGATGCCACATGGAAGCTCGAGGCAGAGCAGGAAATTAAAGCAGATTTCCCAGTGTGACCCCCAGCTTTGAATCCCTCTGCACCTCAGCAGTGGGCTTATGCAAACTCATAGGGACAAAGCTCAGTCTGTGTGGCACTGCCTGGATGGTACTGCATGCCCAACAGGAGAACCAGGGCAGTATCAAAAGGCTTGACTGTATACGTATGACAATTGGCTCCTGTACTCGCAGGATCACATTCTTGAGCTGTGTGACACACACGTGCAGAGTGAGACAGTGCGTGCCCCAAAGAATTTCAAGCTAAGTAGCCAAGAGAGAATAGAAAAGAAGTATTTCTGTTTGACAGGAACTGAGGCACGAAGAGATAACCGATTTACACCATTCGTGTAAGAGATACGACACAATTCAGGAAGAAAGCAAGCTCTCCTAAGCCAAAGCACTTACCTACCATGACATCCATGTCAGTCGCCTGGACACCTGACTGCAAGCATCTGCCACGGCAGCACCGGCCTGCATGCTGGTGGCTTCCCCCGCTCTCTCCAGCACAGGGTTTAAGACGCACAGCTTTGCATACTGCAGTCCCTTCGTTGGCTTTACTCCTGTCATAGGCTGACAGATATTTTATGAGTCTGGGGACCCAACTCCTTCTGTTCACTTCAAAAACACTTTGCTGAGCAAACGGAGGCAAAGGGTGAGCAGAGCCGGTGCGTCTCCCAGGCAAGGCTGGGCTCTTTTGGGTTGAATCGTTTGTTCTTTTCCCTCATTGCTTCTGCTGGCTTTGGTGATCTTTCTTCATAAGTTTCCCAAAAGTGACAAGAGCAATTTATTATGTGCGCACAAGGCCTTGGGAATCTCCCGGAGACATATCATTCCTGCTATTATCCTCCTCACATGAGGAGCCGTTGTTCTTGTCAAGCCTGCTCGCTTCCTTCCTTGCAAAGAGAAGAAAGGATGCTGGGGACTTTTCATTAATCATTTTTACGCCCAGAGCTGCAGCTCCAGTCTGCATTCTGATCACTTCTGATCTCTGCCACCATTTTTCTTGGTAGCACTTATGAGGATTGTTTTATGCTGCTGATTTGAGGTGTGTTAATGACCAACCATTCAGTGTCCAGAGCAAAGCCTTAAATTTAATGTACACTCTGGTGGGGAAATCTATTACAGCTATACATTTTCTTTCTTGCTATTCTTCTACAAGGAAGGTGCCAGTTGCAAAGAGTCAGAGGAGTGAGGGGGAAAGGCTGGCAGAAGGAGTTTGGTTTATGGTGAAAAGGAGGGAAAAGTGAGAGGATGTTTCTGCACCGGAGCTAGGGCTTGGAGCTGTCGTGGTTGAAAACTGGAAGATCTAGCCAAGAAACGGCCAAGTTGGAAGGGAGAATATTGCCAAAACATAATGATTTCAGGTGATGGGATCTCAGCATGTCCTAATTTCTGGCCTGTGAGGTAAAGCTGCTCCTGACAGTGTGCCAGGGTCTCCAAGGGCTACTTTCAACAGACAGCTTTTCTTGTGTGTTGGGACGGTACCGGGCGCAGAGTGCCCCATCTCAGTCGTGGCCTCCTCACACAGAGCTCTCAGCGTAACGCAGCCGGTCTGCAAGGTTACGCACGGCTGAGGCTGAATTAGTTTGGTCCTGCTCAGACTCTGATTTCTTCACCTCCCTAGGCATTCCCAGTTTCTAATAACTGCACTGATGAGTGCAGTAGGTGATTATTAATAATGACAAAGATGTGTAACTTCTTCTGTCACGTCAGCTCCAAGTCCTTTCAGAAGGCAGTAGGACCAAGCAGCATTCTCCCATTTCCTCTCTAGAGAGTGATAAAATATGCTGTATCTAAAAATAACAGTAAAACTGGACCTTGAATAAGTCCTTTCCTTGCACTGTGCCTCTGGACTCCTCCCAGTGACTGTCTATCTTGTGTGCTAATTTTGTGCTGGCTCTCTGCAGCAGAACAGCAGAGCCTGATCCTGGCATCTGGGATCAATGCCCCTTCCTTAATGTGCAAGTACTGGCACCTCTGTCCATGCAGAATTAATCTCAAATGTAATCTTGTCTTTTTACACTAGGGTTAGGAACTGGCTCCTATTCTGTGTGTGCATGAGTGAATACACAGTGCATTGTAATTCTGACCCTTTGACATCTCATTTTCATACAAAAAGCATAAAAAAATAGGAGCAAGAGACTGGAAAAGACCTTCTGGACCAAGAAGTTCAGCTCTTTGAGATAAGATCTCATTCATACTCTATCACATTTTCTCTTAAAACTGTTAGGCTTCCTCTGCCACTGCCCTTAGCTCAGGATCACTCTTTCCAATGCATAGAAATCTCTCAAATTTTGAGCATAAGTTTACTCACAGTGAGGTTGCTCTCATACTAAGTGTCCTTTAACTTAAATACTAACTCCAGTACTAACACTAACAATAATAATAGCTAATTACAAGCCCAGAGGGGCTGTTGCTGGGACCAAAAATAACCATGGTAATAGCCCAATGTATTCAAGCTGGGGGTAGTAATAAATGACATCTCAGATTCATCAGCAGTAAAATGGCATGCCTATGTCAGGGAGTCCAGGAGGGAGGAGAGATGCTGCAATGAGTGGCAAGGCAGGCCTCTAGGGCGCTGCTCAGTGCGGGTGTGCTTGGACAAAGAAAAATGTGAGGAGAAAGAAAAGAAAAGAAAAGAAAAGAAAAGAAAAGAAAAGAAAAGAAAAGAAAAGAAAAGAAAAGAAAAGAAAAGAAAAGAAAAGAAAAGAAAAGGAGAGGAAAGAAAAGAAAAGAAAAGAAAAGAAAAGAAAAGAAAAGAAAAGAAAAGAAAAGAAAAGAAAAGAAAAGAAAAGAAAAGAAAAGAAAAGAAAAGAAAAGAAAAGAAAAGAAAAGAAAAGAAAAGAAAAGAAAAGAAAAAAGAGAAAAGAAAAAAGGAAAAGAGAAAAGAGGAGAGAAGAGAGAAGAAAAGAGAAAAAAAACCTTATTCCCCTGTGCGGAGTAATTTACAGACAGCTGCTTGGACCCCTGGGACCAGGCAGAGCGGGAGAGAGAGAAAGATGTTCTTGCTGCCTTTCAGGCTAGACCTACATCAAACTCGTTAATGTCAATAGGAGGGAAATTGAACTGAGCTTTGTTGTAACCCTAATGAATCCTTTGCCGGTTACAGTAAATTTATTCTTTTGATTTCCCTTTCTCCCCCCTTCTTGTTTCATGTGAGCTTTTTTTTTTTTTTCCCCCTTTTTATTTAATGTTCCTTTTCTGGCAGCTTCTTCTTTTTATTTCTCTCCAATTTAAAACACAGTTAAAAAGCTGTGGTTGATTCCAATTAAACACCCCCTTTGGGATTACTAAAACACACACACACAAAGACCCCCTCTTTGATTGTTTCCACGGCAACGTATTTAAATATCTCATTCACGGTGTCCAAGTGAAGAGCTGAAGGATTCAGAGAAGCTCTTTCTATTTCTGCTCCCTCACCTCCCTCCTCCCCCAAATTACTCATGCTATAGCAGTAACTGGTGTGATACACGTATTGCACTTGCCAAGCTTTGGCTAGAATGCAGAATGTATCTGGAATACGTGTATATGCTCCTGGAATTCCAGACAAGGAGGAGAACTGAGCCAATAATATGTCTTACAGCAATGCAGAGCTATTGTAATTAGGAATGGTGGGAATGATAAGAAAATATTGTCAGCAACCAGACAGGTCAAATTCTGCATTCCCTAAAACAGCATACAACAAAGTAACTCCGCTGGGACTCGTGGGGCTGTGTTGGCTTGGAGGTGTTTAAGAAAGAAGTGGAAAGGGGCTGATCTCGGATGACGCAGTTAACTGAAAACAATGGCAAGCTATAGGCAAGGAAACTAATCTTCTGAGATCTGCCTTTCCCCAGCGCAGATGCAGGACCTGGTTTCCCACTTACTCCTCTTGCATTCTAGCACAGACCCGTACCTGAACTTTCTTGTGGGGCTACTTCTGAGACAATCTGGTGTTCACAGCAGATTCCCCAGTGAAGCTAGGGTCCCAGTTCCGCAGCGTGTAGTCAAGACACCTCTCTGAACTGCGGGGTAAGGAGCACAGCCTGCTTCTTCCCTCATCAGTGGGCAAAGCCAGTTCCAGGTCCTGGTTCTGCCCTCACTTCTCTTCTGTGTGTGCCAGATGTCCACCAAAACCAGTGAGAATCTGAAGGAGACAGTTGGGCCTTCAAGCACAGGTCTGAGGAGGTAAAGGAAGTTTTCCTCTCCTTTTTAGCACAGATGTCTTAGTGTTGAATGCAGACCCTTACTGAGAACAGCAACCCAGTCACCAAAAAGCCTCAGTCCGTGAAATTTCTGTGCTGAGCTTTCCAGCACAGTCCCAGCAGAATCATTTCAGAAACATCCACTAGTGCCAGAAGTTCACTCTTTCCCTGCCCACAAAGTTCTTATAGAACACAAAACCATAGTGACTTTTCTGCTTGAAATTTTTTCAGTGTTTTGTCATATATTTCTGTAGGAAGTGCTCGAATGCTCCTTTCCTCTGTTGGTTCATCAATCTGCTCTGTGTGCACGCTGCTTGCTCTGTCCTCCTCCAGGGCAAAAATCCCAAGGACTGCAATTCGTACACATGGCAAGCTGGGACCTCAACATTCATTCCATGGAAAAAGGTTCGCCTGAGTGGTCTCTCCATCAGCTTCTTTTGCAAGGTGTTAGAGAGGCTGAACAGACTGCAGCTGGTATGGTTTTAGCTACTCACAACTCCCAGCTTCTTCAGAATGGGAAGTAAAGCTCAGAGCCCTCTGTGGCTGTGAGCAGGGCCATGTACTCCTGAGGTGACTGCAGTCATATGTGAGTTCATGCAATGGCATATTGATGTAAGAATGTGTATCTATGTTAGTGCGTGTACCTGGTGGCACATCAGGTACGTACAGTGGGCACGCGGATACATCTGCTCCAGTGCCAGTACTGCTATAGGTGAAGAGAGAGGTTACACCGTATCTCTGAGGAGCCAGGTGCGTTCATAGCCATGACTTGTACGTACCACAGACCTGTGCACATGCATGTAGTGCTGGATCTGTAGCTTGCCTACAGACCTGGACATGAGTGATCCATAAACCTCCCTTTAAACACAGTCGTGTGCAGGCTGCGAAGAAACCGCAGCACCTGCTGTGCCCTTGACATTTTCCCCCTTCCTTTTTTGCTGAAGAAGCTAACTCCAGTGCAAACGGGTTGCTTTGCAGCTGTTAAATATTAGTTCTGCTTTAACAAAGGTAGTATTTTATCATTAAGTGTTTTGTCTCCAAGGAGGGAAAAGGCCCAAAAGCAAAAGTGCACAAGTCAAATCATCGCTGCAGTAATAAGAGGAGGACTCCTACAAGGCACTTATTTTACCTGCTGTTCTTTTCCCTTTCTGTTGGTTTGTGTTCACTCACTTCTTAACTCCAAGAAACACGGCTTCTGGCTGAGCTTTCCACAACCACACAATTGGCCAAATTTAGGGAATGAAAATTTATAACGCAGAGGTATTGTTTTACATGGGACCAATACAATTCCTGCTTGCTTTTGAGTGTTTCACATCGAAGATACAGTCTCTGTCTCTCTGTCACTTATGAATTGTTTTTCTTTTGGAAACAAATAGCGGATGTAAACGTAGTTTTCTTTTCAGAGGGAAACTACCTGACCCCTTTGGGTTTGGTCACGCACACTAGTATTCTTTGCAATTCCAGGCCTGTGTAGTTTAAGCTGTGAGGGGTCACAAAACAACATGGGCTCTGAGAGCATCTCCAAAGAGCAGGGAAGGGAATAATCAAGTTAACAGACGTGCAGTCTGCTTGTTAAAAGAGCTCAGCATCCAGCATGAGCTCTTGAGTGACTATGCCTCATATTTTGGTTCCTGAATGGGAGCAAAACAGCTCTGGAGATCTTTCCCTCCTGGGTTCCTTCCAGATCCCGTTGAAGTCAACGCATCAGAGCCCAGGACTCCTCCCAGCCGCTGCTGATTTAACACAGACTGCAACTGCGGTTTTCATTTTTCCTTGTTCTTCTCGTCCTGAAAGCTCTGAGGCAAGAACAACTTTCAAACAGGTCTGGAGAGACTCCTTGGAGATAAGGATTAAAACTTAAAACTCGGAGATAAACCTGATTAATTTGGAAGTGAGTATAGCAATGTTGCCTAGTTTTACTATTTTATCATTGGTCTCAGCTCTGATTTCTTCTTACAGTTTTAGCAACTGAATCACAGCAAGAACATCACAATTTCTATTTTTCTTAAAAAGGGAGACAGGGAATGACAAAAGCTTGAAAACATGAAGCAAGAGCAATCTGAAGAATCAGAAATCCGAAGATGAAGATGCCACATGTATTATAGCATTGCTAAACTTGTCACTTTTTAAAAAAAAAAAAAAGATTAAAATATTTCTGGATGACACTCAATTTCTCAATGCTTGGTAGAGACCATAGAAACTTGTGAAATAGTTCACATTTGTAAATATTTCATTCCTACCACTAAAACCCATGTGATTTAAGTGCACATTGCTCTATGTTCTACTACAAGGACTGAATAATAAATGACCATGTTAGAAAGTACCTGGCCAGAAAACAGAACAAAAAAACCTCAGTATGCATTATTTGACTGTGAGAAGTGAGATTCTGGTGGGAGAGAGAAGGAAGACCAGTGGCTCATTGTTGATTTACTCAGGGAACCCTGCAAAGAAAGGCATTTTGTGCAACTTTCTCCTTCACCTGTTTTATTCCATTTCTGAGCTGTCATTTCAGCAACATCTTTAACAAATGAAAACCCTCTGTGGAGTCAATAGTAATTACAGGAATTTATCACAATTGCCAATCAAGGTGTGTTGGAAAGACTCATCTTTCTATTTTAAATTAGTTTTCACTGTGCACAGACCACAAGTTATCTTTAGGAAATCAATTGCAGGAAAATGACAGCTTTTGTGGTGTTACATGACCTCACCAGCCATCATGCAGCTTAATTTCCCTCCTCAGGTACTTGCGTGGCCTCATAGAGCTGTTTTCTAGGGTGGAAGGGGACTAAAGCCCCCAACACAAAGCCTGAAATACTTCTCTATGCATCTGAAGGTAGTGAGGATATTAACCAAAATACAGGCTCGCCTTGGACATTTTTGTAAATGAATGTAAGAAGAAAATGCCCTGGTCATATTTGCACCTTGATCTGCTTTGCTGCTCCAAACCATGCTGGCACGAATTCTGCCTTCATCTGTGCTGATACAGCTCCCATTTTAAATGGAGACCAAGCTGACACACCTCAAGGCAAAATTCAACTGTGCGTGTAGCTATAAACACTTCCTCCTAGATGATTAATGCACATTTGTAAGGAGTTTCTTCTCTGCTGATAATGCTGCCATGAGGAAGATCCTCAGCTGATATATATCAGCTTGAGATCTGACTCTGTAGGAGAGTACAGGTAAGTAATTCAAACCAATAAGGGGCTGATGATTTCATTCTGCTGATAAAGTCTATATTCCTGTCTCAGCCAGAGTTATTCTGCCACCCACATACTCCTATTTCTAGGTTTTGGCCAAGTACTTATGTCAGGGACTATATGAACCACAGAATGACACAACTGAGAAATTAAATTAGATCATAAAACTGCCCAGGGATTGCTGACTCCTTCTCTTGACCTAGCTGTGCATCTGGAAACAACTTATTCCTTGAGCTTTACATCTGAACATGACCCTTTGCATGAAGAAGAACCCTGTCCTACATTTACTTATGCAGATGTGCAGTGAGACAAGGACCACCTGTAGCGTAACGTTAGAAGAAACCAACGGGGCCACAGCAAACCATTCCCTGATTCTGTCCTGCATTTCCATCTGAGACAAATTTCTGTTGCAATCCACAGGAATCTTTCCACTGGCTTCACTGGCTTTCAATAAGATCTGCTGGCTTTAAAGGATTTTAGGTATCTGTCATTGACTTCAACACCTGTTAGCACCTAAAAAAATGTTTAAAATTCTAAGCCTCAGTGCATTTTACATTGGCATAGCCTGTTAACTTTCAGCAGCGCTTTTCCTGTTCTACGTTGCTGTGGGTAAGCTAAGGAGAGTCGTCACAGTTTAACTGCAAGACCCCAGTCACCTCTAGGATAACTTCTCCCATGGGGTGATCCCCAGTGGGGTGATCCCACCATCTCTGGCACTGCTCCTTCACCTCGTCCTGTTTCCTGCCGCTGCTGCCAGCACCACTCCTGCACGACGCTAGTGCTCCCATTTTTACTGACTGGCTTTTGTCTGATTCTGACACCTACCCTGGAAGACGAGTGATTAATTAATAGGGCTCATCATTTTACAGGAGCTACATAAGCAAATACCTTTCCCTGCATCTTTGTGTTTTCAGAGTGCTGTTGATCCTTCCAAGGCACCTAAGTGACAGCTGCTTAAAAATCATATGGATGCCTGGCAGCTCGAACAGGAGACTGCACTCTGTCAGCTATTGTGTTAACAGAAGTAAATGCACTTAACAATTTACTTTTCCCTGGCACAATATGGAGCCTGTCATTTGTGGGGGAGTAGTGGAGCTGCAAACACACTGGGTGTTATGAAAAAATAACTCAGGCTCCAGCCCTGCTGACAAAAGTTGCTCAAGGTTTTACAAAAAAAAAAAGAAAAAGAAAGCAGTTAATATTTAATGGCTTAAGGATCAGCGAAGACAGGGCAAAAAAATAAAATGGAATTTATGGAAAAATCACTCCTATCCCCACTTGTCTGTTCCAGATGATGAGCCACATCAGCCCTCACAAACTGTCACAACTGACGGAATGATTTAAAATTGCGGTGGAGAAGTACAAAAGGAATTTAAAGAGCTGTGAATAATTACTGTTGTGGGTGGCTGCGGGCTGTGCAAGCAGTGACTTGCAGATGAAACAAGCTCTGCACTGCAGCTGCCAGTGAGGTTTCCTCTTCTCCCATCTGGAATGGCAACTGCGGACAGTGACAGTCATGGAAAAAATCTTAACAGGGACTGTGTGCAGCACACAGAAATAACATTCCTTTTATTTACACCCATGCGAACTGGGATTCACTCCAGTGAGCCTGTGCATTTGTGCTTGTGTATAAACCTGGCATCAATTTTGCACAAATGTGAACTTATGGGTAAAAATGAGATGTTGGAGGTCTTTGGTTCCTGGCCCTACACCAAAAACACCAAATGAGGCACTGAGAGGCACAGCCAAACTACCAACTCAGTGAGGGATACACATCACATACTATTCAGGGGCCTAATATCAAGTATCAACATTGTCCCCTAGAGATGATTTATGCAAGAATTGCAACTACTTCCCTTCACTGACTGCAGGGGCAGTTCCACTAATGATCTCACAGTCTCAAACCTTTATATAATCTGAACGCTGTTCCCCATTAAATCCCAGTATATATAGAAGCCTTGATAAGGTACTAAATTCAAGCACAGCTCCTTTCAGTTCTACTACGGACAGACACCATGGTATCCACAGCAGGGTGTCACACCCGAACCATTCTCCAGCACTGCCCTCCTGTGCAATCCTGCAGCCTGTTTGCTCCCTCAGTTTTTAAGCCCATAAGCTCGTACCTCACACATCTTTCACAATGCATGTATAAGACCTTGTACTGTAGGTCTTATGCTCAGCTGGGGCCTGTAAACACTGTCATACCATAAATACTACTACAAATCTCGATGGTTTCTTCAAAGCCATATAAGTACAGAGCACTCACAGGTCAGGAGCACAAAATTATGGCCTCTGCTGGGCAATTTCTTTCTCAGTTAATGAGGTATAAAACAAACAAGTACTTTTAAAAGGGGCCTAATAATCAAAGGAGCTTCACAGCAGCAAACATCTGGAGGAACACCACTGATCTGCAACATTTCCTTGAGCTCATTTTGTTCCACAAACCAACTCCCCCAGGCCCCCATTCCTCTCAATGTCTGCGTTCCCTGCCTGCAACCTGTAGGCTGGTAGCTCTTCCTAACTGAAGTCAGCAAAGCCGTCACATCCATTAAGAAAAAATTTCAAGTTCAGCAGCATGGAGGTGGGGACAAGCAGGTAATATACCTCTGGAGATGAAGAGGACTCCACATTTCGGAGCAGGGAGGGAAGTATCCAAGGGATGTGAAATTAAGAAGCCAGAACAGAAGAAGCCATCATTTAAATTCACCTATTTCAATTTTGTGAGGTGCTTCTTAGCTCCTGCTAAATATGCTGAGAGGGACAGAGAGATAAATGGGTCAAGCTCAGCCTTTGTCAGCACTCTTGCATCTCTAAATCTCCACAATCCTTCCATCGCTGTAATTGTTTACTGGGTTCCCAGACTTGGGGAGGCATTTCCTGCATAAAAAACAGTACTTCACTTCTTCCTCCAGACTGTCTTTTTTTTTTTTTTTTGGTCAATAGCCACTGAGGAAGAAAGTTTTCCCTGCTGATAGATTACATTTCCTCACCCCAAGATACCTACAAATGAATAGAAAGAGGGGGAGTAAGAGGAGGATGCTTTATGTAGGCTGCTGGGCACACTGTGGTCTGATCCTCTCCAGATCTCGGCCCATGCTGAGGAAAGGTACCACAGAGAAGAGATGCTGTGACAGACCTGGCCTTGTCCCCAGCAGCTGCAAGACCTGGTCCACGCTCAGCATCCACACAGCCAAGCAGTGGAGCAGCCCGAGGGCATTCACGCAGCACGAACGCAGGAGCATTTGTGGCGAAATATTCAAGTGGTCTTGGCACTTGCCAAAGCCACATGGTGAGCCTCGGAGAGACCGCTCCTTGTACTCAACAGTGTCTTCAGCTCAAGAAAACCTGCCTTCAGGCCTTGGCTAAGGCACAGGGGCCACTGCCCTCACAGCAGAACAGGCTCCAGGGCCACGCTCGGGAGCTGCCTGGATGCAGCTGCCACATTTGTACCCACAGTCTGTGCGCTGGGTTGTGAGGGTTACTTTGAAGAAGTCATCAGCTGCCTATTGCTGATCACCGAGTGCGAGAAGTCATTGGTTACGTACCACCGCCTGCAGTCTCCCCGAAGATTGCTGATTAGTGTGATACAGCGCGGGAGCCATGACAACCCCGACGCCCTCGCAGCTCCGTCAGGAGGGGAGGTATCGCTGCTATTTGGTCCGAAAAGCCTCTCACTCTCTTCCGAGAGAAACGCGAAACCAGAATAGAACAAACACCGGTGCCGTTGTAACATAAAGCAGTTGGGGCTCTGTCCAACCAGTAATAAACGCTGGTTGAAATGCAGTGGCTGTGAAAAATAGATACAGTGAAGATTGCTGGGGTAGGGAGAAACCTTGAAGTTGCAGGAGGAAAAGCAGCATGAGATTTGAGGCCACAAGACCAGAGATCAGTCTACCCACTGGTGAGCCTCTCACACTGGGACAATGCAGGGGAAAATGTAACCCCGGAACACTTAAGCTAGCGCAGATATAAAACAGCAAAACAAAGCACACTTCTGCTTGTTACTGCTCCTGTTATCCAAACGTGATTCGTCCATCTTTTAAGTAATAAGCAGGTCTCCAGTTCCAGAAGAGCACAAATAAAAGTTGTTCCACTCCCCCAAGCATCTGCTTCATGTGCTGGCTTTCTCGGCTTGCTTTAAATGACTGTCTCCCACACTTTGTTAATTACGTGATTACAGCATCCATTGACAATGAGAAAATTAAAACTCCATGCTGCCTTTCAGACAACACTTTATTACTCTGCAAAAGAGGCTGAATGCAATTTAGCAAAGCGCTGTGCTGAACAACCGGAATTGTTCTCTTCCACAGGCTTCCTCCTCCACTCCCACTGTTTCCCCAGAGACAGCAGTGTTTGCAGAGGCTTAATAAAGCAGGAAAGAGAGCAGGTGTGAAAGGAAACATCAATTACCATTAGCCCTGACAATCCTGGACGATCCCACCCATGGAGAAGGAGCAATGACAGTCAATTCTGTATTTCTTTCTTCCTATGCAGATAATTAAGTGCTTTGCTTTTCTTGTAGGGGTGAAGCTGGTTAGGACACTGGGATGGAGGGCAGGCAGGGGTTACTGGTAGCACTATCTGTGCTGCGGTTGTGACAGAAGGCCTGGACTGAGTTCAGACTTCCACAGACAATGCCTCCCCTGAAGATTCTGCAACCTAAACACATGGGAGAACTAATGGTTCTGTCTGTACAGCTCTCATTAGAGGTGAGGAATTAATGGTCAGATACTCAAAGGTGCAGGGGAACAGGCCTTTTGCAGGAGCAAACGCTAAAATCTTTAGAGGAATTGAGCCCCCACTCAGCTTCTCGTGACGGACCAGGTTCTCCCAAGTCCAGGATCCCCTACGATCCTTGCGCAGGGCAGAAGTGGCGCTGTGTTCTTTGGTGATCTGGCTGCAACGCAAAGGCTGTTTTACAGTCTGGCCCAAAAGCAGTTGCCCAAAGCCCCAGTCTTCAGTACTGTTTCCTAATTACCAGCCTCTTCCCCTGACTTGGACATTTGTTTGCAGCAAATTTCACAGGTCCTTCAATAGCTAATGGGAAGTATTTATTTCCATTCCTTTGGTGCTTCACTTTTAAGCATAGCCATAATTCATCGCATCTCATTTGGGGGGAACGAAAGATTACTCTTATTTTCTGCTCATTTTTTTGTTTTATTTCTCCCTCCCTTTTTTACTGAGCTCTGAACATTAATAATCAGCCCTCATTAACTCATTTAATTCTTCAAATCCTCATATTCTTCATGCCCCACACTATAAAGCCAAAGAGGAGACTAATGAAAGCTGAAGAGATTGTTGGAGTTATTAAAAATCAATTTTTTTTTTTTATTTGGTAACCCTGGGGTGTTAATATTCTCATCTCGCATCTTCATGGTGTCATTCCTCCCAGATGAACTCTAAGCTTTGTGGATTTTCAAGGCGCCAGAAGGGCCTCTCTGCCAAGTTTTTGGGAACCTTTAGCTTTGAGGTGTCATGGTCCTATGTAAGTCACGATGTTACAGGGCTTCTGATGGGGGAATGCTGACATCTCTGGAGTACAGGAAGGGGAAAAGAGTTTTGCAGTCCAGAATATTGTTTCTTATTGCCATCCATCCTCCCTACAAGGGGGACTCTACTCCCACGGTCCTGGCAGGCAGGAGGGCTGCGATTAACATGCTGGCTCTGGCACAGGCAGAGGAGCAGCCTGGGTTCCTGCCTTTCATTTGAGGAGATTAGCGATAATGGAAAATGCAGAACATTAAACAGTGGAGTGATTACATTGCGGAGGAGGACTGGCAAATAGATTTGTCCCAATGCAGGGGTGTGAAAAAGGGGTCACAAAGCTGAGTTTAGTTCAAGCTTAAGAAGCGAGAGAAACATTTTTCAAGTTTTGCAACAATTCATCCCTGTCTCGTTTTTGATATGACTTCGTTCCCTGAGCGTGCCTTTCCTTTTGGTAGCATCTTTAATTCATGAATGCATTTGCACACCCTTTGCACACCTATCCTAATGACTTGTCCTTCACATTTCCTTTAATAGGGTGAGTCCAAGTGTCCCCCTCCAAATCCTGCACATTAAAACACAATCCTACGTGCAAGAGAAGGGAGGAAAACCAGCAAAGAGCAGAGGCTCCCAGATGCCTTTGCAGGGCACGACAGGGCAGAGCTGACTTAGGAGTGAGGGGAAAGCTGGCCACGAATACCAGGTCTCCAGCTGATGATCTGTATGGCATTCGCGGAGGTACACTGCCTGCATGATTTTGTGCTTATCATCATCGTGTCTGAGACAAGGTGCCATGGCAACCAATGCAATCGCCCTCCCTCGTCTTTAGGATGACACTCCTTTAGTTCCTGAGTCCCTTCTCTGCTGAATGGGAGACAATCTCTTTACCAAAGGTGGAGAAACACCCTTTTTCCAGCACCTTCCTTCCCCTAACAAATAGCTGAGAACAGACCTAGAAAAACACCCTTCTGGAGGGGGTGATCCACCAGCTCCCAGTCCCACCTCCACGGGAGGAAAGACTGTGGGTGCACGATGGCCGTGCCCACTAAGCTCCATTCCTGCCATGGCATCTTTGATGCCTCCCATGTCAGATTTCACCGACCGGAGTGACTCTCAGGGGAATTTCTACTGTGTATGCTGGCCAGGTTCCTCTGGGATTCACTTTTAAATCTCTTTTCAAACAGATAATTAAAACATAATGGTGTTTACATTACAGATGGAGCTGAGAGAAAAATAATAATAGTAATAATAATCATAATAAACACTACTCTGCCACTCAGGGGAGTTTGTGAAATGGCTCTTAGAGAGGCTTGGCACACTTTAATGAGTTTAAAGAAGAGGATTTACACTGAACAAACTTACTCAATTGTTCACACGTGACTGGTGAGGTGAAGAAGCATTCAGAAGCGTGCAATCGGAGCAGCCAGCACTGAATCTGCAGCAGGACAAAATGAAAGAAAATAAAGGAAATGGTATTAAAATCCCATAATTTTTACTGCAGTGGATATGCAGAATGGAACTGCAGCTCTGCAGAGTCCAGAAGCTATTCTAAATTAATGGCTTGGCTTTTCCAGTCCATTCAAACAAGCTCATTTCATGCAAGATAAATTACAGGACCCTGCCACCCTCACTCCCTGAAGAGAGCTTTTTATAATTCACAATGTGTGTGTAAGGGAATGGGCGGCTGGGTTTTCTGACAGATATCCTGTGGCACAGTGACCTGCTCTGGAGGCTGCAATATTTGATTCACTCAACGCCAGCTGGAGCAACAAGTAACCATCTCAGCAAAAGGGGGGAAAGGACCAAAAGAAAGCTCCCAGTGCAGCGAGCTAAAACAAACCTGTAAGACATGAAAGGCTTGCTGCATAAGTGTCTTCTAAAAACTGGGTGGCTGCCTCAAGCCTTATTTTGTGGTGTAAAACAAGAAGCTTCATTTGGTAGCGGAGTCTAGTAGAGGAGAGGTAGCCTGAGGACTGCTCTGATCCCAGTTCCATTTGCAAAGGAAATAAAGACAGCCCTAACCTAACAAACATCCAGTTGCTGTATCCCTGAGATTCCTTTTCTCCCTATTTTCTAGTGGTGTTAAAATTGGTTCAATAAGCCTAAACAGCCCATTATTAGAGCTAAGAGCTTCACTCCCCGCTTTTCTTACTTCAGAAAGGCTTGAGGCAATAGCAAATATCCAGTGGACTTTTTCCCTAAGCACGCTCCTGTTCCCCTTGCACCAGCATCATCTCTGTACTCCTGTGACATGTTTTTGTCATCCATTTGGGCCACTTAATTACACTCCCTTTTCTTTTGGAAAAAGCTGACGTAATTATTTTCATGATTAACACTTGTGCAGCTAATTGTAATTACACCTTATAATCACAGTTATGATCGTCAATTACTCATCTTTGCCTCATTTCAATGTTTTTCTTTATCTGAGTTTCTGGAAGTTATCTTGACTGAATAGACATGCACAACAAACTAGCCCAGCTTTCTAAACTTCTGTTTTTCTCCAGAGGGATTAATTTGAGGCCACAATAAAGGCCAGATCATTGGCTGGTGTAAATCAATGCAGCTTCACTTGTGTCAACACGGCAATGGTGATTTACAGCAGTTGAGATGTCAGACATTTTACTAAGAAACAGTGTCATCTAAGAAAATATATCTGCCTCAGAGCCATTTTTTATATAGTTTCCACATATTGAGCAATGCATATTTTTTCTTTTTATATCTCTATCCTTTTATATATTTTAGGGAACTAAGAAAAGCCAAGCCATCCTGTATACTTGCTAGCTTGTACATTATGCAGCATTTTGAAATGCACTGCATTCTCCACCTTGAAAATACACCGATTCTCCTCTTGCTCATGCCACTTTCAATGTGGTGTAGTTGTCAATTTGAATCAAGTAGCTCCTGGTTTATGCCCTAGTGATTGTAAACCGCATCAGTCATAGGATGAACATATCAGTTTTACAGGGAGGATACTAGGACAAATTTTAGTCCAGGCCACATACAGGAAGTTCAATAGCCAAATCCACATACTGGCAGAACATATGACTTACAGAACAATATGATTTCCAACTCAAAACCTGGTCAGGGTTTTGCTAGGCTTGCTCTAAACCATCAACAGGTGACAACAGAATTATAATTGTAGTGGGTGCCCAGGAGCTTAGATTCATGGCTTAATGGACCTGGACTATGTCAGGTGCTGTGGAAATACAAAATGGCATGATATAAAAGCCTGATGGAAAACTGCCAGTGCAGTTTCCTTGCTCCATCCTCCTCTGCCCTCTTTGGGCAGTGCTTTAATTCTGAGCACTGTGCTGCGGGCCGGGTCTTCCCAGACAGAGCATGCCCAAAACAGGAGCTAAGCTGCTGCTTTAAAATCTACTCCCCATTCCCAAAGACTTGGATGAATGAATAAGGAGGTGAACTCCCAACCTGGAGATTACTGCTGCATTAATAAAGCAACTGTGAACGAATTGTCTGTGCTGCCTGAGCCAACCAGGATTATTAAACCAGGTCCCTGATTTAATTAGAGTGGTTAAAACTCATGCTAAAAAAAACAAAAATGCAGCTCTCAGCTAGAAGATGAGCTTTGTGCGGGAAGGGTCACTGCGGAGGTCACCTCTTCCCGCAGTTTATTCATGGTTATTCAATCAAACACTAAGGTGGAACTGGAGGCTCTGCAGAGCTGCTGTCCCCACGCTACAGCTCTGGGCACTGCCTGAGGCCAGCAGACAGCGCAGGTTATTTCTGCCTGCCCAGCAACTTGCGTGAAACAGCCTGAAGGAACAGGGTCCACATTGGATTGAGAAAAGCCCAACGCACATGCACCAGAGCCGCCAGCCCTGTTACAAGGCAAACAGAGCTAGCCGGGACAGAATGGCGTGGCTTGCATCTTCCCCCTGCCGGGCGGCTGGACACACCAACAGACGGCGACGTGTGGCTCGCGCTAAATTACCGCGTCGTGCCACCCTGCATCAGCAGAAGGTTGTGACGCCCTGAACTGGCGATATAGTTCCTCAGCAGCGCCACTGCAGTTAGATGCCCCTCGCCTGACTAGCAGAAAATGGACCTGAAGTAATGCCTCGTGACTGACCAAGCACTGCACACTATTAATTCTTTAACTCTTAGTCTGGATTCGAACTGTGACTACAGGAGAAAGCCACCACTGCCCATGAGTGTAGCTGTAAGCTGACAGGAAGCTTTTTTTTTCCTTTTGAAGAAAACCAATTCTCAGACTTCAAAGGCTCCATACCTCTGCTGTGTTTTCCTGGCCTCAGACTCTACCACATGTTTTTCCTCAACTGATTAAAACTATCAGCACAACTGGGAGTTACTGCAGCATCTGCAGACTACTATAAATGATGCTTCTGCCCTTTCTGCCAGCGTTGGTACCCCAACTGCATCCTCCGTAGCTTACCAGCTCTGAGAACAGAGCAAAAACTCCCTTTAATAACAGCAAGCATTGATAAGAAGGTGCAGGCAAATTAAGCTTCACAAAAGAAAAGTTAAATGACTATTGTTATGTGAGTAGTTTCTAAATGGATCCAACAAAGTTTGGAAAATTGTTTTAATTGATAGCCAGATTAACAATAAGATAAATAGAGAGATTAGAAAACACCCGTTACACTCAACTGAGGCTGTACGAAGTTTCCAGCCCCAGCTAATTATTCCATTTCGCAGTTTTAATTAAGTGCAGCCTCCTGAACTGAATGACTCCAGATAGCGCCTGAGCCTGTGCAGAGCAGAGCACCCCAAGCCTCCTGCATACGCTTCTACCTCCCTGGAACCAGCTTGTGACCTTTGGGACTGGAGTTGGACAGTAATTATACCGGGTGAGAGTCATCCTTACGCGGACAGCTAGCACCCAAGCGATGGATTTAAACAAACAACTACAGGGTCAGCTCCAGGCAGATGCAAGCCAGCTCCAGACCAAAGGATGGGGAGCAGCTCTGGAGCGGTGCTGAGCCCAGCCTCTCAGGGGAGTTTGCTAGCCTGGTGCTGTCACAGCACTCATTGCTCCCCACTGCTTCCACGTCAGGCCGGCTCACGTCCAGCTGGCCCCGAGCACAGTCAAAGCACGCTTACAGCTGCCAACATCACCCGATGTTCTGCACCACGCAGAGATGTGTTGTTGTTTCCCCATACAGGTTTCGGCTTCACCAACTGCACGCTCCTCCTGTGCTAGCAGTGCTCTAAAAGCACAGACATCTCACTGCAGAGCCACGTACCACCAGCCTCATAAGTTCAGGAGTGCAATGCTATGCCACACAGAGAAGAAAAGCTAATTTAAAGCAGGCTGATCGCAGCACAGCCTGGGGGGCTTGTGCAACCGGCGCAAAGGCATAACACAGCCCATTACTGCTCGCATTGCTCACAAAGTCCCACTTTGCCACGCTCCCACCTGCGCAACGGGCTGGGTGCTGTGTGCACAACAGGGCTGGGTGCTGTGCTGGGCGCTGCACCGCGCGCCGAGTGCTGTGCTGGAAGAGCTGGAAGGTGCCCAGGCTGCGCCCTGCTAGAGGCTCACGGTGGCCCGGGCCGGGCAGCCTTGCCTTCGTCCTCCGCAACCCGAGCGCTTGCTCTGACAGCTGTATTATAACCATCTGCAGCACAGCAAGCTCATTTCACGAACTGACTCTGATAACTGCATGCGCAACGGCCTGTTCATTGAGGCCAAGGGTCCCATTTATTCCTGAAACGTTACTTGGAAGAGGAAATGGTATATTTAATTAAGCATCATGTTATGCTAGGCATGGAGGATTAAGCAGCAGGGCAATTTCAGGAGGCTTGACACCATGGTGCCAAGAACAGTACTGAGGCTGTTAGACAGGATTCTGACTCCCTGCAAAAGGAAGTGTTTGTAGTGTTCTGCAAGGCATCTGTGAATATTGATGGTATATCACTGCAAATAACTCCTCTTTTGATTTGGTAGACAATTAGATATATAGCAAGATGTGTTTTGTTTTGGCTAGTTAGAAGAGATTTTCTACTTTTGGGGATTTTTTCCCTCAAAAATTCTTGTTGCATCCAAAATTTGAAACACTAATTTGGGGGACAATGAAATAGCAGCTATAACTAACAAACTCTGGAGCAATCACAAGGGAAAAAAGGCCACTTTTTTCTTTTTAAACAGGTCTTCTCTTAGCTCAATTATATATCTATTTTAAATAAATTCTACAGAAGCCCTTGCAAGCCACCTCGTCTAACACCATTTGGTCTTGGGAGGTAAGAGAGTTTTTCCCAGTTTGCCACTGACTTAATAAATGACATTATTATACACAATCATGCCCCTCCATGTGTCCCCACTTCTACCTGTATAATGAGGATAACAGTAAATGTTCCAAGTTCTAGGCATAAAATAATCTCTTCAGCTTCTTATCTTTCAGCCACTGAAGATAAAAGACAGGACGGCTCTTCTGCTGGTTACAGGGCGGGAATACAGAGCTGTAAATACCTCTGGTACACTGTGATCTGAGAGGAAGGTCAGGCCTGGTGCACAGTAATGCAGGGCACACTGCAACTCACAGGCTGGATTAGGCCACTGAGTGAGCTATGGCCCTGCCAGTCACTAACTACCTGCAACACTGAATGTTTTAAAGAGAAGACAGCCCAGTGTGCAAATACGCTACAATACAATGGCTAAACCTCGTGATCTTCCTGCTCGACAGCAATGAAAAATGAAAACAAGTGGGGGTGCTTGCCTTATCATCGCTGCTCTCAGGGTTCTCTGCACAGTCCTCATTTGCAAAGCGATGATTGTTAAACAGATACAGTCAGCTCCACGGCTGCCTCTGCCGCTAAGCTAGGCCTGGCTCTGCAGCACTCACGAGAGGAATTCACCTCGTGAGAAGTCAGCGGAGGCGTGCTTGGAACCTGGACGTTTTAGCAAGCTGGGAGAGTGAGGCCATGGAAATACCCCCTGGATAGCTGTATTTCCTTGTATCTGTTCAGCTTCTAAGGTTGATGGTCAAGCAGAGGACAAAACTGCAGTTAAGAAAGAATGAAATACAAGAATTTCACAGGAAAAGCTCCAGGGAACCGGGGGCAGCAGGGAAAGAGGGCTGAGATATGTAGTTATAGCTGACATAATGAAGAGAGAAAAGCAAATTGGAGCTGACAGGGAGGGAACAAATAGGTAGAGCCCCCACAACAGAAGAGAACTGCAGATTTGGTTATTGCAGTCGTCTTTGCCAATTTACTACCACAGAAGGTACAAACCTCTCCCTTTCACTGTAAATGAAGATGGACACGGATGCACGCTGACAGTCTTGCACGGAAGACATTCCTGCACACTAACGTACTCCAAGGAACCCTGAGTTTGCGCTTAATCAGAGGAAAAATACACCAATCCACATATCCTGTTGTTGCTTCAGGTCACCCTGACAAAGCCAGCAGCTGGGGCTCTGGGACTCGGCTGATGGTATATTATACCTGCCACTCTTCGTTTGTTAGGATGGCAAGAGTTTTGCATCAACACAGTAATTCATAGCACCATATTCAGGAGAAGACAGGAGATGCAGTGCATGGTTGTAATGTATCTTCTGGTACGCATTAAGGGGATTCATTTTATCATCACTGTTCAGCAAAGTTTTTAACCATACCCTTAACTTTAAATAGCAAATAAAAATACAGCCATCAACAGGAGTCCTTTGTGTACTCATACACGTGGTCACAGATCTTTATGGAACATCGTTTAAAGCACTGTCATACCCATAAAATACCTGAAAAACTACCTGGAGATGAAACACTGCATTTGCATTTCCTACCTGTCTGCATCACTGATAAAGACATTTTGCACAGCCTGTACATTAGGTGTGCAGGTACAGAACAGCACAGGTGCGATTGCTTATGCAGAGAACTCGCACCTTGAGAAGTGATGGTCATGTTCCTATATTCCTTCTCCCCAAGCGCTCTCTGCACCAGCAATGCTTCTTTGCCCACACTAAAATCAGAAACATCTTCCAAAACTTCAGGTTGTATTAAGAGTCTTATCTTTAATCCCCCAACTTGAGTTTATTGATAAGAAAATGCCAATTAAGATCCGTATTCCCATGCTGGACCTGTAGTCAGAGACTAAGGAGATTATGTGATCATTCTAATTTCACACCCAAGAATGTTGAATAGTTATAACTTTATCTCACTCAAACAGCAATGGCCCACGAGCTCCAGGGTCCTTTTGGCCTATTTGTTGCTACTGCTGCAGATGTCCCTTGACCTTCAATCAAAACAACTCGGGTGGCCCCTCTGTACCTTCAAAGGAAAGATTTCTACAAGGGAAAAAGAGGCAACGCTCATTAGCAGTCTGACTAGACCAGAATCAAAGTGCTCCACCTGAGTCCTCAAGACAGATCCAAGCATGGATGACAATATTAATGAACAGCTGACAGCACCAAGTAACTATAACTCAGCTGCCTGATTGCATGAGACAAGAATATAAGCTTATGTTTGCAGGAGACAAAGAGGGGTTTTTATATTCCTGAATTCACCAGGCACACCTAAAATTAGGCAAGAGCAACAGGGCATGTTTGCAAGAGAGACTTCCAACCCATGTGAAGGGCTTGCAGCTATACGATTAAGTTCGATAGAGATTTATGTAAAGTGAAATGACAAATGTGGGTTAGGGGAAGCTTTATTACCAGCCATCTGTAACAGTATGGGAAAATAGGGATTGAACTAGGAAACCCCACAAAGCCTAATCCTTTTTCCTTACAAAATCCAGGTAAAAGTGGTAGGGGTTTGGAAATTCAGACAGAATAGCAGAGAAATTCACAAGCCTGCTGACACTGGCTGGGCAGAGGATGAGATGAGCCTTGCACTGCTGATCGGTTTAGTGCATCTCCATCACGTACCTAAAAGCTGGATGTAAAGGTAACCAATCCAATAACGCTATCTTGTTCCTGTTGCTCTGACATCTTCCATCCCTCTTCATTTTTTCGTGTACCCATTAGCCTCCAGTCCTGGATAAGATCTGGAGGGACACGCTCCTTCCTGCTGAAGCCATTAAGCCTCTGCACGAATGCCCAGAGCCGCTGCATGGAGCTCGCTCCTGGACGAAGGCCTCGGGCTGCAGCTGCCTCCCGCTGCCTGCGCCTGCAGCACCCAGCAGCGCCAGGCTCCCAGGCTCACTTGGCACTAATGTAATATGAAAAGCAGTCATAAAAAATAACAGCTCCAGGCTCTACAGATGTGGGAAAACCGACTCCAGCTTTCGTTATCACAAGGCATTATTTTTACAGGAACAAAAGAGCAGAGGGTATTTTGTGAACAAGCAAGACAACATTCCCTGGCTGCAGAACGCTGCAGTCTGGATAGCGTAAGCCCAAGCTTTCACTTGGTGTTAGAAGGCAATGAACTAACCTTTTCCATTTCATTTCTGAAGACTCCAAACTAATTATCTTCTCATTCTTCTTCCATCCTTTCACTGCCAAGGGAAAGAAATCAGGACAGCACTCCTGGGCTTTCTAGATCTTGCAATATTTATCACCTGAAGCCTTGCTCCCAACAGAAACAGTCAGCACTGAATCTTTTGTGCTTAAATGAAACCAGGGAGACTGGGACAGGCACTGGGAGCATCATTCTGCTGACAGCCCTGAAGGGAGCACAACGGTTCCATTTGGGCTGAGCCAAATCACTTACTGAATGTCAGATGGGGTTTTTGTTGTTGTTGTTGTTTTTGTTTTGTTTTGTTGTTTTTTTTTTGAGTAAGCTCCCAGAAGAGGAAGACAGCTGTAGGAAAAAAATGGAAGAAAAGGAACAAGAAAAAGCATTAGAAAAGGGAAAGACTGAAAAAAGCAGTATGAGGGATTAGGATTCAGGCCAGCATTGTCTGCAGCCTTCCAAACCATATGATATATCTAAGGAAGAGGCAGACAGAACATCTGAGCAAAAATTACAGGTGGCTGAATTAATTAGCTCCAAATCCCAACATCCCCAAACATCAGGCACTGGGATTAAGGACTCAAAGCTAGTTTGCTGCTGAATCCCAAACCTCAGATATTATTTGGATTCAAATTGGAAGTGTTGCAGATGGGTTCGTTTAGGGAAGGAGAGAGCTGTCTTTTCCCGTTCTCCCTTCAGCTGAGGCAGAAAGGTGCTTTTCTCTTTCCTTCTTCATAACACAACATTAAAATCACTGCAGCCTTCCCTACCACTGTCTGTCCTGGGTTCCCATTGATCTAAATAGGCTTTCCAGCTCTTCAAATACCCTGGTACTGCAAGATGGGCTGGCAGAGATTCATGTCACAGCAATTGGAAATTTGCCTCCTTCCACCCTCTGTGCTTACGGGGCATTATGTGCAAGGAATTTACTGTTCTTAAACTATGATGAAGTCCTATTGTGTGACTAAACAATGGGACCCAATGACAAATAGCACCTGCTTTTACCCTGAAACACTGACAAAATGCCAGTTTCATTTGATTTTGAGGCAAAGCCCCTAAAAGGTTATTGGTAACCATGTGCATCCAGATTCAGAGAGGTTAATAAAAACAGTTGATAGGCATCATAAGAAATAGATTCATTTCCTAGTCCCACCACCTACTCCCTGGGCTAAGTCATTCGATCTGTGTATGATTCGCTTCCTCCCATAAAATGGGAATAATCCTCATTTGGCTAGTGGCAGCACAGGTAGAACAAAGCACCCGTGCGGGTGAGATGTTCAGACATTATCCTCATCTAAGATGGGGGAGAATCTGTGCAGGTTGAAAAGTTCATGAATCTTGCGATGAGCATAACTTGCATCTGCTGCTAAATCAGGTGAGTATCGTTATTTGCCAGGACCATCTTGTGCAGGTCTAATCATCTGCTGGCAGAAGATGTACAGAAGCATAACCGGCAGTGCAGTTGCTTCATCTGGATGGTGCCAAACAAGCTGGTAAGTTCAGCACAGCCTGTGTAAAGCATCCAGAAGTAGTACACAGGGAGACAATTACTGTTCATGTGGTTTTCACATTGGATGTGATCAGAGGGCTGGAAGACATTTGTGTTTATTACAGCATTGGGTACTCAGGCAGGACTGAAAACAGCCATCGCTGAGACACTCACTTGAAAAGGATTGAAAAAGGATTTGATGGACTGAAAGCTTGAACAACAAGAGAAAAAGAGGCAGCTCTGAAACAGTGTAATCATGCCTCAGTAAAACACTGAGGATGGCAATTAATTATTGACCATGGATCCCTTCTTCTCTCATTTCCCAGGGCTCTGCAGATCACCCAAACAGCATGCCAGAGTTAATCGGGTATTTGCTCTCACCTGGGGAGTCAGCTACATGTCTCTAATGGACCCAGCACAGCTTGCACGCAGTAGCTTCTCACCAGGCCTGGTTTTATATGTAATCAGGCACACTTTGCAATCTGCAGGTGGCCCAGCAGGTTCCAACAGATTTTTACTGCTTTTATGTTATGCCTTGACCACACATCCGTCCCATAGAGCAAGCTGCCAGTGGCACTGGCAGAGTTTGCTTGGAAAAGGAGCACTGGCAATCTGCAGCCGGCTTGTGTGCACCACAGGGATGCCATCTGCCTTCTTACCAGGTTGTTCTCTCAAATCCCTCAGCTTCCATGCTAGTTACTGAATCCTCTTGGTAATAACCACAAGACAAACACAAGACAGTCCTGCCTACAGCTGGCATAACATCTCTTCAGATTACGCGGAGAGAGAATAAAATCCTGGCTGAGGGTGGGATTCCAAGGAATTTCCAGGAAACTGGTATACACCAAAAAGCTAAGCACACATTCTTGTGTTTTCTACAACACAAACAGCTTTAAAACAAACAAACAAAGATTCTGCCTCATTCAAAAACCCACTGAGCAAAAAGACTTCAGAGTCTTTGCATCCCCACCCCTTGGAAGGTGACAGATGAGCTTTAAATGTAACTTATTGCCTCAACAGTGCTTACAACAGTGTAATATTTTCTGTCAAGTTAAATGAGGGTGGAGATTCTCTAGTATGTCAATATGCATTAGCACTGATGAGAGCAGCAGGCTTTAGCAGGGAGCTCTCAGCATGAGCTGACCTGAAATAACTCCACAGGAAGAGTAAGACGCTACGGGATAGGGACAAGCCAACTTCCCTACTGCAACTTTCTGAATCCATGTAAATGTTTGGGAACTTCTGCTCTCAGCTTGCGCCACTGCTTGCTGGAAGTGGCATCTGGGACAAGAATTTGCAAGTATCACCTCCCCCCTCCGGCATGACAATGAATTTCCATTCTCCCTTCTAAAATCCAATAGCACTTTCATTGCAAGTCATTTCAGTTAGATGTCTCTGCTAATATCACTGTAGCGGGGCCTCCAGATGGTGCCCTTACACTTCCTCTTACATGTTGTCTTGGCACAGGAGCAAATCGTCTTTGGGTTATATGAAACAGGGTAGTAGTTTCTCTGGGAGAGATAAGGCTGTCAAGAAACTAGTGCTGTCACAGTTTCTCTGACAACAGTCAAATAAGAGTAGAGTTTCTCCTTGTTGTAGGCAGTGTTGATCCGAGACCATAAATGAGAAGGTTGCCAGAGATATTTTTGATCATCTCTGTTGTATGACTGGCACGCACAGGGTGATATACCAAGATGGCACGAGGGACAGCGTACTAGAGTGCCTCCTTTTGCAAACTGCTTTAAGATCTACTTGCTATAAAAGTCTTGAGTACAATTAATGCTGTAGATGTCACGTCCTGTGAATACAAGCTTCATCCACAGGCCACTGCAGTCTTGCCTAGATTTCAATCATATTTGCGTTAGGTTCCTTGTAAATACATTAGCGTGACATGGAGCTACATGGTTCTCCTACTTGTAACTAGTTCTATTACCTCTGTGTATCCTTTACTCAAATGGTGCTGAGCAGCAGTGACACCCAGGGGTATATCCCTCTGTCAGTCTCTGTCCATTAGTCAGGACAGCTCTCTCATCTGTCTCCGTTCCCTTCGTTACAGGGGCAGCAGGTGGCACAGTAGATGATGGATGGGCAGAGGACAAACTAGAATAGGATCCACTCATCATCCATTCGTGCGCCAGAGCAAGATAGATGGTCATGAAGAGTTTTCAATTTAATCAAAAGCTGAGTCAGAAAGTCATATCGCATGTCCTGCAAGGGCCCATCTGAGAGAAAGGGGGAAACTAATTTGTAGCCACTGATGGGCAAAGCATCGGGGAGGGCAGGAGCATGCAGAACTGGCTCAAAGGTGTGATCTCATCTAAACAGTCTCAGGCTTGGAGATCTTGGATGTACAACCAAATTACAGGCTGGACTCCTGCATTTGAGCTTCTTATGGATAGTCATAGGCCTCTGTAGGGGGAAAAATCCTCCATGACTTTTCCTAGAAAGGCAAAGTAAATCTTGCAGAGGTGAATCCTCATGGTAGGCTATTTCCTGGCTGTAAGAGCTAGATATTTGTTATTTATAGCTGCAGTTGTAGACCGTGGACCTAAGCCTTGTACTAGGCACCACACAGGCATATGTTAAAAAATAAACAGCCCTGAGGGACAGCCAGACTAACAGAAGCCTACATGGGCAGAAAACATGGGTCAAGAAGGTGAGCAAAAGCTTGCACTTCAGCAGCTCAGTCTTACAAAATACAGTCCAGGTAACTTGTCCTTGCCACTGAAGAGGCAGGAAGAGGAACCTGGGTCTTCTGTGAAACTTTGCTGACAGCAGCAGAAGAAAAGCAAATAGTCAGAGGTGGTGATTAGAAGGGAATAAACTGAGCAAAGAGCTTTTTTTGTTAGTTATTAGTTATTCAAAATTTGCCCCTACCTCTGCAGATTCCCACACTTTTTCATGATTAAAAACCTCATTCCATACCAACATGCTCCTATTCTTTCCCTCCAGTATACAGGGGAGCAAATTCAATCTGTGAAGCTTTTGTTATCCTCTGACTTCCACTCTTTTCTTTGCAAAGGTTTGCAGTGTACCTACCACAATGATAAAATGCATCCTGTTTATGGGCGAAGAAAAATCGACCTCAGCACTTTTTCCACGGGAGAAAAAGGAGAGAAAAGTAGTGCATTTTAAAGCATTTTAGATCGCGACTTCTGCAAATTAGAAAAAGCACACTTCTTCCCCAGATAGAATACAGGCAATTACACTGTGAAAGCAAGCGCTATTCCTGTCCCTTTCACTTTGCAGTCTTGCTAATGCTTTTAAGATGCATAAAGATATATTTGTGGTGAGGAAGGTGGCCACCTTCAGCAGTTTGCATCTAGTCTACAGGATCAGGGAACGAGGAAATAGCTTTGCTTTGTATTGGTTTTCATACTAGTTAAACAAAACGCTTTGAAAACCTGGGAAACTGAAGTTCTTTTTTTATCTACAAAAGCCTGCAAACTTTTCCCCATGGTGTTCAGGCCCAAAGGTGCAATAAGTTTCCACTCTTGGTTATTTGTAGTACATGTGTGCTTGGCACACAGCAGCACCTGAGATGGGTGCAGGGCTGCTGTACAGTGCCCATGCAGGCACCCTCAAGTAAAAAAAAGCATCACAGCATCAGGGCCCCTTGGTGCCGATGCTAAACTGCTCTCAGCCCCCAGGCAGCTTTGTCAGACAGGGTGGTAGCTACATATGCACCTCAGACCTTGCTTAACAATTTCAGTGTGCAGGGAAACTGTCTCGTTAGTAATATTGCCTCTCTGATTCTGTTTATTCCATCAGGATTGAGCGAAGGCATATGTAAGATGAGCAAATAAATACAGGAATAAATGGATGGCTAGACATATGGATACACAGACAGACAGATGTACAGATCAGATCTGGCATCTGCCTGTGTATGACATCCCCCTGCATTTGCACTTCATTCAAAACTGACAACATGCACCCCATGGACAATCTGAAACCAAGCAAAGTGATTGCGCTGATACCTGGTGAGGGCAGAGAATTAGGATTGCCTCCTGGCTGAATGACGAGCTTTGGCTGTACAAATATTTGGTCTCTACCAGATAAAGAGGTAAGAAGTACTCTCCCAGCTGCCTCAAAGCTTTGTAGGCTTGTTCCCTTCACTACCTTAGCCCTACCTTATGCAAAGAGGTCTTTTTGTTGAATGTAGGTGGTCTTCCCACTGTTACATACTCAGCATTTTTCAGTTGCCCTTTTTTTTTGCATTAATAGAGTAGTGTGTTATATTTTGTCCTCCCTTAGCTAACCTTTTATCACTCCATATGTGATTGGAGGAGCTATCTACCAGCAGCATATGTGTTTAATCAACTTTAGTATTTCCACAGACTATAAGCAAGCAGAAATGTTCTGGATGAGAAATAATTATCATTTTAATTACATTAGAGAAGATAGTTGGAATGCCAGAGGGTAAAAAGATCTGTGGCTTAGTAGATTATTAGGCTGGGTACTAGCAGCCAGGAGGTGGACCTGCTTTGGCCATGTGGCAGTAAGAAATATGGGTGGGGAGCACATCTCCAAAAACACTTCCATACACCGGCAGTTCTGGCTGTGGCAGGAGAGAAAATGGCTGAAACTGCAGTGCTGCATCCCCATCCCATCACAGCTCAGAAGCACACAACGAGTCCTGGAGATTCAGAATCACATTCCCCAGTGCAGATTTGTAAACATACATAAACCATTAGGAATTTACATCTGAGTGACTTTTAATAACCAACAGAACTCTTCTTCTCGAGTGGTCACAGTGCTATCAAGATAGCAATCTGCCTCAGGCATGATAAAGATAGGGAAACTGAGATACAGAGGCAGCACACGGCTCAACAAAGGCTATCATGTGCCAAAGACATAACTCAACAAAATGCAGTCTGGTTAAATTTATGGAATATCTTTAGATTTGGAGTTTGGATTTCTATTTGTGCCAGGGTATAGGCAAGGCATATTTTCCATTTTTTCCTCTAAATCTACAAGGGTTAGAAACATTCCTTTTTATAAAGAAACAAGTGCATAATGCTGAGATTCACGTGTAATCACATCTCCGCAACAAATGCAGCCTTAAGAACAAACAGTAAATATTGAGAGACTTATACTGATGGAATCACAAAAACCGGCAACGTTATAAATCCCTTTGGAGACTTTGAATATCTCCCGCCTGCCCTTAAAAGCTTGCAATCCAAGAAGTATTCGCTCAGTAAATTTTACATAGCTATCTGCTGTTTGTGGTGGGAGATTGGTTGCTCTAAGTCTTACAGGTCTGTTTCTTAACTAGAAGCCTAAAGTGATTTAAACAAGGGAAGAATGAAAAGCAAATGGTGTGTGTCATTCCCAAAGAAGCAGACAGCCTCAGCTTTCTGTTAAAGCCTTGGCTTGCAACCATAGTGTAATGAAGGAAATTGGGTTCTACAACGAACTTGCAGGACCCTTTCTTCCAGGTGTCTCCCAGGACAGGCTCTGCCACATCGCAAACCTCCCAGTATGAACCATCAGGCCCAGGAACTCTTCCTGATGAGCAGCTGCAGAACTGATGCAAGCTGCCTTTCCAAAAAGAGCTGGCCATGAAATCTCTCACAGGTATCAGAGCCCCGCCTGGTAAAGCGGCCAGACCAGTCCTTTACCTTGCGGACTGTATAAGCAGCATACTTAGCTGGCTCTGTCACAGGAGTGCCACGGGATCGGCTAAGTAATGGATCACAGTGTTAGCTCATTTGCTAACACCTTAGTTCCTTCTTGGAGCCCTTCTCACTTGCTCGCATATGCAACGCCACAGAGAAACTGCTCCGTCGCAAAGGGAAAAAGGAAGTAGGAATTGAAAACAAAATGCTTTGACTCATTTCGGGTTTGCTTTGGGGTCGTTTGTTGTACTTAATATTTGTGTTTCATGTCAGCCCAAAATTATAAAAGAGATTTTAAAGTTTTTTTTTTTCCTGGGTGGTGGTAGTATAATCATGAAAGCAAGGAGGCTAATGAATACTGAATTATGCTCTTGGGGCCAATTTCATTAGAGTCATTTTTTCAATACATATATACAGCACCTTGGATTTTAAGTGCATGATTATATTTGGGATTTAGCATTCAGCTTGAAATGGGTGATACCAATGATTTTTCACATACTGTTTCTCTGCAGGGCTGAGTAACAAATATGCATCAGATGGTTATTCAAGCAAGGAAAGTTGTTTTTCTTCCTAGCTCTTCTGTTGCACCTCAGTGCTGACCCAGGGTAGCCCCTGTACTCCAGGCTCTGCATGTCTAGATGCTATTGTGTTTATTCTGGCAGTGCCTACAGATATAACATGAAGATTATGCTATGAAGACAAAGGAAAACAACAGTTCTTGCCCCCAAATGCTTATGAGATCAACCAAATCCGCTTTTGTAAAGGCTACCTCAGTTCTAAGCTTCCTTCTAAGCAAGGCATAAGCATGTTTGTAACAATCCAGTATATAAGACTTGTGAAGTTTAAACTCCCCCTAATACATTTAATTTTGACTTAGAGTTGATGGGAACCCACATTACCCAGAAGATTGTCTCAGAGACACTTATTAATTTCCTGAGGCAGGTAGACATCTAAGCCATTGAGGAATTGGTTAATGAATGCTAGATTGCAACAATAGCAGTAACAGAAATATAATATGCCTCATTTTACTCTGTTTCACACTTTCCTTTTGACTGGCACACATTGTAATAACTCAGAATGAAATGACTCCTACATATTTTTGCAGAAGAGACAAGGAATTACTCTTCTGGTTTGCAATTCCTCTTCTTCAAAAATTACCAAATCCATTTTACTGTAAGTTTCCCTTCTGAGTAATGCCTCTTACCAGATCAGCCTGAGCACTGCGGTGCAGGCTGCTGCCCTGAGCTGAAACATAGCTTTGGTACCACACTGAGGTACGGGCATCCACACGCCATCCTGCCTCGATTTAGTCAGTGAGCAACAGCTAAGCTCCTTCAGAGACCGTCTGCGTGTTTGTCTACAAGCGTTCACAAAGCTAACTTGCTGTAACTAATGTGGTCCTGTCAGGTGCTGTAGTTTTCTATTGAGGTAAACAGCCAGCAACGAGCAGACTGTTCTGGCTGGGAAAGGTTAGCTCCCACTAGACAGGGGCAGCGCTGAGACTGCTCCCCGGATCGTCACAGCAGCAGGACCACAGAGCTGCCTCAGCTACCACTACCGAGAGCTCCGCACGCACTGAATACAGGACTGGCAGCATCCCAGGTAGCTTGGGCAGGTAGCTGGGGGCTGAGAAGCAGCGCTCCGCAGAGGTGACAGCTCTGGGAAAGTCACAAGCACAGCTGTGCTCAGCGACACACCAAAACCAAGCACCTGAACCCAGGGATGGGCCGCATACCCCAGGCTACGGCCAGAACCAGTTGCTGTGTCTGTACTGGACCCAGACTAGACACTGAGCCACAGCTTGCCGTGTGGAGGGCCCCAAGTATTCTATGGAGTTTTCTTCCTTATTTTCTCATTTTATGTTCTGTTCGTAACAGGCTCAGATAGCAAAACACTAAAATATACCATAGAAAGACATTCTTGGCTAATAAATGAGCCGGTCAGAGTGCATCTCCCTGTTCTGTCGGGGGTTTCCCCTTGAGAAACACTGAGATACTTCGGAAAGTTGATCCTAATTAGCTAATGATGTGAATTTGGAATGATTTAGTTAAACCACATTCAGCCTCATGGCTGAATTACGAGGCACACACTCGTAACCGAAGCGATTTTAATCCCGTCTGGAGAGAACGAGAGCAATCAAGTGGCCTTGACTTAACTTACTCCGTATCAGGCAGCAACCGTGTGTATGCTCGCAGCCCTTCCCAGCCGCGGAGGACAACGCCAGCTCAGCTGTGGCTTCGCCTGACAGCTGTGCTGGGGTAAAAGCAGAGACGGTGACTTCAGCGCGGCTGCTGGGAGCACCAAGGAGCTCAGGCTCGGCTGTCATGCTTCCACACTGGAGCCGAATTACACTTCCTTTGGTTTTGGCCAAGGTTGTCCACACCACAGTTTAATGCCACGTAATTAATCTGCTTTGAAAGTTGATTTGGAGTAGGTTTTTTAAGTCTACCGGTACAAACTCTTAATCTTTGTTGCTTCATCAGTAGTAGAAATTCCTATGAATGCACGTTGTGTGCACCTCTGAGTTTGTAAACCCTGGCTATGGATTTTAAGTATGAGTATGAAACGTGCCTGGCTCTAATTTCAGTAGGCAACTACAGGTGATTCCTTAATGCATAATAATCAATAGGTATCATGGAGAGCAGTGTTAGAAAATCTGTGCTCTTGTTAAGTTTTCATATTAATTTTACATTCCAAAATTGATTCAAATAATCAGAGATTTTATGTGCTTATCACCTGAAACTTCATGCCTCTCATACGGAGGTAGCATTGTTAAAGGTATTTAGCACGCACAAACAGCAGTAAAATTCATGGAAGCTTTGTACTCAAATACCAATGTATTCTGGGTGAGATTTACCTCATACTGGGAACAAATTCAAGGTCAATGTCTCACTTAGCTCCAAAGCCATGGCTCTTAAACTCTTAATGGAACTTTTCAAAGTAGGACTATTTTACTCCAGGATCTTAGGAATAAAATAGGAAAAAACAAGCTTGATTTTACCTTTCTGCTCTCTAGCTTGCTATTTCCTTAGTGAAGTCAATGGAACTACAGAAACATACACCAGCTAGGTATCTAATTCTCAAACATCAAAAATCATTGCTTCTTCTAAGAGCAATAGATATATTAGAGTATTAAAGTCTTTTTTCTGTATTTGATTTACTTAGCTTATCACAAACATGCTGCAGATAAATACTTAATTGCCACTACTGTAGATTTCTGAGGGTGGACCTCTCTCTCTGGTCATAGATTGAATTTATTACTACTAGTCAAAAGCACCCTAAGGATTCAGCAGAGGGCAGAGATCAGTTGTTTCATTCAAATGAAACACCCTCCTCCTCAATGGCCTTTGAGTTTGCCCCATGCTTCCTACTTTGTTCCCTGGTTACAAAACAATCACAAATGCTTTTGGATCAGACCTTCAGATTTGCTTTTGGATGCACATAAAATAATCATTCCTGAAAACAATCTCACCATGATTAAAGATCCGCTACAGCTAAAAATATTTAAAGCAGGAATCATCCCAAATAATAGACTTGGCAACATGCACCAGAGATGACAAATTGCTGGCACTGTGTAGAAAACAAACATCAAAAGACAAAATAGCATCAGACACTGAAGCATTGGATTTTTTTTCTCTCCTTTTTGCTCTGTTATTTTGCCAAGGTTGTTTGTGCATCTTTGTGTAATTCCAGCTAATCGCACAAATTCTTCAATTCAAGATATTCTTTGAAATCTCCCTGGAATGGCACCTACACTTGCGTGCCCCTCACTCTGCTCCCGTTAGGAACCACCCTCTCGGTTCTAAATGAAAAACTATATTCAGTAACAAACTGTCAGGGGTGTTCCATTTTGCAGCTTTTATTCCACTTCATTTGCTTTCTTTTTTCCCTGAAGAAGTCTTATGGAAGCAGCAGCATTTGCTTGTTCCCTCCCTCCCTCCCTCTGCAGGAAGTCTCTGAAGATGTCTGCTTGTTAGTTCACATGGTCACCCACTGCTGTCACCATGCTGCCCTTTATCGACAATTCAGCCAATAGTTGGCTCCAATGGACACGATCTGAAAGTACCGCTAGTGAAGGGCCGGGTACCTGCACGCCTCCCAAGGGCACAAGCACCTCGGTCAGGGAGCTGGCAGCACCACACTCCCCAGGGAAGTCATGGCACCTGGCAGGACCGGACTGTGCCACAGCTCAACGCTGCTATCAATTATTTTTCACAGCCACTTAATTATCTGTGCAGTGCTATAAATCTGCTTGGTGCTTTCTACTCACGTGTGGGAATACGCGGCCTCCCCCTGCCCCGAGACCTTCCTAAGGAGAACAAGGTACATGCAGCAAGCCACCCCAGGGCGGATCTCAAACGCTGCTCCAAGCAGCTTGTTCCAAGAAGAGCTGCTTGTGGTTAAAAGCACTCTGTGTGCCTCAGGAAGACTCGGAGGGGTCTGACAACATGTGCATGAGACCACAGTGCAGATCAGACAAGTTTCTGTGGAATCAGTGCTGTGCTCAGTCTTCCAGTGTTAGAGCCCACGGGAAGTGTACAGAGCAGAGGTAGCATAAGCTGAAGCCACACAAATCCGGGCTTTGTCCTTTTTACCCCTGGGAGCTGATCTCCTTTTGTGGCTGTGGATAGGCACAGCCTCACTTTTTGCCATCGGCTCTGGGAGATGGGGGAGGGAATGAGTAGGCCAAATCCCACTTCACTGATTTCATTCCTTTAAGCATTACACACAAGTGAACTATGAAGAAAAAAATAGATATCTACTTCAAATTACACTCACAGACAGTGCTACATCTTAGGAGCCTTCTCAATTGAAGGGATGTAACAAGAGCCTAGCTGGAAAACGTTAAGAGGTGCATGACTACAGCATGTTTGGCAGGATCCAAGAGAAACCCTTTGGGGACTTGAGAAACAGCAATGAAATCAATTGCATCAAAGCAAGCATGGGAACAGGGAACGACAGAGGACATAAAGGTGAGGAAATGACCTTGCAGAGAGCTAAGTAGACTGAAAGATAATAGTTCTGCAGGACTGTACGCCCAGGAGCACCAAGACTGAGTGTAAAGGGATCAATTCGTAAGGATGGATGGGAACATGAAATGCAAAGGGGTGTTTTGCAGTTTGCTAATCTGCACATCCTGTGGACATTGCATGCAAAGGACCAGGGCTGGAGCAATATTCACATTCACAAATACCTACAGGCAGAGGATTCTGCCAGGTTTAAAGCTGCTGGAGTCCAGGGGAGATTTCTGACTGGCATTCAGTGAGATGAAGCTGACAGCCATCCCGGAGATGGACACAAGTGCAAGCTGTTCCCTTGTTCTGCAAAGGTGCATCAAAGTAGAGACACCACATGGAAACTGCACAGCTAGTCCATCAAGCGATGTCAGGTGCTCCTCAGCACACTTGTACATCCAATTAAGCACGACCTTTGCAGCCAGCACACATGGATATCTGGTAGGGTTTTTTTCCCCCCGTGGTCAGAGGATAATGACCTTGGAAGTTTAAAGACCTTCAGCACAGCAGCACAGCAACCCTGCCAAACCCTGCTGTCAGTTTGAAGCTTTGTTAGCAAGACTTGTCCGGTTTATCTCCCTGTGATTAGCGAGTTCCCAGTCTCCTAGTCCATGTGAAAGAGCAGGAACTAACAAAGTTTAGATTCCACCTCCACATATGAAAGCAAAAGCATTTTTACTTCATTTACTTGGCTGTTTGGAGCTTTTTGTTGTTTTTGTTTTTCCAGGGGGAGAAGTTGTTCTGGTCAGAAATCACACTTTATTGTCAGTACATTTGGGAAGTGAATCTGATTACTTTTGCTAGACTTTTTTTTTTTTATAAACTTCACTCGTATTTGTGCAAACACATGTACAAAATTATATAGGCATCTCATTATTACGCAAGCATAATAAGCATCTGCACACACACAAGCACCATCTCTAGATACAGCCATACAAACACAACCAGACATCAGCACAGCAGTGGGAGCACAGACGTGTACAACGCCAGCATGAAAGCTGCGTGTCTGTTGATAGAACCACCCGTCTGTGCACACACCTGGCCGCCCACACACACACGGAACTCAGCGCGCGTGCGCAGCCATGCCCACCGACACAGCCATCACATACGCACACCTGTGTATTTGCACAGCCACGTGCACTCATCTGATGCAGGCTCAGACATGCACAATCTGCAAATAAAAGGTTCCAAACCTTCTTACCATAGGAAAAAATACTTGGCTCATATTCATGGAGCTAATCTCTCTAATTACAATGCTTCTGGTCAAATGCATAACATTAGCATGAATTATTACCAGATGCAAAAATAAGAATTAGAGGTGGGAAAATCGACCCTAGCCTAAATCCGGGTCCTGATATTGCCTAGAGTCTGAATTTGTCTCTGCATTCTGTGCTTACCTTCCAACTACCAGCATCGAGACATCATGTATACGATAGCTATGGACCTGCCATTGCTTCCATCCTGTGATAGGCTACTTCAGTACTGCAGCAGTTCCTCCCCCCTTCTCTAGTTTTACTATTCATATTAAATCTTCATCAGTGCAGCAGATAAGTCAGCTACACAGAAAAACAGGGGCAAAGTTGTGGCTCAAAGTGCATTTTGTTCCAGGACCCAAAGGTGGTGCTGTTGCATTTACTGTTAAGGGCACTACACTCTGGCAAACACTTTTTATTAAAGAAGAAAAACCTTAAATCAAGTTGCCTGTAGATTAAAATTGTGTATTGTTTAACTTCACGAGCCATATTTAAGTCTGAGACCTGCACGTAAGCCTTTGCCATTAGCATGTCTGGTGCATCTGTATTCCTGCAGAGCTCGCTGTTAGCCAGAGGCATTCACTGGTGCATGGCACCCTGCTTCAGCAGCCTCGGTGGGGACTTAAAAGTCGCGGTGGAGGACAGGCCCTCCAGGCCCTCTTGGACCCTGAGTACCACTCGTCACAGAAGAACCTAAAGACGCATTGCTTCGCAAAACCCTTTGCCATGCTTCTGTAGCATCAGTTTCACATAGTACAGCTCGAGACGGTCTGTGCTGGCTGAGCACATCTTGGCACCATCCAAGCCTACGACAGAACGAAAGTGGCACTGCATAGTCCAAAGAGCACGGAGAAAAGCAGACACGGTGAAGAGAGGCTGCAGCTGCGACAAAAGCATGGGCTGCAGGAAGGAGGACAGCCCAGCCGCAGCACTGCAGTCAGACTGCAGGAGATCCAGCTGAACCACCACACAAGCAAAGCGCTCAATTTTCAGAACTGGGCACCTACTTACTGCCTCTCAGACAGCCACAGCTCCCGAGCAGCCTGGGACTAAAGGTCTCTTCACACGCAGTATGTAAGAGCCGTTTTCAGAGCACAGCGTGCCAGAAAATGGTCAGGTTTCAAACAGCAGCAGAGGTCAGAAATGTCAATATAATAATGCCAAGCAGTTTTAGGGAGTGCAGGTTTCATTCAGCTAATGTTAATGGATGATTTCTGTTCACTATTTAAAAGCACAGGCAAAGGTTAAGCTCCTTGCCATTGCACCCCATGGGGAAGATTGCTCTTGCTCCTGAACAGGATGAAAGGAAGGATGATCAGAAATGACAGGGGTCAAAGCTTTGAAGACTAGGTAAAAAAAGACTAAATAGAACTTGAGAAACATGAAAACCAATTCCACACGATATCTCCTCCAAAAGAAAACACTATTATTTTTTAAGTCATCCACTTACGCTGTGACGCCCACAAGAAATTAGTTGACTAAGCCGTCTCCACTCATCTATTTCATGAATTTGCCTGATGAATGAATTGCTTGTCTTTGTGAAGGAAGGAAAAAGAAGATTGAAGCTGGAGTATGGAAGTACAAGATAAAAGGGGACTGTATAATGGAAGATGGAGAAAAATGGTGGATTTTTATGTAGTTAATGTATTGAAAGAAATATGATGTGTAACTAACAGTGCTCACATGCAGGCTACTAGCCTTACCCTTGATGAGAATCCACTAAGATTTTCTGGATTTTAAATTGCTGAGGAAAATTCCAGAGTCTGTCAGAGTTGGCCAACATTTGCCAACCACACATTTTGGGGCAAATATTACCCTAAATTTTAGGGAAATACTTGCAACAGGAAGGCTTTCCATAGAACAGTATTCATCCAATAAGAGCTGAAATAGGGCTTAAATTTTACTTGGTGAAATCTTACGGATGTCTCAATTGAAATAGTTACAACAACTGGCCACAACAGTAATTTTGTCCTTTAAACTGATGATTCTAATAACAGAATTCAGGAAAGTATGGATGATAAAAGATGGACAGAGGTAAATGATATCTATTCCTGTTTTTTGTTGTTGTTGTTGTTGTAAAAAAAGAAACACAAAATGACAGGTAAATTCCTGTTGATCAGACAGGTATCAGCTCAACCTAATGACACACAATTCCTGTATTATATTTTTCCACATTTAGTAATAATCCTGTGCAACAGCTACCAAAATAGAAATGTTGTCAGTTCCAGTAGCAAAGTTATTCCTCTCTCAGTACACATGAAGACTGTCAATATAAGCATTTGAAGAGTGAATATGGCATACCATTGTGCATTGGCCCCTTCCAACCAGTGCACATAAATATTTTATGATTCCTTTGGTTCAGTCTTTGCCTTCTCATCTTTAGATTGAAGTAAAGGCTGGTCATCAGTAAGATATCCCTTAACAGCTTCATAAGCCAAAAGTGCCTGGAAACATCTCTATTTTCAGCATCCTCCTTAATGAATGTGGAAAGCTCTCTCTTCAGTGCTCTAAGTGTATGAGATTGATAAAGATTCTATTTACTTTTTTCCCCTTATAAGAACTTAATGAGACAAAATTGGTAGCTCATAATCAGGCACTGGCCTTTTCATCTCTCCGGGTTTTGTTTACAAAAGCTTATTAGAGCAAAGCACACTAAGTGATATGCAGCGATAACTAGAGTATTGCTTAACGATCCCTAGCAGGCAGCACAAAGCACAGAAAATTAAACAGAAAAGGTGATTACAGAAACGCTACCTAATGTAAACAGAACCCTTCCCACCACCACCACAGGCCCCAGCGCTGCACATGAACCTGCCCGATTCTGCAGATGAACCCCCTGCCCAGACTGCATGCACTTTGCCAGTCCTCCGTGGCACTGCTGCGCTGAGACAGGTTTCCCAGTGCTCAGCCAGCGACGTCTGAGCAGCTCCGGTCCCAACGGAGGCAGCTCCCCCCGCTAGGAGCCAGAGCAGGGCCAGCTTCACTGTCCACCATACCTGATTTTCCAGCTTCTTCCTTAACACATCAGTATTAAGGAAAAAAAAAAGGCAAACAACGTTCACAGATAAAAGCTTCTCCACACCTTTTTTCCTTTGTAAAATGGGAATAATAGCATCCAACTCTTCCAAACTTGGCAAGAGCTTGGGCAATCTTTTGAAAGCTAATTAAGAACAGGAAGTGAAAATGAAGGGCCAAAGAAGCTGGAATTCTGCAGGAAGAAAATCCATAATATGCTTGCAAGAGGAACTTTTGCTCCTTCATACACACTGCCAGATTTGCTTACAGATAGTGCAATACAGTTGCTCCCACTCCCTCTACCTCTCTAATTTGCTGCTTCGGTTTCATCCTGATAAATAGAAACATCATGCTTGCATAGGGAAAGAGAAGAAGTTACTGTATCACAGGAAGCAATCACACCGTACAAAAAACAAGCACTCTCTGTAACTAAACTACTTCCAGCCCCCTTTCTCTGTTCCTTTTCAGCACTGCGCTGACGGGCTGTTTATCTTTGGCACAGCAGAAGCAAAGGAAGCAGCAAAATGTTCTTGCAGCAAATCACTCACAGGAGGAGGGGGAGAGACAGAAAGGCTGAAGACAAACATTCAGTCTTAGGTGCCAGCACCCCTTCTCGAAAATAAATACTTGAACAAGGATGAAATCTCTAGGCAATTGTCCAGGCGGCTATTTTGATAGAGACCTGTTGACTCACCTGCTTGTCATTTTAAGTGCTTTGTGTTCTATCCAGATGTTTCTCCAGTACTATAGCTGTGCTCCAGCTGTGTACAAACTTGCATCTTTCTCTGCTTTTTCCATCCAAAATGAAGTTTCTGCATTAGACGAGCAGACTTGTGCTGACTTAAGAAAAGTGATCTAAAAAGACTAAACAGTTTGAATACAAAGAATAAGGATGAAGAAAGAACTAGCCATTTTCTTCTTACAGCAAACAAAAGCATTGGCCTTGTAATTAATATACTGGCATAAGGATAGCACATTGGAAGGCAATCTCCAGCTCTGTCATATACTTGATGGGGGATCTTGTGTGTGTCATTGAAGTTCAATGTCACCCCACCTGAGAAAGAAGGATGCTACTCCTTTGTCTGACTCATCTATTTATATCAAATTCTTCAGGCTACAGTCTTTCATACATTTCCACAATGGGAATTTGATCCCAGCTGGAGTTCCTAGCTGCTCCCCTAAAACAAATGAACCAGAGGAGCCCAGGATAAGCTCTCTGGATCAGAATTCTAAGTGTGCAAAGGTGGTATTGGGGCACTTGCTTCAGTCCTACCTCTGCAAATAACTGATTGCCATGGATGCAAAACAGAAGGAAAGGTGCTAGCAGACTTCCCTGGTGAGGTTAATCTACAGTCTAACAGTGGTTCGGTTCATCCCTGACCCTACTTCAAAGCATGTGGTTGCTGAAAATATGGGTCTTTGGCTCTGTGCCCATTCCCCATTGACAGATACACTGTTCAAGTGCTCTCAATTTGCATCTGTCATTATCTTTTGTGTGTGCTGAGGTTTAATGTGCAATAAATGTAAACGGGTGATGTATATTCTCCATTTTATTAACTCTCATTTCTCCTTGGCACTGTACACTGTTATGCCACATGAGCTGCTTTCTGGTTTACCAGAAAGCCACCAAAATAGGCATTAGTTGCTACTGTTACTGGGTATTTTCTTCTGAAAAGTCAAGTCTACCAATTTCTAATTATTAATGAAATTATAAACTAACTTCACCCATTGTTTTAACTTAGCTTTCAGCAGCTTTGACTTATGACATGTCTGACAGCTCAATAAAAACTGAGCTGAAGAATCAGGACCACAGGCCTGCTATTGGCCTGAACTGGTAAGAACACATAGGTAACCTATTCTCAGGCAGATCTCATAAGCCATTAGAGTGCTCCTATACAGTTTTGCTCATAGTTTCTACCTTAATTAAGACAGACATCCTTTGTCTACACAATAAGTAACAGAATGTTCTGTTCCTGCCTAAATTCCCTGCCGGTGCTTGAAATCATTCCTTTCATCTTCTAAATATTAAAAGATGAAGGGGTAATATACAAAAAAACATAGCTTGCTTTGAAGCCATTCAGACTAAGGACCTATAATTCAGGTAATGGTGATGGCCACAGCCTAGCTCTTCAACAGATAATTTATCCCACTCTGCAGGGAGTTTTCACATCCCCCTTCCTCTCCTGACATATTTTCCCATATGCAAAAAGCTCGTGTTTATAACCGTCCAGCTGGCATCCAGAGCCGATCAAAGAGAGCACAATGCAAGGAACTGCTCTCAGGAGAGAAGCTGCAAGCTGACCGACCCTCAACACACACACACACAAAGTGGCAGACACGAGGGGTCTCGGGTTAATCATCAAGTCATGCAAACAATCGTTAGCCCTGGCTGGTGCCACAGAAAAGATCTTTATTAAACGCATTGAAAGACTACAGGCTATCAACCATCACCTTTCCCTGGCCAGTACTTGCATGGGCACATTTAACAGTTCCCCTCAGCAGCTTTGCTGCCTTCGTCCAGTTCCCTCCACCCAACAGTGAACAAGAAAATATGAAAACTGACCATCGCCTTGCAGTTGCAGTCACAAGCTGCACTTGCCTCCCACAAGAACTGTAAGATGGATGCATCTCCACTCAAGTCTGGTGGTTTGTTTTTTTAAATCAGTGCCTACATAGTTTGGGGAAAATCGCTTGATCTCCCTTACATTTCAGATTCACCATGCGTAAAATGGAGACAATAACCCTGACTTTTTCCCCTACATGCCTTATGCTTTTAGCATGTCATTGCATCAGGCAAGGAACTAGCTCTCAGGTTACGGAAAAGACTCACTGTCAAAAAAGCGGCAACGGTTTAAATTATTCCTCTCACCAAAAGTTACCGTCCTTAAAAACTCCACTGGCAGAACAGAACACACAAACTCTCTTCAGATGCTTTAGCACAAAATTTGGCTCAGTTCTAGCTGCTGCAGGAGGCACTCTGGGCTAAGTTACCAGACTCACACTGCTTTGGAGCATTCCTGCATTTTGTTACACCAGTAGGCTGGTGGTAATAAAGGCAAGGCAGTGACATTTTAAACAGATTTTGCCATTTTGGCAATGAGCTTCTCATGGTCTTACTCCCATTTTCAGAGCATTTGGTACCATTCAGCATCTTAAATGTAAGGCCTTCTGGGAGCCTCTAAAACAGCAGGCACTAGTGTATGCAAGGGATAAAGGGCACCCAGAGCCACCAGTAGCACAGCTGGACCTTCAGCCCTTGGTGTCAAATGAAGCAAAATGCTCTGGTCACAGGAGTAACTGCACCTATTCGCAATCTGAGCCCTCGCTGTCTGTTTATACCATCTTGTTAGCAGCAGGGGCACAGCCACAGTTAAGTAAGCTACCAGTTCTTGATGAAGCCCCAGGAAAACCTGTGTTTTTCTACCAAGGTCTTGAAGATAGGCTACTTCCAGAACACCAGTCCTTTGACTCACCCCAGCAACAGAGTTACTGATCAAAAGTTTCCCAACAGACATGCTAGAGTAGCAATGCATGTGTGCAGTGTGCCCACACATGCACTCGTGTTTTCTGCACAAAACTTGGATCTCAGTCCATTACCGCTTAGCTAATCAAAGGGAGTAAGGCCAGATGGATGCATTCTGCTGACCCTTACCAGCTCACATTACAACACCATTAAGAATCTGGCAATCAGTGAAAAACAGCATCTGCCTTTAAATTGAAACGATGTCTCACCATACAGGTCAGGACAGAGTTCAGAAAGCACAGTGAAGAAATAGGTTGCCCGGGACTGGGAAGGCATCTCAACATCCCATGAATACTAACAGAGCTGTGGACTAAGCCCACCTCAGAAGGGGAGCAAGAAGAATCTGAGGTTGGTAGACAGCAACTGCTATGTAGCAACACAAGTGTTGGTGTAGGTCCTGCAATGTCTCCGCCCCGAAAAGTCCCCATGTTGCAAAACCTTGCAAGTGACAAGGCAGCTGGCGTGCCACGATTGCTGTTTACCACACCAATCACAGCCATCTCACTGACTCACTGCTCCCCAAATCTGGCTGCAGAATCCAGCTGTTGCTCCTTGTGTTATACTTTGAACATTATCTGAGGGAGAACATTAGGCAAGAGACCAAACAGATTCAGTGGCAGCCTGTCCCTGATCAGTGATAACAGACTAATAGCTCATCATTCTAGATACCAAATTAAGAATTTCACAGCTAGATTTTTATCAGTGCTGATAACAATGAGTAGTTTTGGATTTAATACTTCCATGACAGCTACCAATATGACTATCCCCACTATTACTACTACAGCTAATAGTAATGCAATAATTTTTTACCATCTATTTAAGTATCAAACTGCCTGTCTGGCTATTCCTATCCAACCACTGCCAGATTCCTGGCTAGTCCATCCTTGGGAAAGTTGCCACTGACCTGTTGCTAGAAATAACTGTTAACTAATTTTTGCTAATTATGTTTCAAACCCGAGAACATGGAGAAAATGAATTTGTAGAGAGCACTTCCAGCCCAGTGTACCAGTGATACACCTGTGGCTAGGTTTGGAGCATCTCTGAGCTGAGATCAGAAATGGAACCTCACTACGTAACAGTACAATAGGTGTTAAGAGACCAGTGCAGGGAACATATCAGAGTCCTGGAAGGATTTCATTCAAAGACTGAGAAGGTAGCAGATAATCCAGACTGAGTAGTCCTTTTGATATTGAAATTAATTAGGATCAAAATTTCAGCTTGAAATGGTTTAGCTCAGAGACTGAAAAAGAATACATATACGCATACTATCGGGTATACCCTGGCCCACAGTGACACTTAAAAATTTGTGTCAAATCAAACAAAATAAGCTGGGCTGAACAGAATGATCTTCTCCTACAGGTAAGTGATACCCAAATTTGCTGCATGGGTCTTTTGTGCCCATTTCAGCAAGACCACCAACAAAGGGAGGTTGGTCTAGATCCTATCCTAAGACAAGGATGTTAAGCAACACAACTTCCTCCCTACCTTAGAGGGCTTTCAGTCTAAATAGGATCAGACAGTAGACAAGTGGGAAAGGAAACAGTGACAAACACATAGCATCATCTAACTTTATCTTTGCTGTTTTAGTCCCTGGCCAACAATGGTGCACAAACTGCAACCCCCCTTTTGATTTAGGGTGGGCAATGCATGCAAGTATCCTAAACTGTGTTCAACACCTAATCCTTTGCATTCTGTTCAGAGCAAATGCTGCCAAGTCTCTGTTAAAGAGGAGACACTTGGATGTGTTATTAACCTGATCGTCCTTGCTACTTCCCTAATCTCTTTCATGTTTAACATTTACTTCTTAGTGAGAACCATTTGGTATAAAGGTTTGGTGTGGTCTGCTGAGTATCACAAACACAAGACAGTGAGGTCATGAACATTTAAGTAACAGAAGCCAACCAAAAAGGGCAAATGAATGTTGTTCTTTCACTGTGTCTGGGTCCCTATGCTATCCGATCTGGAGTGCAGAGGACAGATTTGAACGAAAATTCCCAGACTCATTTGGGCTGTATTGCTTTGGCCCCCATCCCTGTGCAGCAAGCGGTATCTGGCTGCACAGATCTGTTTGCTGGGTGGTTGCCTTACTCCCAACCGCATCATTTAAGTACTCTTCTCCTCAGCAGGGACAGAGCAGAAATTATCCCTTCCTTGGATCTCCTGAGAGCAGGCAGTCTGCTTGCAATTACTGTCAGGAAGCTACAGTAATGTTCCTGTGCAGCAAAAAGATGTGCTGTGCTGGTCATTCCTTGAGAGGGCAACAGACCACTAGCTCCAGTTCCTTTTAATGCTTTCTGGAGCTCATCAACAAATAAATTTACTCCAGATTTAGGATGGTGTAAGTGGGAACAAAGCCAAGATGAGTGACAACACACTAAAGCCTACTATCTCCTATCAGACAGCTACATAGTAAAGGTGTCTGGCAGTTCAATTTTCTTTTCACCAATTAAATTTCTTATTCCACGTTTAGTACCTACATTTAAATGCAAAATTGGAAGTCAGTCATTTTCTCCTTAGATTTCCAGCAAATACTCAAGCACCTGCGAGCAGGATGCAGTGACAGTCGGCAGCTCTGGTTTCCATGGGCAGCATTGCCACGCTCACTTCCTATCACCATGGATTCAGCTGGTGTTAGTAAGCTCCTGTCTGCGTAAGAGTTGCTGCCAAGCACATGACTTCTGGACACGTGCATGGCTGCACCTCCATGCGAGCATGACTCACGGCTCTGGAAAGTGGCTGCAGGGCTGAAAGAAAAGGGCACTGTCTCCTATGGGCTCCTGCCACAGAAACACATAGAAAAGGAAATAAATATCAGCCTTGTCAGATCCGCGGATAGCTCAGATCATATTCATAGTAACGGGACACTGATGGTCTCCAACTGCCAACCACATTTGCTCAGGGAAAAAGATTCAGTGTGTACGGTATTCAGATTAATTTATAATTCATACCCTCAGGACACCTCAGTGAAAGAAAACCCCTACTGAGACACCATATGAAGACATAGACCAAGAATCTCTGCTCTGCATCCTGCATCCCAGTCACACCTGAGGCACATGCTGCTGCTGAACCAGCTCCTGCTCCTCCGCAGCGAGGGAATGGCCCTAACCCTGATCCGAACCCCTGCAGCGAGACGCACGCATTTACCATGGTACCCTGGGTCACACTCTGGAAAAAGCTCTTCTAGATTAGTTAAGAAACTAGAAGAGAAATCATGTTAATGTAATGTAAAAGAATTAAAGCAACATTTTTTCCAAGGTTTACCAAAGCTTAGAGGAGATGATTGCTCAGGCAAGAGACCACTGGATGTTTCCACATGAAAATGCCTACTTGCTTAGTATGCTTTACACTTACACAGCAGTCACCAAAAGCACGTCACAGAAATAACTGGCAAACCTAATAGGAATAGTTTTTCCAGGAAAATAAAGCCTCTTTGAATAATATCCTCCCCCTCCAGATTTAACTCATTGCCACCTATATTTTCCAGTTTCTAGAGAAAAGCAGAGCTTCTTCTTTTCCACTTTAAGTCAACTGTCCCCTTCCTTTTTCCATTTATAAAAAGAAAAGATGAAAAACGAAAAGTGGAAAAAAGAAAGTATTTTCACTTACAGAGAAAATTCCCATAGGAAAAATAGAAAACCAGTTATTCCCTTTAAATTATTTCCTACATAACCACTATAATTTTTCTTTTTCCAGTGAACACTATTTGCTAGGACATGGTGATTTCTCCCTGGGTACATACAGAAAAGCAGCAGCAATATGCTGAACTAAGTACACTAGATCTCCAAACTTTGGCCTTACCACTAAGCCATAGCTTGCTTTCTGACTCCAGTGAGCAACTATTGCAGCAGCTTTAAGGCCACACAGAGCGATCATATACCCATCATACAGTCGAGATGTTAAGTCTTCTGTTGGCTCACACACAAGCACCTCCCAGCTTTCATTTCCTCCTGCAAACTTTCAGCCACGTATTCGCCGCCCCGGCTGCAGCAGGGACCTCCTGCCACAGCGGTGTGGCCCTCAGTGCCACAAGGGCAGGCGCGCGCTGGCTGCGAGCCCATTACTAAGAGCAGGAGAGACTCCCGCGTTCAGCTCAGCACTCCATCAGCTAGCTCTCATTAGAGACAAACACACCTGCCAGCTTCACTGTCTTTTTTATTTCATTTGATCAGCACAGCCTGCTCTGCAGTCATCAGCTGCTCCCTTCAGCCGCAGGCTGGGAATCAGGAGCACAACACCAGCTCAACCTGAGTGTGGTACAGATCAGGTTCCTTTTCCCAGGCTGGAAGACCTGCACAAGGCCTACACGCCAGTTAAATTGCATCTTTCTTCTTTATTTTGAGGACCCAGACAGCACTTGAGAGATGTAGGCTTCTTCCAAGCTCTGGGCCTAATTCAGCAACACACGAGCAGGTACTCGCCTGCAAACGTGGCTTCAAGCACTGGATGCGCGTGGACTTGAACACCAGCTCAAAGCTAAGGGCTTGCCTTTTGCCACAGAAGGGCCTAAGAATGTATTCATACCTTTCACATGGAAATAGGATGAGAGATCAAATCTTAAATGCCGCCTCAGCAGGGATTTTGTGTAGCCACCCTGCAAAAACTGTCTGTTAAAGCTTCACCTGTTGTCAGCGTGCTTGGGCCTTTCACCCAGTCATAGCAAGGACTGGCTCAAGCACCTCCAGAGAGAGGCAGAGGTTGGTTCTCTCAGTTGACTCACAATTATGTCAGAACCATTACACTGGAAATAGTTATTATTGAAATAAAACTGATTTTAAGTTTCTTTGTAAAATTTCTTATTTTATGGATCTTACAATAAAACTACCAAGTAGCTTAATCATATACTTAAAAGACTAGAACAAGCTAATAAAAAGGAAGCATATTGTGAAAGATGGAAAAAACAATGCCAGCAATCTGCAGTTTAAAAGCTAGAGTAGTAAAAAGGCTTAAGCATCACATTTATGGGACAGGTTCACCACGGGTACAAATTACATACTTCTATTGGAGATCCTAGCGCTAAGCTGAGCTGAACCAGCTGAAGATTAACCCACAGGGAGATTCTGTTGCTCCCACAGATACAAATGAACAACTGCAGGTTTAATAAAAAAAGATTAAAATAGTTTGACTTAATATTTCTCATATTTCTGTCCAGATCAGAAGCTGAGGGTGACAGAGAAACTGGCCTGGATACATACAGTCGGCTGGCCTTATTATCTCTAGGGTTATGTTTTGTGCAAAAGCTTATCCTGCATCACCTTTATGAGATTTTTTAGCATGTCATTCGCTTATCAATCACCCCTCCCTCCTGTGATACCTTGTGCTACTGCTTAGTCCTGACACCACTCTCCTATTTGGAGTAATTGTGCAAACCAGTTCAGAGGGCATGTAACCTTACTGCTGTGAGCTGTTCCCCCTTCACTCCTTCTGTAGCAGTGTGTGCACTTCAGATCCACTCGTGTTGGGGCAGACAATACTTCAGCCCAAATTCCCCTCAGATACAGAGGTCTCATTCCTCAGTCTCCTCACAGATCCTTAAAACAAAGCATTGCCATTGATATATTCTTGCAAATGTTAGGATCTAGAGTTAAAAAACATACAAGCAGCTCATGAATATTAGGACCAAATAAAGTCATTTAGCATTTTATGCATTTCATCTTTGATCATGGTATTTCTGCTATAAGGATATTCAAATTAAATCAAAGCAAAAGAGATAAAAGCTAGCTGACTTTAGTTGATCCAACCACCCAGGGAAAAAGTACATATTACTGCATCTGGGTTACTGATAAAGGAAAAGAACACAAAGTAGAAGAAGGCTCTGCAGCACTACATGGGTGTAGTTCAGATACTCCAATGCAATACACAAAACACTTTGGTCCCACTTAAGACCTGCTTACACGATAAGGATAATGCCTCAGGGAACTACTCTGACAACGCACAAAATGTTGTCGAATGCAACCAACGTAAAATACTGCATCAGTTATTTTCACTTGAACATTTATTGGTTCTACCAGCCTGAAATGCCAAAGCACATAAGAGTCGCATCACCACATCAGGTTGACTGCAATTACGCACTGCTTCTCTCAAAAGTAGCTGGAGTTACTGAGGTGTTCCACAACCACTCTCTGCCTCAGGCCGGAGGAGGATTCTTCCTACCTCACCTTTTCCTGCATGTGAAACCACAGCATCAGACAGGCATTTCCTTAAACACGTAATGGAAGACTTCACAAAAGCATAGCAGCTGGTATTCCAGCGTTCTAAGCCTCTGCTGCACCAAAGATTTGTGCAGATTCAAAGCCTTAATATCTCCTTTTCTCTAATTTCCCATCTGTTTGTAGCACTCAGTTATCTAAAGTGCATATGAAGATTAACCACCAAGAAGCATGGGACTGTACAAATATAAACAAAACAATGACAATTTTACAAACATGAATATTTGCACTGTAAACCTGGCTCTTAATGACTCTAGAAGCAAGGGAAAATAAAAAAAATAAAGCTCTATACTAAATATGCCACATCACAATCAAAGAACACAATGCATTTCAAAATCAAATGCAGCTCTCATGGCAGGTCATAAGTTAGATGCTGCAGTTATACAGTCAATAGTTTAAAGTGACAAATAGATTTCGAAAAATCATACCAAATTCATGGAGAACTCACAAAGGAACATGAACTAGAAGAAAGAGTGCCTTCTGCAAATCACTCACTTGTCCCCAAAGTCAAAACTTTGAACTCCTTTCAGTGCTAACAGAATTTTAAACAGCTCAAATTTACAGCGATTATTCTTACAAGTTAAGTAAATTGATAAGGAAAAACCATATCCAATGTGGCACATTCCAAAGATAAATTCTAACTATTTTCTTCAACTTTTGACTTTTTGTTATCAAACAAGCAACTCTTGTCCTTATCCTCACAACAACCGGTCAAAAAAAGGCCACACTTAACAGTTCTCCTCCTCACTGGCTGTTAGAGAAGATGCTCATACAAGGCCAATGCAGCTACTATTAAAGGACGCAGAGGCAAGCAAAAAAATTATATAGTCAGTCTTGCTAAATTAGTTTACCTAAAATTGTATGTGTGAGTGATTTTAATCAAAATCTAATTTCCCCTCTTTTTAGAGTAACTGAAATGAGATTTTTCTAATTTACTTTTCGCGGTTCAAGTTTCTCATAATTCTTCTATGGTAGTGACAGCACCATGAAAAGCGTCTGCTGCTACAAAGCATTAAAAAAAATTAGGTTTTCAAATTGATGTGCTAAATTAAAAATGTTTAATGTTTCTCATCAAAGGCACAGGAGTATGCATAGGGCCTTCAGTACAGTTAGAGGCACAAGACTTTTTCATCTGTTTCTTTAATTCACATCCCAAGGCAACTCTGCTGTGAAAATTAACAAGCTACAAGCAAAGAAAGTGTTGTAAAATAGTGTCTTCAGAGAAACTACGTTTTAATTTCTTCCCCTCCCTGTTGCTGGTCTGACCTTAAGGATGTCATAACAAAAATAGATGCTATGTTCTGCCTCTTACTAACTTTAGATGGAGTTTTACTGGATTCTTTCAGGGTATCTGAGCCTCTGGGCACTTTTAATTCTCTTGGCTTGACTTGCTAATTCCCATGTTTCAGGAAAGCACAGTATTTCTGTAAATTGAATAAAATTATTATTACATTCAAGTCTACATTTCTGACCTTGGTGGTTCCTTGTTAAGTGGCTCATAGTTGGGATGGGAATATTTGAATTGCTGCTGCCTTCCATGAAGTGTTGCATCTTACGAGGAAAAACTCCTAGGTACTGCAGACTGCTCAGCTTGGCTGCTACTGTTGTGCAATACAAGAAGCTCGGAAACATGGAGCAAGCCGGCCGTTGACCCTGTGGATTTACACTTGGTCTCCTGCTGAGCTGAGCCAATTTAACAAGGAAATGAAGATTCTCAATGAAATGACTCCACATATACAGCTCATAACTTTACCTCGTTGCTTTAAAGCATGCTTTCCGTCCAAGCTAAACAAATCAGTCAATGCCAGCAATGCCTACTGGCCCTTTATTCAACCATAGCTTTCATGCACTCACAGCATACATTACAAATATAGGGAATGTGCCTTTCATTTTATTTGCATAAATATAATTGCTTTGATGATTTAAATGCATTTTTTTCTGCCTAGGCCAGGCATGAACAAAGCCTTCTGGTGAGACAAGTGCAGCCAAGGAAGTGCTTTGTATTTCTCAAGCCCCAGCTGCATAAGAATGAGTAAAAGACTACTTTGTTGTCTCAAGTCATCCGCAAACACCTGGCAACTTTGTAAAGAAACATACAGAAAAATCACATACTGTGTACAATGCATGATAGCACTGGGCTGCCATATACAGCTATACTGGTCTGCCCCTCTGCGGAGGGAGGCAGCTTCTTTACCACCTTTTCTGAAGAGTATCAGCTTAAGAACTTTCCAATGAATTCAGAGAGAACCTATTCTCAAGAGCTGTTTGCAGAGTAGGTGGCACACCCAGAGTCCTGCCTGTCTCTAAACGTGCCCATCTTGCAGACAGCGTGGCCACACGCCAGGAAGGCTGCACCGGGAAGAAGAAAGCAAGGAGACCAAGCACAGTATTGCACTTTATCTCTGCAATAGTAGGGAATTTGTCAAGGAAAAAAAAAACAAAATGGGGATCCTCCTAAGAAACAGGCTGTACCCTAGACTAGAGAACTGCCCCCTTTATCCCCCAGATCTTACCTCGGAAGCCATTCAGACCCCCTACCCAGCGATCACTTCAGCCCCGAGCACGCAGACGGTGTAAGCTTGGAGTCTCTCCACTCCATTAAGATTCATCAGCTGCCACCAAAGATGCAGAGCCTGGATGCACAACACCTCTCCCCAGCTGGACCACCATTAAACTCAGCCATTCTCCATCCCTCCCTTCTGCTGGATTACCAGGAAAGCTACATTTGCTTGGGGGAATGAAATACAAAACAGGATGCTATGACTAGCATTTACTATATATTCCTAGCCACAGCCATGAATATTAGACTAGTAGGTTGTTTATTCAAATATGCAATTCCTATCTAAAAAGCAGCTACTTAATTTAAACGCTCTTTGAACTCTTGATTCCAAATTCTGTGCAAACCCAAGGCAGCTCAGCACAGCTTATCTGATTCAGAGAGAGGGAGGGAAGGAAATACATGCATACACACACTCTTTATGCCATTCACAATCTTCATACAGCATATCCTCCTGCTGGTAATAATTCTAATCTACTCATGTAAAAACTCCTGAAATTGTGTTATCCTTCAGCAAGATGAGATAAAAATAAGACATGCCAGACATGCGTTTCATTGAGCAGCAGAACAGATTCATACCCACTGATCCAGAAACCAAAAAGTTCTGGTGACAGAAAAAGGTTGGACGGACCAAGACGCCTTCTGCAGACTTCTTTCCCATTGATCACTAACATTTTGTGGGTGGTCGGAAGAGGCTGTATATGTGGGGGGCACCTTCAGTGCTAATAGTTTCAGAATAAGCATCAATGATTACATTCAAAACAGCACCTGAAGATAATTTGAAAGGTGTAGTAGCAGAAAATTAAACCCTGTAAAATACTGTCTGGCAAATTAAAAGACATAATTGATTATATTAGCTCATTTTCAAAATTAAGTGTTGCTAATTGCCAGAGACAGCATTTACTTGGTACAGCCACTGTAACTAACTAGCTGATCTAACTTTACATTATTGACAGGCAACTGAGCCAAGGTTGCTCAATGTTTCTTTCCTGGATACACAGAACAAGCATGAGGCTGTCTCTGACCTTTCCACTACAGGTCCCATACGCAACAGAAAAATTGCTGCATGCAAAGATGTCAAAGGCTTGCACAGGTCTTAAAACTTTTGCAAATTCATAACAGGGCATTAATCTGGTACACAGGCCTGTGTTCTGAGGGCCAGCTGCGCATACAGTCATCACAAGCTGTTCTTGCACATTTCTAAACCTACATCCATCTTTTTAGAGTTCTAGGATTCAGTAACTGCTATTCAAAGACACCTTATAAATAAAACAGGAGTCAGGCCATTTCAATGCTACATTTTTATTCCGCCAGGACATGAGGAAGAACATATTTCAGTTTTGGTGTAAATTGCTTTGTACAATGCTGATATTTTGGCCAGCTTTGCAACACCAGGCCCAGAAACGCGACACCAACAGGAACGGTTTGAGCTCCACCTTGTGCAGGTTTCACTCACCCCAGACGTACGGAATTTCTCCATCCACTGTGCCTTTGTGCCAACACAGATAATGTTTCCAACTGCCAAATTCACTAATTAATAATATCTTGAACCAGGCTCATTAAGTGTTCAGCATACATTAGGGTTCCTGTGAAAGACTGGGAAAGAAAGAACAGGGACTCCCTAGAGGACAACACCCAGCCAGTAGGACATAATGTGTTCCTACATTGCATCTCCCCAGTGAACAAGTATCTGCTGCTTTCTGTGTCCAAGCCAGGAGCATCCAAAACTAAGGAAATCAATTGTTGACATACGAGAAGAAATATGGATGAAGTTTATAACTGTGTTTAGAGCACCGGGGGATGAATTAACCTAATTGGTGTATTAGTCTCAGTTACACAGAGTAATCACCACAGGCTGCCTCTGTTTTCATTAGAAATTTAATTAAGTTTATCAATGTTTGGCTTCTTTGGCCTTGTTTTCCACCATCTCCACAGGCATTCCTTTCTTTAATCAATGCATTTAGTGTGGTGGGAGGGAAATTTTTTTTTTCTTTCTTTCTTTTTTTAACTATAGCTTTTCTCTTGACACAAGTCTGTCCTTTCATACTTCAAAGCAAGGATGTATTTGCAGCCTCTGCTATCTAAATAGTGCTCTGCTGATTCACTGAGAGTACATCAAGATTTCAAGTTCAAGTATCTAATTCTAAGTGCACACCTACATTGACCATGACCATTTCTAGGTGCACCTCAAAGACAGCTACATGAGTTCAGGCACAGCCCCATTCTAACTCATCTGATCAACCCAGAGCACAGTTACCACAAAGTCCAAACCCTGAATTAAGACAGATATTTTTGATGATGGCCACATACATTAAGCCATCTTGATCTTTCCCATCCATCTTCTCAGTTTAGCACATGTGAAGGACCTGCTGCTTTGTGTTTTCCTGCACACCGATCTGGAACAAGCCAGGCAAGCCCAGTCTGTAGACCTCACACCGATGTACCAGCTACACTGGTACACAAAGCTACACTGATTTTATAGAGCATGCGGTCATAAGGTTGTACACGCTCCTGTTCAGACAGTGAAATCTTCAGCCTTAGGAGAGTTTGTTCCTCAATAAAGAAAAGTCTCCTCTGAAAGCGTTGGTTCTGAATTCTGTTCATGATGCTGCTTCTTGCACTTTTCTTACCATAATGTACCACCAGCAACAACTCTAACCCTGCCCTCCCACCCTAACATTAAAGACTATGAAACACTTGACAAAAGAGCTGAAGGCCTGGTTTTAATCTATAGAGGCTAGTAGCTGAAAAATAAGGCTTACGGCCAGTTTTTGTCAAATGGAACGGGCCGTGATATTCTCCAATGTAAAGTGACAGAGGCTGTGATGCATCTTCTAACACAATCATTGGGTACACTGGCATCAGGGGGACTTGCCTTGTTAACTCATCGCTTAGTGAAAGTCTTCTCACTTTATCAACATAACTTGAAATAGAAAAACAAATACTTGACTTTGCTTAACATTTGTCATTAGAGCAAGAGGCTGCAACAGTGGCTGCATACCCTCCTGCATTGTCTAAATTAATCCACTGAGGGATATTGAATCACTTAATCATGGCGGAAACTTACTGCTTTGGAAAGACACGCTTTCCCTTCATTAGATTTAATATATTTCTCATTATACAAATCTGCCAGTGCAACAATAAGTCTTGTTCATAAATCAGTTTGCCCTTTTGCTTCGCAGTCTCAGAGAACTTTCATCAAACAAGACATAAATGGGACCTGTAAGACAGGAGGTCAGAGCAGCCTTAACCAGATATTAATATCTATTCATTAAGCTTATTTTAATAGCACATTTTAATAGCTTCTGTAAAACAATTATGGGTCCTTCCTTTCTCCCCCCTTCATGTTGGTATTTTTATACTTCAAAAATAACAGGGAAGAAATGAATAATTACATTATTGGGTTTTATTGTATTATAGTAGAATCTAGAAAGGCCAAAAAGGGTTTTGGCCTCTTTGCGTTTGGTGTTGCACATTAAAGCTGGTTGATTACCATTCTAAACTCATTTCTTAATATTTTAATGAAAGTTTTCTGGGAGCCTTCTAGTAAAAAAAATTGTATTTCAATGCAATATCATTTGGCAGTTTCCAATAGCACTTCTGTTCATGCATATACAAAAAGATGACTGCACTTGCTCATAGCTTTTTCAGTAAGATATATACCTGTATTTTGTTTCATGACAGCATATCACTTATTCTACAACATCTGGGACCAAGACATTATGAATCACAACACAACTTCACCCTGAAACATCATATTGGCTTATACAATAAGCGCCTTGAGTTAATTCTTCACTGGTAATACAATGACAGGTAAGTTCTCAACTAAAAGAAGGAAGTTGAGCTGTGAATTTAATTCTTCAGAAATTACTGCCACAATCCCAAGTGCTTCTTTATAAGATATTGCTTATATTCTGTCCCAAATTCAGACCAAACCACCTTTATTCTTCTTCAAGAGCTACGATCTCCCCAGAGAGTCAGAGCTCATTGCTCTAGATGCCATCTCTGAACACAGTAAGAAACTCTCCCAGACCTGAAGGCACACCGACAGACACACACGCACTATGCGATTGCTGAATTTTTGTTCTTTCAGGAACCCAGCCAAAGACCAGAAAACTGTTTGTAGGTGGGAAACCTGGGAGATGGTGCTTCTGTCATTCTCCTCGGCTGACCCACATCTGGGGAAAAAACAGGAACTACACCCAACCCTCCTGAATGTCAGTCAGGAATCATTTCCACAAAATAAACGTTCCGTGAATTTAAGCTTAGGTCCACGCATGGACTCTTGCTGGCTATATCTCAACACACCAGCAAATGCCAAGACAAAGGATTAATTTTCACTTTTTGGCCATTGTTAATGCCTGGTGGCATAAGCTTCTCCTGTCATAGTCTGCTGACATGCCATCTCCCCTGCCCATTTCTCTCAATTCCTACGTTTCGCAGAAAAAAAATTACTCCCTTATTTATTGCAACCTTTCTGTTATGCATGAACAAGTTATGGGCTGCTTCCATCTTCATGAGTCATTTATCTCCAGATTTACTACGCAATTCCATCTATTCACTCGCTCCCCCACACTCAATACACAGAACGTTTCCTCCCCAAGAGGACACACTAAACCTGCCCAGTGTTAGTAACAAGTCTGACAAACAGCTCTGTCCCTCTGACCTGTTCTCTGGTGTTATATCCTAATCCAATTAAGATGTAAGAGCTCAAGAAAGCTCACTCTGGTACAGCTCACAGGCAAACGGTCTCACACTCCAATTCTTCAGAGGAGCCTTAGTGAAGCTGTAGACAAGGTCCCCTTATTTCCACCCCCACTTCAGGAAGTCAGCATACAACAGGTCTTTTCAGCATGCAAGATGCCACAGCTACTAGGAGAAACTCCATGAGCTTCATTCATATCATAAGGAATTGTATTAGAACAAATCAAAAGGACCTTTCAGCTTCATGAGTATGTACATTTGTGTTTAAGTATCTAGAAGGGAAAAGACCTCTTTCAAGTACAGCAGCAGTAGTTATTACTCATCCATTTTTCCCCTATTTTTCACCTTTTTTACTTAGCCTCTCTTCATCACCTCTTAACGAACAGCACCTTACCACTCTAAAGTTTGTGGAAGTATCTTACACATCCACGTGCTTGAGATACTTGAAGCATTTCAGTTTCTACCATTATACCAATTACAGAGTATCACTTCACATTCGACATACGCTTTCAGTTTTCCATTTTCTTCCTCCTGCCTCTGGTTCTTGGTTCTCCATTTGAGCATTTGCCTCAATTTTCCATAGGCATTTGCTCAGCAGCTGCAATTCCTCACTCTCCAAAGCACTTTATATGAAGCTGATATATATGGACAGGAAAAAATACCTAGTACATCATCTTTACATGTCTCCCTGAGAGTTCAAAGGTGTCCCACTACACTTCAGTAAAGGAAAATATCTAGGACAGCCTCCACCTTCAATTTCTTGCCCTTACTTTCAAGCCTTTAGCATTTATAGCTTCACGTGCAAGACTTATTATCTATTTAACTATCGCAATGCTTAATGCTCCATTTCCAAGATTCCTTTGGAAGTTCATTATTAGCCTTAAGAAAGACTGTCTTTAAAAGTATTCCAAGATACGCACTCACACATTTCTAGCTCTTGAGAAACTCTGCAACCTTGCAGTATGTGCCACTGCTGTTTTTACTGAAAGGTCGTCAGAAGTTCCCAAGGTGGTTGTTCTTTTTCACACCTGTTATATTCTCGTATCTTCAGCTTCCAGGCTTCACATTACAGTTTTCCTACAGTTTTGAACACATTCTTCCCCCTCTTTTCTTTAACCCCTAGGTTAAACATGTTTCTGTGGTACTAAAGGGTTAACAAAACGATAGCAGAAATAATTATTTTATAACCAGTGTTATTTAGTGGGGTCCTTAAGTTTGACCCAATGGCTTGCATTGCACCATTGCACAAGGAAGGGGGAGACAAGGGGAGGAACTGAGTTGCAGTTTTGATCACAAGCCAGAAGCCACGTTCTGCTGCTGAAGGTATTGTTAGGGAATAAAGGGTGGCAGTAGGAAAAAAAAATCTCCCTTGCTCAGAAATGTTTGTACATTTTAAATGACAGTTTGAAATGTTACACAGAAAATGCTTGACTGAATCTTGCATTATCTTTTTATTTTGGTTCTAATAAAAAGGCTGGTGAGTAGAACATCCCAACGATCCTAACATTGCAGTTACTGGATCACAAATTTAAGGCTTGTAGCTCTAATTAAAAACAATTAGACAGCACATAGTAAATACGCAGTACATGAATGCTCACAGTCTCTCCCAGGACTACTTAGAATGAGTCTACTACAACAGCCAGAGAAAGCATACGTCTTGTCTTGTACACCTCTCCCTTTGTAATGATAAAACAACAGTACTTGGATCTTTATTAGAGACTTTATATGCTCCACTCACATTAATAACAATGGAAAAAATAACAATTTCCTTGGAACAGGAGAAAAAGTTGCCCAGTTTTATCAAGAGACAGTAAAAAAAAAAAGCAACATTAGTAAAAGAGCAAAAGGTTTCAAATGAAAGGGAGACACTGCTAAAGCTTACCCTCACTGTAACACTCAAGCATTATGAGCTTAAGGAAGCAACGCTCATACATGCTCTCAGTGCTGGACCTCCAAAGAGCATTTTTGCAGCAGAGCAAGGAGGGTCCCTCAGGAGGTCCTGACTCAGCCACTCACTCCCTGGTGGGACTTCTTCACATGTTTGACCCAGAGTCCCAGAAGGGGTTACCATTGCTGCATTAGGAGAGCAAAATACATGCAATTCCTCAGCCACAGCTCACCACTTAGCAATGACACCATTTGCTTATATCAACAGACCAGGTGCTGCACTGTACCCACCTTCCTTGCGCTCAGAGCCCCTGCAGATGGGTGGAGCACACAAGTAGGGGAAGAGAGCTACCTCAGCTGTCACCACATCTAAATTCAAACTCTGTTTAACCCAAATCCCGTAGCACTCCATGCACCTTTACATCAAAAGGTTAATGCCTATGTGCATTAAAAGCCTGAGACAGCCCATGGCACTCCCTGGAGCAATGCCTTCCAGTTATCTAACCTTCTTTGAAAACATTACATGCAGTTTATGCAGTAGAGATAAATTCACACCTACCTCCAAGCACTGGTTATCAAATGTACCTAATTATAAACACTCTAGACTACTTCGATGAAAGTGACCAAGCCTTCTTACTACAGGATACCCTCTGGAGGGGTTACTAAAACCATTTACCATCACACTCCATGTGTTCATGAACATACTTCCCCAAAACATTAGGCAACCCTTTTCAAGGCATCAAGGGTCACAGATGAAACATTAAGCACCCGTAAGAGTCAGAAACTTATCTAGTTACCTCACAGTTTTTATCATTGGCAATGACTCCAGGGGTGTTCAAGAGCCAAGCTGTTTTTATCAAGGATGCTGGACAATGGTGAATAACATATGTTTGTGGCTCATTTTTGATGCCCTATCACTACAGCTATTTTTGTCCTTTCCAAATGTGGTACCAATTTAGTAATCTATTGACTTGACTTTATTTTTTTCATAAACATACTGCCTGTCAGATACATAATTCAAATTCGCATATAAACTGTGAGCTGTTTACTTTAGCAACAGCTATAATTTAAGTGTAACCTCAGCAGAAAGCCATTCTGTACCATCTCTCTGTAAAGTGTAATTTAGTCTGGATATACAATCTTCTTCTCTGCCATTCTAATAGGGGAGCTTGTTTGCTAAATAATCATCATAGAGTTTTGCTCAAAGCACCAGTTTTATGTAGAGCTGGGTTTTCTCCCCTTCTTCTTTTCCCTGCCACACGTAAATGTTGCCAGGCTCAATGAATACTCTTTAGAAAGCTATTACTGCCACGTAGTTTTCATTTGAAAATGTCACAATAAAGCAATGTTCTTTAATGCTGAGAAGTAAGCCAGGCTAGAGTATGTTAGAACAGCAAATAAAATAAAATAATACATCAGAAGGACCCAAAGTGCAAACAATGACACTTATCAAAGTCTGAGGGTTTTTCCCCCTTCTCCATGCCCTCTTAGCTCATGACAGAACCCAGTGCACAGGCCTCAAGGCCAGCCTGAACAGCTCGGTTTGGCCCGCTCTTCCAGACACTGGAGGCAGGAGCAGCCCAAGCCAGCCAAGGACCAAAACCCGGAGACTAACGCAGCAGGCCTGACCCAACACCGCTAAGCACCAGAATGAGAGGCACCACGTCCACTGGGATTATGCCAGCAGCTGTCCCGCACTGTGAGGTGGGACTCGGCTTGTGTTTGTAACCCCCTGTCCTTCCTCCACTCAGGAGGAGCACTAGCACACCCTCTGCCCACACTGCTTCACCACAGCCTAGCCCAAAGCACATGGAACGACCCAACAAAAAACGACCACGAAATAAAACAAAATAAAATTAAAAAAAAACACACAACAGCTTAAATCATGGCTAAGACTAAAACAATGCGACACACCAGCTCTACCACGGAGGTAGGAGAGGCTGCACATACCTGCAGCCGAGGAGGAGGCGAGGAGACAAGGCAGCCGCAGGCACCCACGCACAGGCCACAGGCCGCAACCCGCCCGCGGCCATTTTGTAGCGGGGCGGCGCCTCCCGCCCAGCTGGGCCGCGTTGGGGCTGCTCGTGCGGAGGCGGCCGGTGCTAAAGGCAGGAAAGGGCGGGCGGGAGTCCTGTGGTGAGGGCTGCGGGGCAGGGAGCTCTGCTCGGGCACGGCTCGGTCCTGGCCCTCTCAGGTGAGGGACAGCTTTGTGGGCTTCAGGGCAGCTAGGTGCTGAAGGTAGGATTTTCCTGAGTGAAAATATGCTTAGCCGAATGGGCTTTTTTTTTTTTTTTAAGGTGAAATATCTAGCATATGGCTTCCTCGTAGTGCTGGGACTGCGTGGGAGCTGCTACTGTCCAGCAGGGAAATGGTGGCTGGGTGAGTAATGGGCCTGAGACCTGTACCAGTCCTGCAGCCCCTGATAGTTAATGCCATAAATAACTCCATCGTTGCTTAACTTATGTGTCTTCAAAAAGGGGGAGTAGTTCAAGCGCTCAAATAAAAATGAGGGAAGGGGCAAAGCAGAAAAGCTGCTGTTTCTTGTGTGAATCAATGGGCATTTGGTGCTGGGGGTTCACTGGCCAATAGACATCCTGAAGCAGCCCTCTGGGTAGAGGGACAGGTTTCTGGTGTGCCTTGGTAAGGCTCTGCCCAGCTGTTCCTGCTCATGCTTCTGGGTGGGTCGGTAAGTAGCAACAAAAATAACGGGCTTGGGAGCTGTGGGATCTCTGCTGGCTGGCAAACAGGCTTCTATTTAAAAAGTAGAATGTCTGGGTACTGTTAAAAATGGAAATTATGAATGCGCTGTGTTATGGCTGAGGTGCTGTGTAGTGTGGCTCCAGGGCATCTTTAATCCTGAAGTTCTCAGGGTGCTAAATGAGGCCAAGGGTGCTCTGTTTGAGAGATGAGTCTGATTCAAATATCTTACTTCTTTCTAAGGAAGGGAATAATCTTTCCCTGCTTATATTATGAAAGAAGTGGTAGGCTTCGCTGTATCAATTTCTAAGGCTGAGTACTGTTGGCAACCTTCTTAGCAGTAGAGCTATGCAGGCGGCTTGTGCAGAGGAGAGAGTGAAGAAAACCCCTCAGAACAACCTTGAAAATCTACTGTCAATACAAAGGTTATGCAACTCAAAGGCTATGCAGCAGGGATTTAGAGTTACTCAAATGTCTAAGCTGACTATTGAAAAGCTTGTTGTGCCAAAGACTGCGGAAAGATGCTACCTTTTCCCAGTGTCCTGGGAATAGTAAAGATTGTAAGAGCTCATTTCTCTATCTGATATTTCCTGACCTTTGCAGCCTACTCTATATGAACAGAAAAGATCAAGCTAAAGACGTGGAAGAGCTCTCAGATGAGCAGGTTATTTAGTCTAAAAATCCTGTCACATCTGAGCTTTATCTCATGCTCTAATATAGCTCCAAGCTTGACTTTGTCATTCTGATTTTTACCTGTCTTTTTTGTTTTGCTGGTCCTAATTGACCTAGAGTCTATGACAGTGCTTGAAAGGGAAAAAAGTGTTTGATTATTGCTGGGTTTTGCCACTTCAGCCTATGGAGAAGTAATTTCAAGCAGGAGAATCTGCAACAGAGGTGGCTGAGGAAACTTTCGTCATTGTGCAAATCTGCTAGTTTAATGGGGAGAGGAACTCCGAAGAGAGAACCCCAGAATACTTGAAAAGCAAAAGAGGACTCAAATGTAACTGCTATGTGTGTGTGTATATATATATTATCAGCCACTTCCTTTTTGCTGGATCTTTATTCACCTGAAAGTAAAAGTGAAATTCAAAGCTCTCATAAGGAAAACCAATGCATTTCTGTGGGTAAATGGTAGTATCATGAGTTCAGTAAAAGTATTTCAGATACGAGCATAGCTGGTATGTCAATATTAGTGTAATGTTCCAAAACTGCTCAAAGATGGTGTTTCAGAACATAAACAATGTCAAAATGTTCTGTTAAGGCAAAGTATGCCATTCCTTTAGCATGTAGTTCTGTCCAAACACCTCTTCAGATAGTTGAAATGCTTTGGACTGAAGCATTTTCAAATGTTTCCAGTTGACACTCTTGTCGCCATAGCACTGCCTGTGTAGTGGATGTAAAGAGCTGTGGCTCACGGTAGCTCCTTAGCTTCAGGTCAATGGGTAACTCCTGCTGCATATGGTTTTCGTTTGTGTGCTGAGTAGGCTTGTGGCTTGTTCATACCAGGTGGGTCTCCAATGAACTAGAGGAAGCTTGTATGTTAGGGAGGGTGAATCAGTTGTGAATCTCTTTCAGGTGAAGAGGAGATGGCAAGTAATGATCTTGTTTGAGGGGATGGACCTCTGACCAAAGCATAGAGCATGCAGTAGAGAGCATTGTCTCAGTCACTACTTCTGTAGAAATGCATGCAGAGGAATAAAGGGGGGTGATGTGCTCAGCATCCAGGAACAAGGGGTCAGGCTGTGGAGATACAGATTTCCTCTGTGCCAGTTCTATCAATATCAAAAATTCCATTGCTGCAACTTCAGTGGTAATGGTTGTTTATACAAAGCATATCTAGTGCTGCTACTTTTACTATCTCCTTTCAGCCAGTTGTATCACTTCTGGTAGAAACACAATATTGCTTCAAGACATGGTGCAGAAAATCATACTTTCCTGCTTGTTGTGGGCCTCTCTCTCCTGTGTCCTCTGTCAGCTGTGGGTGCCTCATACTTGGACTCCATTGTTGTCTCCATTCTGCCATGAGCCTAAACTGTATCTTCCCTAATACAAGGTTGTGACCCTCTGATCAAGAGGAACAAAGCTGTTACACAGGGAGTCAGTCTCCTGTTTGTTTGTTAATAGAAGTATTGTTTTTGATTGCTTAAGTAACACTCTGCTAAGCTGAGATTTTTCCTGTTTTTTCTTAGCCAATACATCACTTGCTCTTGCCTTCTGTTATCAGCTTTGACTTCTCCTGGCATTACAACTGGCTTGCTCCTTTGTGTTGGCCAGGAAAGGGAGTGAGGAAGGTGGGGGCTCCAGCTGTGCTGCTGAAGCTGTGTGAGGAATTTATCATTTTTAGAGACAGTTTTATATTTCCTTAATGCAGTTAGCTGTTCAGATGTTGGTGGGGCCATTTGTCTTATTTAGTAAGGCTTTAGTCCTGTGCATGTAACATAGATTCACCTCTAGGATGACGCTTACGGGTGTTTCATGCTTTTCACCATAGGCTTTGTGGCTGACTAGTTAGGATTTAATGCTACCAATGTCAATTATCGTAAAACTAAGCTGAGTAATGATACTGATAACTTTTGGCTCCTTCAAGCAGTATGATGGCTAGTAGCTGCATCTCCTATGCTTGTAGGCATTAGAATAATGATAGTACATGAATATTTTTACTTTGTTGTTATCCGTAGTGAATAACAGTAAAGAGCAAAAGCTGTAATACTTGAGTCTAGGAGAAGAGCAATGTCTAGTCTTAGGTGTTCTAGTTATCACAGAACAAAGGATGTAACTTTGACTCTTACAGTGTTGAAACTGCATTGGTATCTCAGATTCGTACTGCTCAAATCTCCCTGACTTATCTAAATCACACTGGTGTACTTGAAATAGCCTAGTAAGGTATTGCTGTGATGTGGGACCAAAGAGCTGAAGAATTCTAGAATATCATTTTTAAGTCAAGTTTGCCACCTGAAGGAGTGTCTCTAATATTTAAATGTTAAACTGCTTCCAAGATGTTTTACTTAAACCAAACTCAATTTTATAACTATATGCAGCTTATAGCTAGAGGTAAAACCAGAGGATATAAAAACCTGTCTTTCTCAAAGCCTGATGTTAATTACAAATCCTTGGGGTTGCTAGGAAACCTTATCTTAAATGAATATACAAGCAATCAGCTAGATGCTGACATTAAAGAGATGCTGAGGAGATTTAGTCTTATTCCTCCTCTCCTGGCTGTGATAGGAGATTGATTTATATGAAGCCATGTCAGTTTAGGAAAGTCATTCCTCTTCTGAAATGTAGCAAGGAGTGGGGAGAATGTTGTCTCTTGTGCTGGCAATACCCCCATTAAAATGTGTCCCTTATTAACTCTACCAACCTTTTTGACTGAAATCTTTAGGGTTTTTAAAAACTTGTATTTCTGATTAACACTAAAGTGTTTTTTTAGGTGAAGTATGGCTTGCCTTGCTCTAAGTCAACAAGCTTTTATTACGCCATCTTAAACTAGCAGTAACAATATGACTCTGCTTGCAGTGTCTATACCCAAAGTCAGCTTTTGCCTGTTCCAGGTGCTTTGAAGATGCATGGTCATGGACTACAAAGGCAGCTGTAGTAGGCAGAACAGAGTCCTGTTCAGTAGTGAACAAAAACAGGAGCCTGGAGAAGAAAACTGCCTAAGTGTCATTGCTACCCTGAAAAACTGGTGGCTTAAATATTGAAGAGGACAGAGAAAGGGATGCCTGCTGTGTCTGGGAGTCCCAAGTTCTGAGTTCTGTTGGAAGTGGCTCTTTTATACACTGGGACATTGCAACACACTTAATTGTACTATCAGAAATGTGGGTGCTTATATAAATAAGTGGGCTTCATTTGCATACTGCAACCTCTAGCAGAAGTTAATGCTGAAATGTGGTTTAAAATGCTACATCCGTTCCTTATGCAACCTACATTTGCTTCTGGGGCAAGACACTACTAGAGTGTCTCTTGCTCTCTTGCAGGCAAAAAGTCCAAGATTTCTTGAGTTGTGGATAACTCTGAGAATGGAAGACACTGAAGGTGACAGCTACAGAAGTAGTTTGTGTTGAGCGGTAAAGATACCAGAGTGTTCTTGGGTGTGCCAGATCTTATCTCTAATGGAAACTTCTTCCACCTCTTTTATGTTTATTCTGAGTTAAGACAGAATGGAGGATGGTCTAGCAGTTTAATTCCACTGATATTTTTTTGCCACTGGACAGAAATATCTATGAGATCGAAGCAGGTTGGAAGTCTCCATGGCTGGCTATTGATTTGAAACTCCTCGGTGAAATAGGAACCAGCACATTGACAAAATAAACATACCTTGTGCAGCAAATAGTTTATTGATGATCTGCCTGCAATAAAGTCGTGAGTTGACCTTACTGCCTTGACTTACAGGATTTTACTGACTGCAATGTTGAAAGGGCAGAAATAATACATTAATTTCATGTTAGAGCTGGGGGAATTACCTCTTTGGGTTTGTCATGTCAGCTTTGTTAATTACCCAAAGAGCTTTCTTCATAGTTGTTATTACAGGCAATTTAGTCCTTTCAAACACTGGAGACCAAACCTCTGTAAACAAAAAAAGTATGGGTCTGTTTGTACTGCTGTCTAACCTGGGTTTCTAATAATGTGTATGTGTCTGGGGAGTAAGTAGTACTGTCAGGGAGGAGGTAAGATTAAGAACATTCCCAGCAGGTATCTTGAGTGAATGCTCAATAAAAGATGTTGGCTAGAAGTTGAATCTACTGTTGACTTGTCTAAATAGTAAACTCTTACTCTGAAATAGCTGTACCTACAACTGACTTTGGGCAACTGTTCTCAATGTAAAAAATAAACGGCTGTTGTAATCCTTTTTGCCTCATCCCTCTGAAAAATCAGTCATTCTTAAGATCAGTAACCACAGGAACTTCTTGTTTTGCATCTGTTCTACAGCGTCACATAGGATTCATGCACAAAGGATCACCTGTTAATATTGCAGATAAACTTGCACTTGGCACATGTTGCCAAGAGAAGATATTGTTTAATATTTGCCAGAGAGGTGCTATTCCCCTGGGGAGCCTGATGTTTCTGACATGTGTCTAGCTACTCTGTCCCCAGAGGGAAATCCTGTAAAGAGTTGTACAGCATCCAGAAATATTGGAAATACATACAGTATATTTCTACTTAAAACAAACTTGAGGGAATATACCGCTAAGGCCTGTATTATTCCCACAGATCTTTAGGGAAGAGCTGTGCCCAGCACCTAGAAGCCATGTACAAGAGCAGAGGATGTCTGGCGGGTTCAGTATTCCCAAATCCTGTCTGGTTAAGGCCTTGTCATAGGTATATCTGCACACTCCAGCTTGAACAGGCGGCTTAGGACTGCTCGTTGCTGCTTTGTGTGAGATGTCATAGCTCAGGCCTGCACAAAACAAGGCCTGAAGGAATGTGCTTAGTGCAGATGAAAGATCTACACAACGGACAGCAAAACCTCTTGAGCACAGGGCTGTGTTCTGTCCTAGCCACACAAGTTGTTCGCTCCTTCTGAAACTGGTGACAATCTTGTTTTATTTTGAGGAGGCAAAAGGTGAAACAGATCTAAGTGTTTTAGGTCTTGGTCAGTCCTAAGATCCTTTTGTCTGTTAAAGTGGAATAATGACACTTAAAACTTGATCTTCCTTTTTTCCTCCCCAAAAGATCTTTTTAAAATCATGTCAATGAACCTTTTTGATAGAAGTAGCCACTGGAAAAATGGGCATTTTGAACAGAATAGCCGAACAGGTCCATGCGGGAGTTCTGACATTCATTCAGCCCTTTGATATAGCTGCTAACCAACAAAGACCTCTTTATTCTGCCTCTAAATAATTCTTGGAAGTCTTTTAGAATTCCGTCAAATTATTTGCCTTCATTGTAGCCCTGATTTATTTCCACCTCATGATCAAATCTAAATGAGAAAAAAGGAAGACTTTCTTGAAGCTGTCCTAATTGGATAAGTAGGCTAGGCCTGACTCCTACTTTCTTGTATATCTAATTTGTATTTTGAGTTGTTCCTGGAAATCAAGTGAGTTCTCTCACTTGCTGCTGCTAGAGCCTTGGGTTCCTATCTAATCTTCTCTAATCACTAGTATTGCAATGTAAGCCTTGAGACCACAAATCTATTTTCTTAAATTATGAATTGCAATCCAGGATATGGCCTCTTCTATTTTGACATTTTGTAATATCAGCAACAGATCTCTTCAGCCACAGCTGACAAACAGAAGAGCAGATTTTCATTTATAAAAATGGAGGTTTCACTAAAGCTTTAGTTTTGTATCTTTATGTTCATACAGTAATATATTGATTGCTAGCTGCTGGTCTATTTGGTACTTATGAATGATGTGTTCTAAGTTTTGGGGGGTTTATACTTTGAGCACAAGTAGTGTTCTGTTTTGGTTACGCTGCTGGGAAGAAGGGTATTTGCTGAGAAGCATGCCTGCCTTTATGTTAAAGCAGGCTGAAACTTTGCATAGTCTAATGTCTTCCAGAGAATTCCCTTAAGTAAATTTAATGGCAGTGAAAGAAGATTGACAGACTTGGGGTCAGAGGGCCTGATTCTCCTGCTGTTCTTGTAATGAGCACAACCCAAATATTCCTGAAGCGGTTCTACATTTCTTGAGGTACACCTGCAATATGCTCACCCTCCTGTCCGTCACATACTTGCCAGTCCTCTGTAAGTGGTGCTGAACAGCCCAGATAAGTTTAGACACAAAAGACTTGGTCCTTTGCAGTCCCAGGTGACTGTGTGATGGAGGATTAAAATGGAAGGATCTAGTTTTCACCTCAGTCACACAAAGACACAGGAGACAGGGCCCAGAGATTGAGGCTCATGTCCTATGGCTGTCTGCATGAGTTCTACAGAAATATTTCGCTGCTCTTTGCCACTAGCTGATTGAAATAAGGCAGGTCCTAGGTGGACTGGTTTGATATTTACTGTCTCAGGAGGTGATATATCTTGATTAAAATAAGCTTTTGTGTTTGTAGTTTTGTTTTGCTGCAAGTAGAAAATATTGCTAATTTATGTAGCTAGGAGCTTAGCTGACAAACTGACTTGTTCTCTCTCTGGTCTTAATCATAGAATCATAGAAA
>VXAL01014980.1:46459-60070 GCA_013399475.1 Chauna torquata | reverse complement strand
TCAGAGAGCTGGCTGATGTCGTCGCGGGACCTCTCTCAATTATAACGGTCTTGGGAATCTGGAGAGGTCCCAGTTGACTGGAAGCTGGCAAATGTTGTGCTGATTTTCAAAAAGGGCAAGAAAGAAGACCCTGGTAACTACAGNTATGATAAGATCACCCATCTAGTCAATCAAGGGAAGCCAGTTGATGTAATCTTTTTGGATTTTAGTAAAGCTTTCGACACGGTTTCTCATAGGATCCTGCAGGACAAATTGTCCAGCATACAGCTAGATAAAAACATAATACGATGGGTGAACAATTGGCTGATGGGTAGGGCTCAAAGGGTTATGGTAAATGGGGTTACATCGGGCTGGTGGCCAGTCACCAGCGGGGTCCCCCAGGGCTCCATTTTAGGGCTAGTTCTTTTCAATGTTTTCATAAATGATTTGGATGTAGGACTAGAAGGTATTTTGAGTAAGTTTGCTGACGATACTAAACTGGGAGGAGCTGTTGACTCTGTCGAGGGTGGAAAGGCCTTGCAGGGAGATCTGGACAAACTGGAGAGCTGGGCAATCACCAACCGTATGAAGTTTAATGACAGCAAGTGCCGGGTCCTGCACCTGGGAAGGGGCAGCCCTGGCTGTACATACAAACTGGGGGACAAGAGGCTGGAGAGCAGCCCCATAGGAAGGGATCTGGGGGTTTTGGTAGATAGCAAGCTGAACATGAGCCAGCAGCGTGCCCTGGCAGCCAGGAGCGCCAGCCGTGCCCTGGGTGAATCAGGCATGGCACTGCTGGCTGGGCGAGGGCAGGGATTGTCCCGCTCTGCTCTGTGCTGGTGCGGCCTCACCTCGAGCTCTGTGTGCAGCTTTGGGCACCACAGTATGAGGCGGACATGAAACTATTAGAGAGTGTCCAAAGGAGGGCTACAAAGGTGGGGAAGGGCCTAGAGGGGAAGACGTATGAGGAGCGGCTGAGGTCACTTGGTTTGTTCAGCCTGGAAAAGAGGAGGCTGAGGGAGACCTCATCGCGGTCTACAGCTTCCTCACGAGGGGGAGCGGAGGGGCAGGCGTTGATCTCTTCTCCCTGGTGACCAGCAATAGGACCAGAGGGAGTGGAGTCAAGCTGCAACAGAGGAGGTTCAGGTTGGATATCAGGAAAAGGTTCTTCACTGAGAGGGTGGTTGCACACTGGAACAGGCTCCCCGGGGATGTAGTCACAGCACCAAGCCTGTCAGAGTTTAAGAAGCACCTGGACAACGCTCTCAGTCACATGGTCTGAATTTTTGGGTAGACTTGTGTGGAGCCAGGAGTTGGACTCGGTGATCCTTGTGGGTCCCTTCCAACTCGGAATATTCTATGATTCTATAATTCTATAAAATACCCTCTCAAGTGCAAATTGCTAGGATATGAATGAGCATAGAGTGCAGCCAGATGAATATCTTTAGTATCTGTGTTATCAGCCAGATTCTGTCACTGGACATTAAACTTAAGAAAAGTGACTGATGACTTTGGGTATCTTAGCTGTAGGGGCCAAGTTTAAGACAGATTAAATGAATTCCTTTTTGAGAGCACTTTCTTCATTCAGGGTCCTAATAATGTTTAAAGTTGTGAATTTATACTTGAAAGTTACCATCTACTTCTGAACACTTAGGTGACTGTGTTTTACTATGTGCTGCGTATGTGGAGTGTAAACAGCAGGTAGATCAGTGTGATCTTGGTTGAATTGTTTGGGTGGTGCTGAAGAGCGCAGTCAATGTTCTCGTTTCACAGTGAATTATGCTGACTTCACTGTGCATCTGAAAGCAGAGTTTCAGTGCTTTATACTGAAGCAAAATTATGAGCAAACACAAGCAGATACATGTCCTTGCTTTTCAAGTCTGGCTGATTTTCTATCAGTCTAAATGTTGCCCTCATAAAACATTTGCTTTGCTTTCACTGAAACTAGTGGAGTTCAGAATATTAATATCTGGAGGTAGAATCTGGCATATAATAAGGATGTTTAATAGAGCTGACAGTGTTGGGAAAAAATGTTTTCAACTAAGAAATTTGATTGTGTCTAAAGTGAATGTTGGTAGAGTTTTTAATAAGCAAATGTAACTGTTTTGGTTTGGACCAAATAAGAGTTGCTTGTTACCTGTCTGACGAAAGAAGGTGTAGCTGTAGTTCTCCTGAGCTGTCTGCAGGCTTTGCTCCTCTGTTGGCTGCAGTTCCCCACCGTGTGGTGAGATCTTGTTGTGGCTTGCACACTGCTTTTTCTGCACTTCATGTTAAAATATGTGGCACAGGTTCCAGGGAATGGCAGTTTCTTTAATTAAAAAAAAAAAAAAAATTGCTGTCCCTTTGGAAATTCTCAAATATACGTGGTTACTCATACTAACCCCAATGGAAGTAGTACCCAGGGGTTAGCCCAGCAATAATGTGTAGATTTCTCATGGGAACTGCAAAGCAAAGGGGCAGGGTTTGACCCTGACAGTACATGTTTGTAGTAGTAGGTCCTAATTCTGAAGCTGAAACCCTTTGCACAGTCATTTGCTTAGCCATACATGGAGTATTTGCAGTGATTCCTTCTCAGGGAAGAGTCTGAGGGAGAAATAAGTGATCATGGATGAACAAGACACCCAGCACGATGTAACTGTTAGCTCTAAGCTACGAAGACAGCATAGTGATTTCAGGTGCTTCCTGCAGCAAGGAGAGCATTAGGAGTCTCAGAGGGTGAGTGAGGCTTTTGTGTGCTCTGAACTGTCTTCTAGATATTTCCACTGATTATAGTGGACACTTAGGTTAACTGTGTGCATCTAATCTGGGCATATAAATCAGATGTGCTGATCCTGTCCTGAATTGTTTTGGAAGGCAAGTCCCTCCTTTATGATGAGTTTTATTTGTTCAGCCATACATCCCATTCTGTATGGACATCCATGGAAATAGATCTTGCTAACAGAGATACCCCTGTGTTACTGTAATGACTTTTTTGTTTTGTTTTGTATGCAGGAATTCCTCCTCATATTGATACACATTCTGCTTTTGAGGATGAAATAATCTCTCTCAGTTTAGGAGCTGAGGTAGGCTTAATGTCTGTATGTATTTTGATGATGCTTTACTGAGAAGTTTCATTTTTATATTGTTTCATACAATTTGGTTTTCCGTGCTGTCTGTTCACACTCATCTGAGTTCAATCTCAAGCATGCAAGGTAATGTGATATGCTAACTAAATAAGTAACTGCAATGTGATGTTGTCACTGGATGATTTGCCAGTGATAACAGTGATATACTATTTTTAAATCTTAGCATCCAATTCGCCATTGACCTTCCTTCATTTTATATTCGTCTTAGGAAGTATATCACTCCTGTTTATGTTTCTGCTTCTGTTTTTTCCTGTGTCATCCCCTGTTCCCTCTGGTCTGCAATATTTGTATTCAGTACGTTTACAGTAAGCTAATTTAGATGTATAACTTGTAGAGGGTCCAGTCAAAGTCTGAACCCTACTGAGCTAGTCACGATGCAGGCAGAAGTAGACCCTGATCTCATGAGCTTCCAACATACGCAGATGATGCAGACAAAGAGTAGGAAGGGAAATGGAAGAACAGTGAACTAGCATGAAGCCGTGTGATGTACCAGCAGTAAGAATGAGAACAGTTCATGTCATCTCGTCCTCTAATTAGTGTCCTTACTTCTACTCTTTCTATTTAAATTCATCTGCAGCGCCTGTGCCCACCCCATTTTACAAATTTAGTGTTACCTTCTCTGCCTTAAGCATTACTGCAGCAAGTCTTTTCTAGTTGGCCTCTCCATCTTCCTATGTTTTCCTGAGAGTGTTCATAATTTACACACAGCTGCATGGCCTGTTTCCGTTGCTATCTTGTGCTTTTTGTTACAGGGAAGTTATACCTATTGCTGTATATTCCCATGGTGTTGGATAACTAGAAGTTTAACAGTGTTAGGAACAGAAGGTCGTTGCAGTGGGTAATAGAGGTTTGATTTTTTTTTTCTATTGAAAAGCTGTGAACCCTGTGTGAGGACAGTCCAATCTGCTACTTTGTTCTGGCAGTGGCATGTAGAGGATGCACACAGATGCATGTGCATATAGAATTGTACCTGCATACCAATAGACAGTGCTTTCATGTTACAAAACAGCAACTTTGACAGTCCTCTCATGGCTGTATTTGTTCACCTAAACCACAATAACATTCACAAAAGCATCCGGTTAGAGTAGGAATGTCTGGGATTAGTTGTGATGGTGTTATAAACAGCATCAATACAGTTTTCACTTCTTTTGTTTTGGTATCCCCCAATTTATGGGGTGACTTCCCTATGCTGCTTCTGCACTTAGCCTTCTTTCTGTGATAGTGTGTTCTGATCTGTTCAACTTCAGTGATATGTTTAACAGTGTCAACACCTCCATGCAAGGTAGCACATGAGAACACCCATTTCTTTCATGCAGTTTCTCTAGGGGAAAAGCTGTCATGTGATCTATTGTGCAGTACTGTCAGTCCTAAGTTTAATTTTCTAATACATGCTGAGTCTTCGGAGCAGCACAGCAGCAGTAGATGACCCCACCTTACAACTCTTCCTATGTTGATCTTGTAAATAAAAGTGTTACTTTAGTTTTCTGTATAAAAACTGTATTGGTGCTGCTGCAATTTCACATCCTTTTCTGCCTCACTCTGCAGCCCCAGGCTTTCTTACCTTTTCTATTTCAATTGAAAGACTGACTCTGACTGGGATGCTCTGTTACCTCGTCGAAGAGGCACCATAGGCAGTGCATTACTAGATGATTATATTACAGCACACCTTTGTGATGGTCTCAAACAGATGGCCGAAAGCAGAGTGATTTTAATCACCTGAGAAATACAAACCTTTCTGGGGGGAAGACTGCCTGGAGGATTGTGATGCTGTTAAAAATTGGAATGTATATATTTCAATCAGGGAAACAGCTAGACTTTGGCCGTTTATAGATATTTCAGACATAGGCATTGGGAGCTATTAACAGACTGTGTCCAAGTTTCAGTGCCTTTTCCTAATGAGCTATCAATGCACTTTTCAGATTCAGGCAATCAAAGCACGTGTAGTAAAACAAGCTAGTTGCACATAAAATGCTTCATTATTTGATGCCTTTGCTTTCTGGTACTTTTATAACTTTTTATGATTTCTTTAATGTATTTTTGTGCACTAGCTCTTCATTTGATTTTAAAATGTAAATAGCAGTTGCAGTAATATGTGAGTTAGTTATTTTAGGAGTTTCTTGAAGCCCACAACTCTATTCCTATCATAGTTTACAAAATTTATATACTCTGATAATAAATAATTGGAGTTGCATTTATGTCAGCAAATTTTGGCACTTGTCTGTTCTCTCTATTCTTCTCACTGTAGTGTCACTTAATATTTTTTTCACCTGAATAAATTGGGCAGCAACCTAATGGAAAAAATTACATAAAGTCTTATGTCTTGTCTTTTCTGAATTCTTCTCAAAAGGAGATGCACACGTTTAAATAGGAAGTGTCATGAAGAAAAAACCTTATAGCCCAACTGTTTGTGTAACCTGTTTCTGAAGTTGGCTAACCAGACACTTCAGAAGAAAAAGAGAAAACAGCCTCATAGTTCTTATATCAAGTCAAGGAAGGAACTTTTCTTCCCGTTGTTTGCATGCTTGTCCTTCCAGAATCTGAGTTAGGCAGGTTCGAGTAACTAGTAACTAAAATAAATGCTTTGGCATATGAAAAAGGAGTCTGTGGCAGAGCAGTGAACTAAACACAAGTGCCTTCCTAGCCTAATACCTTAGTGATCAGCATAGGTTTACAAACTTCTTGTGATATCTTCAGAGTCACAGAATTGTTTATTTGGAGGGGACCTCTTGAGATTATTTAGTCCAAGGCCCCTGCTGAAGCAGGGTCAGCTAAAGCAGGTTGTCGAAGACTGCATTTTGCCTATCTCTACAGATAGAGACTCCAAAACCTCTCTGGCAGCCTGTTCCAGTGTTTGACCTCTGTCCCAGTAAAAAATTTTTCATGTGTTCAGATGGAATTTCATGGGTTTTAAATTGTGCCCATTCTCTCTTGTTCTGTCAGTGGGCACTACTGAGAAGAGTCGGGTTCCCTCTTCTTCATTGCCTCCCATCAGGTATTTATATGCATAGATAAGATCCCCTCGAGACTTCTCTTCTCCAAGCTGAACAGTTCGAGCTCTTTCAGCCTCTCCTCATATGAAAGATGCTCCTTAGTCATCTTCATGGCCCTGCACTGGATTCGCTTCAGGAAGCCTGTGTCTTTCTTAATACTGGGGAGCCCAGTTTATTCTTAGTATTGGATACTACTCCAGATGCATCCTCACCAGTGTTGAGTAGAGAGGAAGGATCACCTCCCTTGAACTGCTGGCCATGCTTTTCCTTATGCAACCCAGGAGGCTGTTGACTTTCTCTGGCACGAGAGTGCATGGCTGGCTCATGGTCAGATTGTTGTTCACCAGGATCCCAATGTCCTTTTTGGCAGAGCTGCTTTCTAGCTGATCAGCCTCCAGGGTGTAATGGTGCCTGGCGTTATTTCTGACCAGGTGCAGGACTTGGTACTTCCCTTTGTTGAACTTTGATGTTTCTGTCTGCCCAGTTCTCCAGCCTGTCCAGGTCCTTCTGAATGGCAGCACTAGTGTATCAGGCAGTCTGCCCAGTTTTGTATTGTCTGTAAACTTGCTGGGGCGGGGGCACTCCGCTCCGTTGTCCAGGTTATTAATGAAGATGTTAAACAGTGCTAGCTCCAGTACCGACCACTGGTGTACACCACTAGTGACATGTCTCCAACTGCCCTTTGTGCCACTGCCATCTTCACTGATACGTCGCAGTCCAAAACATGCTATTGAAAATCAGTCTTTTCCTCTGGAAAATGACTTTATCCAGTAAGAAAGCACTTTGTACTATTTTGTTAGAGGAATCATTGCAAGTCTAATTTGTTTCTGCAAAATTGATTTGTTGAAGAAGGAATAGTTATTAGCATGTAGAATATACTTTTTTAAATATGAACAGTCTTGAGAAGGGCATGATTCTTCACAACACTGCATTAGTTTTATATCAGATAAACTCCAGCAAGAAGTTCTTATGCTTATATGAAATGGCGCAGAAATGTAGGTACGAGATTGAATTTCCTATCTCCATCACATGGAACAGCTGTGTCTATCAAGAGGCATAGTGAAGCCAAGTGGCTCAATTTTGTTCTAGTTGGTGCAATATGTTGTGTTTTATGTGTTTACAAGACATTAAACTTGATTTGAAGGAGAAAATCTCACTATTACTTTGGACTTCTATCTATCTCGTACAAACCACTGAACAGTTTGAAGCCAAAGCAGTGAGACATGATGCGTATTGTGCCACAGTATTCCCGGAAAGGTGAGAGTGTCACGACAGGCTAATCACTTCTCAGTTTTTGACCTTTCTTTGACATCTCCTGGGAAACTGCAGAATGAAGTGAGACTTCCAGAATGTCCTGTGGGCTTCTAATGACATTTTATAAACTATCACATTCTCCCTTTCTTTATATGAGATGATGTGCTAAAAATATTAATGAATGTCAGTTTTGATGTTATGATACTTAATATGGTTTTCTTCTATTCAGAAGTTGCCATAGGAGGAAAAGAAAGGCAATGGGGGTAAAATCAGTTCAAAGTCATTTTATTAAGCTTAATGGTAAATCATATGTCCCTGTGTCCATGAACTTGAACAGAGTGCTGCAGAACAGGGAATAGTCCTTTCTGTTAAGAATTTTCTGTATTGATTTGATTTAGGTGTTATTTTCAGTGCCTCCATTTGGTGTCTCTAAAGGTACGTAACTGTACAATATTTCGTCTTAGAAGCCTGGCCAAGTTTGCAGCTGTCTTGAAAAAAATCCTAGTCAAAGCCTGTGTCAAACTTCCTTTTGCAGGCTTGCAACAGGAGCTTGATCAATATTGAGGTGTTTTTCCATTTTTGCTAATATGCCACTTAACATGCCATTATGTAAACTTTGATTCATCAGAATTTTAGAAGTACAGAGGTAGTATCTCTATGATGTGCTAAGTGCTACTGTGAGAGTGTCCAACCCAGAAAGGAATTTTCCCTTCATGGCTGCAGATCTTACCCCCCAGTAAATGGCCATTGATACACTGCAGTTTCTCTTCCTATCAGCCCTGCCTCATTCTGTCAGAGACTACTGGGGGACACCTTCTGTCCCCATGCCAGAGGGTGAAACGCAGTCGTAGTCTTCCCAAAGGGTGTGTTATGTTGGCACCATGCTCTAGTTTTGATACTCTGTTTTCCCAGTATCTGTCCCTGATAGGAAAATCCCAGGCTTGTCATTCTCTTTTCCTTTGCTTCTGCTTTTCCTCCTTGAGTGCCTTACTGTGCTTCCAGTCCCTGTGCCTCACTCTGGCAGAAAACTGGTGTAAACGAGGAGAACTGCTCTGATGCCCTGGTGAGGCCCCTGACCTAACTTCTTTGAAAGGGAAGCCTCAGGGTTTTGAGTCAGACTTGTGGCTCAAGGTAGAACAGTGAGGCTGAGAGTGTGGATCATCCCTGACTCCTGTTTGACTTCTGTTCATATGAACACATATTCATCATGCCCTATCCTGCAGATATTAAGGTCCTTCATCTGTAAAGAAAAGTCATGACTCTCCTAAGCCTTGAAAGCAGAGCAATATTACAAAGAAATACTCCGCTAGACCTTTTGAATACGTATGACCAGTGGTAGTCATAGAACCGACAGAATGAGGTACCCTGCTATTACTCTTCTCTCAGGCTGGGAATTGACCATTTATTCCTGCACTTTTGCTGCTTATTTCTTAATCTGTTTCTAATCTGTTTTGGTTAACAAGCAGAAGTCTGTAGCTACTGTAGCAGCAGCTGTTCCTGTAATAAGCTGCTAGAGAGATCTTATCAGAATGCTTTCAAAAGCCGAGATTGTATCCAGCCATTGACAGTTAGCACCTGTTTCATTTCTGCATGAGCTCTAATAAGGTAGGCAGGTACTGGATGCTACCAAGTTAACTGTGTGGTCCCAGTCATATTTGCTTATTTTGCTTAGTTGCTGATTCATTTCAATTTACTTTTTACATTTACTTTCCTTTGTTTTTCTTTTAGGGGAAAGCATAAAACATATTACTTATTTGAGGAATTACTCTGGTAGTGGCTGTAAGACAAAGCTTTTCGTCCGTCCATGCTAGCAGTGTAGTTGTAGTAGGTGAAATTGTAATAGTGGCAATCAATGTTTAAAATGAGGTTGGGTTGGCAGAACTAAAGCATCTCTTGGCCTGAGTGGAAGACATTAATTTTAATCACTAAAATCTATCACTGAGTTCAGAGGTTTGCTCAAGGTTGTGGTGGGATTCCTGAAGCTTGATAGTGTGTTTTTCAGATCCATAAGGCAGGTTTCTTGAGCTGTAACCTTACTACAGTCACAGATTTCGTCCGCTCCTGAAGAAGAGCGGTTTGCATCAGTTTTTTATCACTTAGTTGGAAATCCAGAAGGGCTATGTTTATAATTATATGTGAGTTAGCTGTTTTTACCATTTAAAATAGTATCTCATTTTTGAAAATTACTTAAGAGCTTCTCCATGTGAAGTTTGTCCTGAGCACCACAAGTTAAATGCATCAAGCTTCATAAATGTGTTGCTGCTGTCTCTGTTTACTCTCTGTAAATATGTCCTGTGTGTCTCTTTCTGTCCATGTCATACCACAGTGTACTGTTATTTGAACTTGGATCAGATACAAGACCCATCAAAATCAAGGGAGAGCTTCCTGTTGATATAGATGAACATAGAATTGAGCCATCTGAGATGAGCAACAAAGCCTGCAGCCCTTCATGGGAATTTTTATAATAGTCTTACTGTGTTTTCAGGGAAAGGTGAATATTCAGTAAATGTACTGTTCTGAGTTTTTATTTCTAACGATAACGCCTCACCTTTTTCATACAGGATTCTGTACACAGATATCAATGTGTCCTGCTGATGTTTCCACCTGATCAGTTATTTTGATCTTTGCAAGGCTCTTGAAAGCCCAGTTTCATGTAATTTTTTCAGAGGGAGCATGTATTGCAATACCTAATCACCTCCTTCCACTCTCCCATAGCATTGGTTGTTTATAGGCTTTTAGCCAAGGGTAACAACGACAGGACATCCTTTTGTTTCTCAAGTACTTTAGGAACCTAACCAAACTTGGATTGTACTGAGATGCTACAAATAGAGCATTCAGATAGAATTGCTCTTAAAACAATGATCTTCTCATTATTTCTCTAGAAGCTGTGTGACAGTAATTTGCTGTGAAACAAGACAGAAGCATGGAGACTTTAACTTCCCCACTACCTCCTTGGCTATGTCAGAGGAACAAAATCGAAGCTAAGCTATGAAAGAACCTGTGTTTTAAAGTTTTTTACGTAAAAATATTCTGTTTTCTGCCCTTCCATCTTGGTGAGACATTCCAAATTCCAGGTGCCTCTTTGTATGAGTTGTTCCTGTGGCGAGTCTCAGAGGTCCGGCATTTACTACTGGTGGGCCAATATTGGGCCAATAACTCTGGAAGGCTTTGTCTCGTCTCCCTTTTGTCAGATTCATAGACTCATATTGCATAGACTCATAGAATAGCTGAGGTTGGCAGAGACCTCTGGAGATTGTCTAGACCAATTGTCCTTGCACAAGCAGGGTCACCTACAGCAGGTTGCTCAGGACTGTGTTCAGCCAGGTTTTGAGAATCTTCACAGGTGGAGACTATTCATACCAGCCTTCCTTCCTCTCCACAAAGGGAACTTGTTATCTGCTTTGCATTTCTGTAAAGCTGTTCCCCACAGTGCAAGACCTACTCGCTCTTAAATTGGCTAAAATCCTGTGTCAGCCCTGAGGAAGAGCAGGCTCTAGTTAGATTGCTGTGGGAATGTGTGGAATATGCTGTGACTTGAGATCTCTTTCCTGGCTCTGCTAGAGTGGGAAGTTGCCTTACTCCATTCTCTGTATCACTTCTGTGTTTCTTGCTCGTGGTCCATTATTTTGACTGCTGAGATGAAGGCAGAGCTGCAGCTCCCCCTGGTTCCTACCACTTTGCTTGCTCCCCACACAGTTGCTTGCTGTTTTTAGCATTCTGCGTTTTCTTTGAGTCACTGGTGTTAACAATGAAATACGGGAAGAATGATCTTGTCCTGCTTTCCTCTGGGCAGTTACATCCTACTATGAGTGAAACACATTTCTAAAATGTTTGAAGCCTGCAACAGGGCTTTTGATTTTCTGACTGCAGTCCTAGCTGTTAAATAATGAAGGAAAACTGGGTAATTATTTTTATCAACTTGGTTCTGTTTTAACAACATGTTATCTCCAAGCTATTTGCTTTTTTATAGTGTGCTTATTTTGTATGCTGAGGCAGCATCGTTTCATTTCCAATTCTCAGATACCTGACTGTTACGGCTTTACTGTGACACACAAACTGTGATTGAATTTTTCAGTGGAATTGAATGGAGCCACTAAAAACTGTCTTGCAACTCCATAGGTTTTGTTAGAGACTTCTAATTAGTTTTCATGTTGTATAAAGTATGAAGTTAGCTAAAATTCTTGAAAAAAATGGATTAGATTACAACTCATGATATTGTTCTTTATAAACTAAAATCTGCCTTTTCCTCTTGTCGCACTTCACTCCTCCCATGTACCCTTCACTGTGATACGTGAACTACTCTTCAGTGATGGGATGGATTAACTATTTAAATATGAAGTGACTATTAATTCCTGTGAAAAATGTAATCATTGTCATAGAAGAAAACTAAGACACCATTTAAATTTATATTTCAGTTAGTGTCTTTACAGCTGAATTTATTTTTGAAATCAAGTTTCAGGTTGTCATTCTTGGAATATTGTTCTGCTTTATTTGCCTAGAAGCCTCTGTATTGTTGTGTGAGAAGAATTACTCATTTCCTTATTTTTTTAAAGAATTTTTAATTTCTGCAAGAGATTTGTCAGTGGAAGTTACTCCTATTCCTCATGTTATTTTTAGAAGATCAGTACTTGGTGCATGAAATGGAATCCTGGTGTCTGCCACAAATTAACAGCAAACAGACTGAACTCTAGGGCATTAAAAAATCGTTATCTTTAGCTGTTGCATTTCAGCAGTACTTCAGCTCTGGAATTCAATAAAGAAATCTAATTTCATTAGCCAGTGATGTCATCTCTATTGTTACAGGAGCCTATTTTAAGACTGTGGCAAGTTTCATGCAGAAGTGACAAATAGTAATAACAATCACAAGTAGTCTATAAGCAAAGAAACAAACTTAACTTGTTAAGCTCCTGCTGTGATGTATTGTTTCTGCTGGTCTTTGATAACACCAGGAAGTGTAGCAAATGGGGTTTGAAGTCTGCTTGCCTTTATACTGTCTTTACAAATGTGAATATCTTGCATACTGCACCATTTTGTTTCTCTTTCTCTTTTCAGCTATTTTTAGTGTTTTAGCAGTAGTTTTGCCACAGAACTCTTATTTTGGTAAAGTTGAGTCTGGAAATTTTCAGTGAGGAACTAGCATGGTTAAAAGTGTGCTGGAACCAAAGCTATCAGATCTGTGATACTGATGATATACTTGACAGAAAGATTCTGAATGAAGGCAGAGAGAGCTGTGCTCTTAAAGGAGCAGAAAGTGGACAGGCAGCCTGTTGGTGCAATGCAGGGGAAATGCAGGTGAAGCTCTGGTCTGTTTGCTCGGGCTGCAGGAGAGTGGTTGGAAGGAACTAAGGCTGATGGTGCAGCTGAAAGCAGGGACAGCTGGATGTTTCACGGGTCCTTGTAGGGTGTTCCTCTTCCTCCTGCTCCTCCTCCTCCTTCATTACAGCTTACATCTCTCTGCAGTGCATGTGCATGTAAGCCGTTACTGTAAATTCATGGCCAGATGTTGATATCATGGTACAGCCCTTGTGTATAACTTTCAGCTGCAGTATGTGAAGACAGTCAGTGGGCTAACGAAGCAGATGGAGGGTATAAGAGAAGAAATATATAACTTGTGATGAAAATCAGCAGTATTGGAATACCACCTATCCAAACATCAAAACATGCTTTTTTTCTGGTTGTTTTACCTCCTTTAAAACAATGTGTATATTTCAGATGTGTGGTACTTTCATAGTAGACTTATAGAACAGAATCGTAGAATGGCTTGAGTTGGAAGGGACCTTAAAGACCATCTAGTTCCAACCCCCTGCCATGGGCAGGGATGCCACCCACTAGATCAGGTTGCCCAGGGCCCCATCCAACCTGACCTTGAACACCCCCAGGGATGGGGCATCCACAGCTTCTCTGGGCAACCTGTTCCAGTGCCTCACCATCATCTGAGTAAAGAATTTGTTCCTTAAAGCTAGTTTAAATCTACTCTTCTAGTTCAAAACTGTTACCACTTGTCCTGTCAGTACACACTCTGGTAAATAATCTCTCCCCATCTTTCTTGTAAGCCTTCCTGGAGTACTGGAAGGCCATATATATTGGGTTTACATGGTAAAGGTTTGGTAGCAGGGGGGCCACAGGGGTGGCTTCTGTGAGAAGATTCCAGAAGCTGCCCCATGTCAGAGAAGAGCCAGCTCCAGCCGGCTCCAAAAGGGACGCACCGCTGGCCAGACCTGAGCCAGTGAGCGATGTTGTTTGCGCCTCTGTGAGAGCAGACT
>VXAL01014980.1:8869-46086 GCA_013399475.1 Chauna torquata | reverse complement strand
GAGGGTGGGTGGGGGGAAGGTGTTTTTAGTTTGCTTTTAGTTTCTCACTGCTCTAGTCTGCTAGTGATAGTAATAAATTATATTAATCTCCCTAAGTTGAGTCTGTTTTGCCCGTGATGGTAATTGGTGAGCAACCTCCCTGTCCTTATGTCAACCCTTGAGCCCTTGTCCATCACATTTTCTCCTCCTGTTCCTTTGAAGAGGGGAGTGAGCGAGCGGTTGTGGTGGAGTTCAGCTGTTTAGCTGGGTAAAACCACCACACCATAGTAAGGTCTCCTTGGAGCCTTCTCCCCTTCTCTTTCGTGTGGCAAAACATAGCAATAGTGTGAATTTATAAAGCATTTTTTTTCAAAATTATTTTAAAGAAATCTTTCATTATCATACTGTGTTTTGAATTATGCTTTATGACCCCGGGAGACATCATTGACCGAGAAGATGGCTTTCATTATGTTTCTTACTTCTTTTTTTTAGTTCTATACTTTTGTCTGCTAAGGAATGACTCTTCAGGAAGTATTTAAGCCGTTTTTGTAAATTCATACCAAAATCATTGTCCCTTAGTAGATTTCCCTTCTACAGTGAGGATGTAGAGGATTAAGAAACAGACCATATGGTGGTTTGTGTAGCAATAAATTAAAAACTGCATCTTGTCAGCTCTTGTGAGGTATGATACAATAATTAGTTTGGAAAGGCAGGATTTGGATGTCTTGTGTTCTGGCAATTCTTTGTGATTGTAGTGGTCTCTAGGACAGTTGTTAGACAGGCATAAGAAAGGCTAGCTGACCTTTGTTTCAGTCTTAGGCTGAGTAGATTCATCTTTTCATCCTGTTGAATTACAGGTATTCAGCACCAGACTATTTACATACTACTTCCTCAGTGTGTAGGGGACAAGATTATAGTGGTAATAGTGCAGGAAGAAGTTTTAATTAAGGCAGGACTGTTCTAAACAGATCTGAGGCGCCTGCTGAATCTATACTATTAGGTGGCATATTTAATAATGTGCTGTCAGTGGTATTCAGCCCAGGATTAAGACACTTAAATTTTAGTGTTTGCAAGTAGGTGTGTCCATGTGCACTGCATGCCTGAGCTCCACTGTAATCAATGGAGATTGAGTCAGTCCAGCCTAGGGAGTGATTCGGTTTATGCTGATATAGGTATCTAGTGTCTGGTTTCACAGGTTCCAGTGCCCTAATAGGAATTTTAATGGAAGCATTAAAAATCTATGCCCAAATGTAGTTGTCTTCATCTTGAACTGAATCCCACCCTACTACTAAGAGTTGTTTTGGTTTCCTGTAGCTACAACATTACAAGTAGAAAGCTGAGACCTGCAGAGAGTCAGGTTTGATGAACAACCCTGATGTTTGTGGTGAGTGAGGGAAGATGACTTTCTGCTGTACAGGATGATGAAAGTGCAGCATGTTTTATCCATGCCATGAAATCTCCTGAATCTGTAAGGACTTGGACTATTATATGACAGCTAGTGGGTCCATGCCGCACTAGTACATTTTGTGAGAGTACCACCCTGAACGTAAGCATTTCAGGTCCTCTTTTCTGGAAATGAGTCCCTCATTACTGTAGGTGTTTCCTATCCTACATTTGGCAGTATTTTTTTACTCAGCTAGAGACTGGCTTGTCCTGTATTGATTATTATTTATGTTATATGGAGGGCCTGTTCCCAGTCCCTTACACTACTTCTGCTCCAGAAAGCTTGCAGTTAAAGATTATAATGGTCGATGATAGGATGATAAATGTACAGGTGGGGTGGCATGGGAGCAAGAGTAGGGTGAAGAGTTCTGCTGCATGTATTTGTAACCTCAGTAACATGGATATTGCTGATTATAGTGTGTTTCCACAGATATTTATAAATTATCAGTGATTTTTAAAAGGTGATATACTCTTTTTGAATCCTGAAATCCTTTCTTTTCTACTGAGATATTGAAAATCTCTTTTGACATCTTACACATTTTTACTACGCGTGGAAAAAATTACAGATGTGCCAGAGCAGCATGTGCACAGATGTGCACACTATATGCGAGTTGATGGTATTTACAGGGTTCTAAAGTTGCACTCATTACAGAACAGCTGTGTGTTGAAAGGACTTGTTCAGTGGTCTCTCAGTGGACATTTGCTGCAGCATTAAACATGTAAATAAGGAGTATTTGCTTTCAAGACATGGAGTAATACATTAACTACAAGTCTGAGGAGATGTATTTGAGGATACAGAACTGCTTTCTTGTGCCGTCTGGGCATTATATCTTGAGCAGATCGAGCCCTCTGGGAAACACTAGGATCAAGATTTTGTCTTTTTAATATAATAGTCCTCTTGTGCTCTCCCGTTGAAGTATAATCCATTACAGAGCAAGCAATACAAATTATACAGTGTCAGGAAAAGAAAATGAGAGATTTGATGCATGTGGATGCAGCTCCCAGCATGTCAGTGTAGTACCACCCATGGATTTGAGGTAAGACATATGACTGAAAGAATGGAAAGTAGTGCAGAGAAGGCAAAGTCAATAGAAGAAATGAAATGAAGACTGACAGCATTAGCCTCTTGCTTTCAGTGTCCTAAAAGAATTTAAGCTAAGAGCTAGGGAGGCGATTTATTAAAGATTTAAAATGGCATGTTAGTAAAATTGAGTAAACTGGATGTTGTTGAGAACTTGACTAAGTCTTAGAATTCACAAAAGGACATCAAGATCATATGTTGAAGTTGAATAGCATTTTCCAGAAAGGACAATTTTATGCCTGTAGTGGAAGAGAGAGGGAAGCAGTGGTAATGTGACTAATCCATTTTACTGTAGGGACTAGAAGTCTTTTATGTAGAATTTCTAATATCCAATATTGAGTTCTAACACAGGTAGTAATCTGGGAAGATGCAAGCGCCACACGTAATGTTTGATGGGTAGCATATTTGATGGGTACCTTTAATGGATTAGGATTAGGTTTTTCTTCTTTTAGTCTGGCTGTTTAATCAGCAAGATTAAGCAGTAACCATAGATTTGTGGAAACACTTTTGGAACAAAGAAGGAGTCAGCTTGAGATGTATAAGTGAAGCATAAAATGTAACAGCAGGGAGAGACCTTCAAGTAGGAACAGCAGCAGGTGTGACACTGCCCAGAAGTACCACCAGCATCACAACCTCTGTTGAAGCTGGGCAGAGCAGATGCCCTGTTGGACACCATGAGAGACTGGCATCCAGCTGGTGGGGTGACAGCATAGGGTGCCGCAGTGGGGACCCACACCTGGAGTGCGCGTATATGAGCCCGGGGGGGCTTTTGTCACTGCTGTGTGCAAGGGGAACACCCGCGTCTCACAGGAGGGGTGTGCAAGTCGGGGAGCACCCATGGCCAGCAGAGGGGTGAGTGCTGGGAGCCTGCGTGGCCTCTGCGGAGGTGGTGTGCACGTAACTGTGCACACCGTGGGAATAGAGCTTTGGGGGATTAGTTATGAAGGCTATTTTTAAATTCGTAGGTGTTCATTAACATTTTGTAGTCCTCTAAGTATTGTAATTTGTTTTTTTTTGGTGATACTATTGTTCAATGTAGCTCACTGGTTGCTTCTTAATTACATGTTGTTAATAAATCAGTAAACTAGTGTGATTCTGATTTGATTTGTTTTGGCCAAGGGTAGAAGGGGCAAGTCCAGCTGTGTGTGAAGCATCATCCCAAGCACTGAGCTACTGATTGTCCCCCATACTTCATTGTTGGTTTGCTCCCTGGCTCCCTCTTTGATCAGCTAAGTCTTTCCAAGACATTATCAAAGTATGGTTTTGGGATTAGTTCATATGACAAGTGTCCCCAAAAGGCAGGATGGATGAAACTATGCTGTGTTTGGTCCCCTTCAGCTAGTGCACTTCACCCCCTGCCCCCCAGCCTCCTCTCGCTTATGCTGTCTCCTAGGGAATACAACAGATTCCCTTTTTGTGCAATAAAACTCTAGCCTTGTGAGTTGCAACACAGTTGTCCTAATGCTTCAAACACTAAACACTAAATAATAGTCATACTTCAGGGCATACCTCTAAGCAATGTGGACATGAGGCAGTGTGGGTCACTTGGTCTCAGGGCTGGGAACTGTCTCTATCTTTTGTTTAGAAATCTAGGTGTGCCCAGAGTGGCTAAAATTCAGCACAGAAGTCATTCTGTAGTAGCAACAACTGGTGATGGGACAGAGTGCAGAAGTTAATGGTGTATCTTAGCTCTGGTCAGTGTTGTGGTTGAAACACTTCTAATTACTTGTAGTTAGTGAACCTCAAGAATTGCATCCCCAGCTACAAAAACAAAGTGGTGTATATTCCAACTAGCTGTGACAAGGCCTGCAGAGGAATGGAAGCTCCTGTATGTGACAAGAGTTAGCTTGGAAATTGTAATAGTTTTCTTCTTGAACACTACCTGAATCTTGTCAACAGAGTACCAGTAACAAGAGAATTTGGATCATGGAATCATTGGCATAGAGTCATAGAATGGTTTGGGTTGGAAGGGACCTTCAAGGATCATCTAGTTCCAACCACCTGCCATGGCCAGGCACAACTCTCACTAGATCAGGGTGCCCAAAGCCCCATCCAACCTGACCTCAAATGTTTCCAGGGAGGTTATATACATAATAGCTAGGAGAGGTACTGATATCCTGTTCAGTGGATACAATCTCCTTGTGGTTGTCCAGAAAGTTAAAAGCAAGGAGAGACCTCAGAGAGAAAAGAATGAAGTACTCTCAGTTTTTTGAAATAATTGAGGTCTAGGATATGAGTGCTTAAAAACTAAGAGGAAGAAATACTTAAAATGACACAGAAAATACAGGAAGATAGTAATGCATTGCATGGATGGAATACAGTTTTTGAAGAAAGAAAACCTAGTAAGTATGTTAATATCTGACAAGTATCACTGTAGTGCCTAAATGGATAAGCAAGCTTAGCTTGAGATGGTATGCTTTGGCTTAAATCTGACACGGGTGAGGCCTGGTGCATGCGGTAGAGACTTTTGAAGTAGGCAGTACTGAAATATTTTGTCATCATGGTCGTCTACATTGCACTCATTTCCTGGAGTATGACTAGACACTCTGATATAGGATGTAAAAGCCAGGTTACATAAGATAAATTTCCTATGACACAGGTTGCTTGGGAAAGGTAATCCTACTCTCTTCACCTAAATATTCAGAATATTCCTAAATTCCAAATTTTGGAAGTTAGCATGGTTTTTGCAATGAAAGGCACTCTGAAAAGTATTATTGATTGATTACCTCAGTCCCATGTAGGCCAACAGGCTCTCTTCTCTACATAGAGCCCCACTGTGTTGCTCAAGCTCTGTGTGTGGGCTTTAAACCTCTCAGCTGTCTTTGAAGTAGACATTCTTTTTCATCTGTTTTACATGTGGGAAACTGCTACGTAGGCTGATAATGTGTCTTTTCTCTCTGAAAATTCAGTAAATAATGTCAGAGACTTGAAAAGCATTCCATATTATACTTTTTTGCTGTCCACTTTTTTGAGTTTTAGAGTATGTTTCATCTAAGGTAGTCTATTAACATCAAATACAAATTGCATCAGAGATGAATCTTAGAAATAAAAAATGTTGTTGATCCATACTGTAGCAGTGAAATACTTATTGACATTGTCCTTATGGTCCCGTTATGTTATTTCTCTTTTGCCTTTGGATCGTTACTTATTTGATAGAGCAGTCATTCACCTCCATCCTCCCGCACTTTTGTGAGGTACAGTACTACTGCACTGAAAGGCAGTGCAGACTTCTCATTCCCGGAGGAGTTAAGAAAAAACATACTTGCTTCCCTTTTTCTTTTATGCTGGATTCTTTTCGGTTTTTTTTTTTTTTTGCATTTACCTGTGTTTTATGCCAGAGAAACAATGTTCGTGATGTGGGAGTCGCTTTGCTTTGATGTTTAGCCATCCTTGAAAGCTGTTTACTGCTTTATGTGCTTCCTTGTCATGAACACTCTCTTAAATAACTTGGCATCATGACAAGATACTTAAATCCATGAGTAGATATTATTAGCTGTTTGTGTTTCTTTCAAGTTTTTGGTGTATATAGAGAGACATTTCTTCCACAGTACAAAGAAAGAAGGTAAAAGTTGTGTAAGATCAAAACATCCACTATTTTTATTTTTAAATGTAATCCCTGGGTGATGCACCATGGGCTAGCTGGAAATTTGATCTTTATTGACTCAGCCACCTAAGAGAAAAAAGAAAATAGGTTTACAAAACAAAACAAAAAAGTAATTGGAAATAGCTCCTGTGGAGCAAAGCTGTCATGAACTGGATTGATTCAGCAGTGGCAGAGTTGCCTTATTGATTGTGAGTCCTTAGTAAATTAAAAAGCGGACTGAATGCATTAATCTTTTTTCGTGTGTGTGTGTGTGAGAGACAGTGACAATTTAGAATGTTCTGCCAGGATAAAGACACATATAGGAGTGTGGGAATGTTATCTACTTCAGTCAGTAATAGGCTTTTCAGAGATAAGAACAGAGTTCTTCAAAAACCCGTCTGGGTTAAATGTTCTTTACTGTACCATAGACAAAGAATGGAAGTACTTTTGCTTGTATTTTAAGCCTTCAGGTGCAGGTATTCTAGATAAAGGAATGAAAATTGACATAGAAATTGCACTAATATTCTTCAAATGTTCATGGTGAGTTCCTTAAATTTGATTCTCTGTCTGAATTGCAGTATGTAATTTGTTGTTAACAGAAAATTGAAAACTTCTAATATTCTTCAGCTAAGGATCTCTGCTTCATAAACGAAAGTCAGTTTTGAATTTGGATTTTTGACGCTTCCAATTACTGCTAATTACTTGATGTCATTGCTCATTTGCAAGTAAATTAATCCTTTATTTATATTTTGCCCCAAATCATCACTCCTTGTCATAAGGGTGCAATTCATTTAGAAGAGGAGCAGCTACACTGTGTGAGATAATAGTACAGAAACTTTTCCTCCACAGAAAAGTAGGGAGCAGGGGCAGAGCTGGGATCCCGTGCTGGTGAGGACTAGACTTGCCAGATACTATGTACAGTACGTAATCTCTTGCTTTTCAGCCTTAAATTCTGCACCATCAGAAATTTGTTTCACATATTTCTTGTTGGCTTAGCATAGCTGAAATTGAACCAAGAGCACATACTCTCCCCTGTTACTGTCTATTTTCCTACCACTTCTGCTTGAAAATCCAGTTACCAGGGAGCGTTTTTTGGCCTGTTGTTCCCAACATGCTATCTATTATAGAGCACTCTGAACCTCTGCTCTTTTGGGTGCACAGTTAACTGTCTTAGCATCTTTTGCTAAGACACTTTGAGAGCTATACAGTTGGTGGAAGAAGAGAAATTGGAGATCTGTGAGGTAAGGCAGCGGAGAGTTAGAGGAACTGTTTGCCGGTACTTCACACAGAGTTCCCAGCCTGGCACATGGAGATGTGAAAGGGGCAAAGTTCCTCTTCCAGGCCCTGGAGAGAGATGGGAACTGGAAGTGCAGGAGAGCCCATAGAGGTGGCAATCATTGACTCCTGGAGAAAGTGTAGTTCTTGAATGTCATCTGCAAAAACTGGGCTTTCTGACCCAGAAAGAGGGTCAGAGAGGTAACTGAGCCTCCACAAGTAATTTGGACAGTGCCTCATTTTCAGTTTATTCTGCCACATTTCTGAAGAACTCAGTCTTTCACCTCTTGCACTTGTCCCTCAACAGCGGTGAGACAGAGGCAAAAGAGAGTGAGGTGTCATCTCATCCATTCAATCCAGCCACTTTGCTCCTCGCTTCTTTTCTTTTCATACTTTTCCCTTACTTACTGTTCTTGGTCAATCGTCTTCTGGTTTCTTTGCCTTGACAGATAGCTACTTCTTTTCACAGAGGCTTGTGCCTAGCCGTGCTTTATGGCATAACCTCCCCGTCAGATCTGTGCAGCCACTGGGTTCTTTGAGGATATCTGAAAGAAATTGCAATGTGCAAGGGAAGGAGTATATTAGGAAATGGCTGCCATTCATTTATTTGTGTAGCTGTTGAAGTGTTTCATGATCATTAACGAGAGCTCATAAGTAGGCTGTACTCCTGTTCTCCCCTATCTCTCTTACCTTTTCTGTCCCACTGTTCACTATGCTCATCATTTCCTTCCTTAAATGTAGGTAGTTCAACAGGACCAGAAGCTGTCACTCTATGTAGGTGGTATTGCAGCATAAACAATTTTTTTTCCTAAAAATGTAAATGCCATTGTAGTTTGCTCCAGTGTGCATAACAATAAATAGTAAATGTTGCAAGTGGTAATTTTTAGTGTTTAAAACAGTCTCGCTTATTCAGTCTGTCTTGTAGTGTTTTTTTTTTGTTGGTTTTTTTTTTGGTTTTGTGCTGAATGACTAATCATTGCACCATTTTTTTCTTTGTTAAATGCATCTGTATGCAGAAGCAGAACTGCTTAATTTGTTTCAATCTGGTGTAGTGTAGTAAGTCTGCTTTTAAATTGCATGCTTCATAGGTTACAAATCAGGTGATACCACTTCTGTGTGCACTTGGTGCTTGTTCTTCAGTGTAGCTAGAACCATGACTTGAATGATTTTTGACCACTTTTTTTTTTTTTTAATTGGTAAGTCTTCCTCAAGTCATTTGGCTTCCTGAAAGGACCTGCTCCTTATTTTCCACAGCAAGAGTTTCTCTCATTTGGGAAATGTAAAAGGATAACATTCCTAGCCCAAGCAGAAGCAAAATGTAAGACTGACATCTGGGCTATGAAATTGAAATAAAGCTGAAAGCATTACCGCAGTGTATTGCCATGGCTAGCAGCCAGGTGGCAAATAAGAAAAGGCTGCTCTGGTAGTTGGCGTGTTAGTCAGGATCTTGGGAGACTCCTTGTGCTTTTTGTGCTGCAAACCTCTAAAAATGTGGGCAGGTTGGAAATGATTTATCTCGCCTAATACTGGTTATCTAAATGTTAGGTGTCTACTCTGAGTTAATTGTCTCAGCTCAGTCTGCTGTGAATGGATAGGCATTTCCAGAGGGCATAGGGTCATCCCACAACACTTAAATGCATTTTAGACTAGGATGAATCACCCTGTGGAGATGCTTGTCTCTCTCTGCATAAACAGTAGCTGACTGCCTTAGCCCAGATGCCTAACTTTTAGATGCTTGAGTTATAGCAAATGAGCCCTCTCCTTATGTAGTTGCCTTTAGTTGAGAGCTAATAATCCCTTCCTACCTCTCAGGTACATACAAAGATTAAACAGTGCTCCCATGTTCTCACAAAGGAAGTTATTATTGTGCAAATAAAATATTTTAGTATTTTAATTATATTATAAGATAATATATAAATGTGTATACACACATTCATATATATATATGCATATATACACACATGTATAAAAAATTGTGACTGCCTCAGATTTTGAACACACTGCTAAAAGGGAGAGATCTTTAGGGTGCAGGATAGAGACCTAGAGGCTTTTGCTTCTCTAGGAAATACATAGCTTTTTTGTGGCAATATTCTGGTTAACACATTGAAGAGACAAACAAAGCTAGGACTTGAGAATGCCTGGCGTGTATATAATGCTCTGTAATTCATGCTTATTGGTGGTGGGTGGTTTTGTTTCTTTTTAGATTGTGATGGATTTCAAACACCCCGATGGCCATACAGTGGCAGTTATGCTGCCCCGACGCAGTTTATTGGTGATGGCTGGAGAATCCAGATACCTCTGGACACATGGGTATGTGTAAGAGTAGTATGTGTACTGATAATAGATGGAGAATGTATATTATTCATTTGCTTTGTTAATGATATTCTGTATTTAAAATTACTCTGAAAGAAATCAAGCACAGTTTTAAGATAATTATACAAATTCCCTCCTCTGTCCAGATGCTGCTCAGGTTAAATTGAAAAAATTGGGGATTTTAGGAAGCTAGTTGCCAGTCCCTAAGCTACAGTTTCCTACTGATCTCATAAGTTAAGTTTCACTCAGAAGTCCCTCCAACTTTGCATCTTCAGCGTGAAAGTCTTCAATGACTCTAAGTTGGCAAAGAATTGCTTGTAGTGGAATCGCCACTGGAGCGTACCGTTTCTTTTCCCTCTTTTCAGCCTACAGCTCTTCCCATTGTATCACATATGCCAAAGCCTGTGGAGAAGGGCTGATTTAAGAGAGAGACTTTCCCTGCATAGAGGTCTTGAGGGTCACAAAGGGGAGTCTTCCTGTGCTCTTTCTCGTTGCTTTAGGACTACTTTAACTACTGTTAAGTCTGCATTGTAATGAGCAGGTTTGGGATCCTGGAAAAGAGATTTCTTGAAATGTGTCTTGAGGCTTTGCTTATTGTTGAGTTTCAATAAGATCTTTAAACCGTGCACCACTGGGAAATACTTACAATAGGAGCACTGAAATTGACAAAAAGGCTAAAAACTTGATGAGCTTTGTAAGTGACAGTAGTGCATTTCAGAAGAATATGTAAACCCTCATATTGGACAGAAATGCCCATGGTAAATGTTTCTTTGTTTGACCCAAACAGTCACTGGTTGCAGCAGTGAATTGGAGAGACTAATTACATTGTGCAAATTAAGCACCAAATCCTTTTATTGGCAGACTTTCTGCCTTTTAATTTACTGGTTAATTTGTATTATGAAGAAGGGTGAATATGAACTCCCCAACGATGTTTATGTTGTTCATTTTTATAGACCACTAACACCACCTGTACATTCCCTCATTAAATTAAATAATTGTAAAAAGCAGCTGGTACTCCAGATATGCGTCATTATAGAAGCCCAGGGCAATGAAGGCCTTTGTTTTTCAGTACACAAGACTGAAGATGGAAGCCAACATTATAAGCTTATTCTATTCTGTCAGATACTGTCAGTCCTTTCTTGGAAGGGTTATCTACAACTCTGAGAGCATAGTTCAGTTTCCATGTCAGTGATGTTGCAGGCCTGGGGACCAGGAGTGGCCCAGGGGAACCGGCAGGGTGTATCCAGCCATGACCTGTCCCATTGCCCCAGCCACAGAGTGGGGCAGGCTGGGGTGGCACCTCCATGAAGGTGGGCTGAGGCCAGGCAGGGACATCAGCCGGGGGTCTGGGCCCAGATCAGCAGGGCCATGGCCATGTGCAGACACAGCTGTGACACATCTGGGCTGTGGCTCGGGCATGGTACAGCAGGTGAGCCTCTGCTGAAAAGCAGCTGCTGGAGGAAAGAGGGACAGCCCTTGTTGAGGCCCCTGGCTTGCTTCACAAGAGCTTTCTCCAAGGCCACCGGCTCTGCACTTTCCAAGCTGGCCTAGTGCCTGGGCAGCCAAACTCCCAGGAGGGGGAAGGATGCACGCACCACGCTTGCAGTGATTTCCAACAGGCATTCAGTTTGGGGTAGTATGCTTGCCTACTAAGACCTGGAAAGAGATCATTACTTAATTAACTTGTACCTTCAATGATGGTTGTGTTTTAAGAACCAAAGATGTAGGCTACATTTAAAATGAAGATCTCGTGTCTTTTTACCCACATATTCCCATCCCCAGTGCTTGTCTGCCTTTCCTAAAAATAGTTTTTCTGTATGATAAATATTTTTAAAAGCATTAGTGGGTCCAGATACTCAACTGGGGTAAATAGGTATTGGAATCTATTTATTTCAGAAGGGTAATACTTTCTTTTGTCTTTGTTCCAACTGCTTTCTTTTTTTCTGGAGTACTTGTTGTTGCAACACCAGATATTTCTCAGATCACATCTTCACCTGGTGCACTTTGTTACTAAATAGGCATCTTCTGAAACCAAGGAGAACAAAGATAACAGAGTGGGCCTGCATAGCCTGACAGTAAAGAGCAAGCTTTTCTTCATGCTAGTGAAGCATACCATTGCAATCAATGAGATTAATTGTCCAGCAAGCAAGTGTAGTTAATTCGCTTCCATACATAACATCAGAATGTATTTAAAATCATTTGTGATGCCTTTTATCTACTCCTCAGAAGTCAAATTAGAGAGCAAAAGGTTCATTTTTGGAATAATTCTGAAAATGTTTTCACTATGTATGTTTGAATGCCAAGAGAAGTAGAGCCTTCATTTTAACCCTGTTAATAAGGTGCACAGGAAAAGGATTTTTGTTCTGTTTTTTTTTTAATCTGGAAATGTGTATCTGAAAGAAACATGGTTAAGAAATCATCGAGGAGACCAAAGGATATGTGCTCATCATGTCTCATAGGTGAAAGTAAAATTATGGTTTTGGTTGGGTAACCTGGAAGAGCTCCATTCTTGATGCTGTAACAGTAAAACAACTCTGTGTCAAGCAAGATGATGTACAGCATTTTATTTTTGACATTGAGAGTATTGGTTTTAGCCCATACTTTATCTAGTGGTCTTTCTTGTAGCATGGACAAAAGGAAATCCTATAGGTTTAAGCTGTGGAACCAGGAAAAAGACAACTTATGTCTGAAAATGTTAGCTCCCAGCATGCACAGCTTATTGCTGCAGAAACAAAAAATACTTTATGTAAACAGAAAATCAAATAGAAAATCTGTGAACTTGGGATTTGAAGTTCTGCTGTCAAGAGAATCTTGGCCATCCTTAGCTGGTTGTTTCATCTTAGTGTCATTAACTGCAATGGACAAGGCAGTTTTTTATTAGATCCCATCCTTTCCATGGCTGCCTCTGGGAGATTTCTGTGCTCAGGGCTGCTGTGTCTTCTTAGTACAAGACCTACATGGACCATCAATGTGCTGCTTCATGATTTCCAGACAGGAAGGACCTGGAGTCTTTCTCTGTGACTGGACTAAAGATCAGCTTCCCTGCGGTGGGAAAGATGACATACAACAAAGTACTGGCATGCTGATCAGGCTGCCTTCTTGACATTCAGATCATTCTTCTGCTTGGTTAAGTACAGGCACTGATGAACAGTTTCATGTGATCTGCAGAAAAGTCACAGAAGAAACATGAGATTCTGTGGTTCTACGATTCAACTCATGAGTTGGAAGGGACCCACAAGGATCATTGAGTCCAACTCCTGGCTCCACACAGGACCACCCAAAAGTCAAAACCATATGTCTGAGAGCGTTGTCCAAACGCTTCCTGAACTCCAGCAGGCTCAGTGCCGTGACCACTGCCCTGGGGAGCCTGTTCCAGTGCCCGACCACCCTCTCAGTGAAGAACCTTTCCCTAACACCCAGCCTGACCCTCCCCTGTCACAGCTCCATGCCATTCCCTCGGGTCCTGTCGCTGTTACCAGAGAGAAGAGATCAGCGCCTGCCCCTCCGCTCCCCTCGTGAGGAAGCTGCAGGCCGCCATGAGGCCTCCCCTCAGTCTCCTCTTCTCTGGGCTGAACAACCCAAGTGACCTCAGCTGCTCCTCATACGTCTTCCCCTCTAGAGCCTTCACCATCTTTGTAGCCTCCTTTGGACACTCTCTAATAGTTTCACGTCCTTTTTGTACTGTGGCACCCAGAACTGCACACAGTGCTCGAGGTGAGGCCGCACCAGGCAGAGCAGAGCGGGACAATCCCTGCCCTCGCTCGGCCAGCAGTGCCGTGCCTGATGCACCCCCAGGATATAGGTAGCCCTCCTGGCTGCCAACAGTTGAGACTGGCTGTTCTGCTTTATTAAAAGATGTAAGAGACTTTTCCCCCTGGTTGTTTATCTCAACCTATGAGGTTTAAACTCAGCTAACCAATATGGAAGTCAGTTTCATAGTGAGAGTTTTTCCTGCTGGGAATCAAGGACTTTGAAGTCAGCAGCTCTGAAGAGGCTTCACTGAGAGGCCAATTCATTAGAGGTGATTTTTTTTTTTTTCTTGGGAAAATTTCTGCATTAGCCTCCTTGATGACTAACTTCAGGAAATGTACCAGTGTGACAGCAACAGCTTTGAAGTGCTAAGCTATTTCCCTGAAGAGTTTCAATTTTCTTCGAAGAGTATCTACTTTATCCCATGTGCAAGTGATGGGAAACCACATGTGGGTGCAGCTGTCTCTCTTCTCTTGTGTTGTGTTTCCCATTTTACTTTCTCATTTTCCTCTTGTCAACTTTGAGAGAGATCTACTGTAGAGCTATTCAAAATTCTTCATTTTGGTACCTTTTTGTAATGTAAATCTCTTCGTAAAATTATTTGAAACTTTTGTCACCCTCCAAAAGTTCCAAATAGCTTTCATTTTATAACCTTTATCCTTCTAAAAATGTTTTATGTTTTCCGTTAAAATCTGTGCCAAATCCAGAAATAGCTTAAGAACCTCTTTTCCCAATTTGCTAGATTGATAGAATTTGGTTAAGAAAGATCTACAGCAGAGTTGCTCCCTTCAGGCATTTTGGCAAATCTCTGAAGTGCTACAGTCTTTGCATCTTCTGTAGTCAATAAATGGAAAAGCAATTCTGTTGCAAAGCTGATTTTATGAAAAGGCTCATTTGTAACAAGAAACTTCAATCTGCTAGTTTAGATCTAGTCAATACTATTCTTCTAAGTCCATAGCCACCATTTTTACTAGTGTATTTTATCTTTAACAAATATATTTCAGATAAAGTCCTAAAAAATAATCAATCAAACTTATGGAGGGGAAGGAAGGAAAGGAAGAGAAATGTAATTCCTTTCAATTAAATAACACTTTAATTAACATTGTTAGTTTGTGTCAGCACCTCTTTTTTCTCTGAAATTGAATAAGCTAAAAATAGAAGCAGTGGTACATTAAATAGCATGTTGTAATCACACTTGTCAGAGTATTTAAGAATTGCCTTGTTATAGAGATGGATTGTTTTTTTTTTTTTCTGATGCAAATTAAATTATTCTTTGATTTTTATGTTACTTTGTCTTAGGATTACACCCAGAAAATATGATGTCATCCAAGCGACTGAGCTTGGACAGAAAGTTGGAACAATCACTGCTGATGTTGGAGATTTAACACTAAATCGAAGGGAAACAAGGACATCATTTACATTCAGGAAAGTGAGGAGAAGCCCTTGCAATTGCAGTAAGTGTCTTGAGGTGATCTTCCAGTCAAAATAGTTATTTGTGTATTATCAATACGTAGGCATTTTTCTTGAACAAATCAGTTTGTCCTTTAGTTTGTTTTGGCAGTCCTAGTAGCCATTCCTAAATAGCTCAGGGTTAGCCATACCATATGGTTTGAATTGGTTGCATCCACATGGTTGCTGGAGTTTCACTATGCAGGAATGCATTTGTCTAACACCAGAGTCAGCCAATTAATCTGGAATCTTGGATTTTACTGCGACCTTAACTGCTGGAGAAGTGTAATATAATAGAATTAGCTGCTATTCTTCAGGTTCCCGTCAGTTTTGGTTATTTTTTATCTGAAGGGGACTGTGTTTTTGTGAAAATAAATACATTAGAGAGGGAAAAGCAATCAGATCTGCAACGATAGAGCCACGTAAGTGCTTTAGGGCAGTACAGATAATAATTAATAGATTGCTCAATAGTTATGTGGAACTTGAAGTCCATTTGTGCCCTCAGAACAGAATTTCACTGGAATTTCGGAGGCAGAATTGCACTGTCATATTTGATATTAGGAGGCTCTCTCAGTTTTGAAAACACAAACTTTGTTGTTAAAGCAGGATGAATGATCACTGTAGACAGCCTCAAGTACACATGGGCATGTTGCTTGTTGTAAAGGCATCAAACACTTCAGCAGTTTGACCTGCATTTCAGTTTTTAAAAGGTAAAGGAGGGAACAAAACATTTGTTGCATTTTAATAGTTCACTTTTTGTTTTGTTTTGCTAAGTAAGTTCAATCAACATGGAATTATTTTGATACACAAACAAGAATTTTTTTTTTTAATCTGTTGCTACATCTAGTTTACCCATCTGTCTGTGACAGCCAGAAAGGACAGCAAAGACAGATGCAGCCATCATTTCCCCTCAATGAGATGGAAGCCTCAGAGCTGGAGCAAGAATACGTACACAAGGTGTACGAAGAGATTGCCACACACTTCAGCAGTACCAGGCATAGCCCATGGCCCCGAATTGTAGAGTTTCTCAGGTCACTACCAGAAGGGTCAATAGTTGCTGATGTTGGCTGTGGTAATGGGAAATACCTAGGCATCAACAGGGATTTGTATATGGTAAGTAGTAGCTACTGTCATTTGTTCTCATTAGTACTAGTGTTTATTCCGTTGTGCAGTTGTAGCATGTTGGAGCTTTGATTGTGGGAAGAGTGCCAAGAACAGAAAGCTGTTGCCTGATCCAAGATCAATTACCAATTGTGTTAGGCTTCCTGATCCATTCACTATATGTGTTAACCTTTTTTCAAAACTATTTTTGCTTTGCAAGTCAGAATATGTTAATTAAAAAGTAGTAATGGTTGCAGTGGGTTGAAAAATTGTAATGGATGTTTTTGCCTTTTTTGTTGGTATTGTTGAATAAGGTTATTAAATGGAAAAATGGTTGGGCAGTCTGAATATTTCCAGATAGTGTTTCATTTGGCTGATGAGTGGGAAATGCAATGTACAGGTTGCTTAAATCTCCATGGACAGTACTTGTTTTTATACATCTCTCAGTTCCGTTTGGCCTGGTGGCATGGCTCATTTGTGAATGATGTCGTGCTTGACCTTCCCACCTGAATCTGTGCATAGACCCAATAAATATGCCAACGTAAAATTCGTGGGGGAGTCTCAACTTCAGCACAGATTTCTAGCATTTCTCGCTCTCCCTCCTATTCCTCACTTTTCGACAATCCTGATGTCATTGCTCCTGTGTTCTCATGACCTTCCCCGTCTCACATTCTGTACTTAGCCCAGTTTTACTTCTTTCCCTTCCTATTATGGGAACACGAAGCACATACAAATACGGACCAAGAGATTGTTTTTATTGCAAATATTTCAAAGACTTTTTTGCAGGGTCAAACTTTCTGTTGTTCCTTTTACCAAAAGAAATCTTTGAAAGGTGTGCATTATTCTGTCTTCTGTTCCAGAATTGTCTAATTTTTTCATGTGTTTGTACTATGAAACACTTAGAAATCTATCAGGCTTGAAAAATTCTATGTAAGGCAAAACATTTATCAATAATGAAAGTCAGACTTGTCTGTTGCAACAGAGAAACAGGAGTTTCGGTCCTCCTATTTATATTCAGCTATAAGACATAAGTTGTTATTTACCGCCCTGTCTATATTTGTAATGCATTTATTTTCATTACTGTTCTTACAAGATAGGAAAAAAAGCAACTGATTTATAAGTAGGCATGTTCGTGCCTGACTGCTGTAGCCTGAAAATAATTATTAATGTTCAATACATTTCAGTCTTTCACTCCTGACTAATCACTTTCCTGTAAGAAAAATCAGCAAACCTAACTAGAGGGGGAAAAAAAGTTTTCCAGGGCTTCATGTAGGTCACCTAGTGCTAGAATGAATTTGGTAAATTGCTGTATAGATTTGTGGTAGGCTTTTAAGTTGAAATCTCTGCGAGATGCTGCATTCAGAAATTCCAAGGACTGGTCTGTTTTTTGGAGCCCACAGTGAACCAACTAAGGGGAAGAAAGATCGTGCATCTACTGGCAGTTTTTCGCTTCTGTTACCTTAGGAGTTAACTCATTTCATACATGCCTGCAGAATTCCAAAGAGTGAAAAGTAACAGCGAAAGAGAGGAAATTTTTAAAGAAGCAGTTGAGACAGTTGAAAATTAAAATCTGGAAATTGCTTCATTCAGTTGGCCATTTAACGTGGGCTGGGCGTGGATCTGAGGGTGAAGAGGTACAGAATATGCTTCATTTATCAGGTGCATTGTTGGGATAACAGAGTTGTCTCTAGATACAGGGCGTCCGTTTCCTCCCTCATTTACTCCTCTTGACTTGGGGATTTATTGGGTTTACATGGTAAGCCGGTTTGGTAGCAGGGGGGCCACAGGGGTGGTCTCTGTGAGCAGAAGCTGTTATATTTGCTGTGTTATTCCTATGCTGTTGTATTTGCTTCAGTTTCTTTGGATGATTACATACAGCGTTGCCTACCTAGGTATCATTGTGTGAGGATGAAATACGCGTGAGTCCAGCTACGGTCAACGAAAACGACAGTGCTGTAATGGCTGCATTATTCTCACACAGTCAAGGAACAGTAATTTCATGACAAACAAATGCAGATTAAGAATGTTTGGGATGGAATCCATGTCTGATGTAGTTAGGGCAAAGACTGGAGAAAGAATCTGAGACTAATAGTCTCAGGTTACTTTTTTTTTTTGTCTGTCTTTCCCAGCTTTTTTATTATTGGAAGTAATGCAAAACAGAAATGTCTGTAGGTTTTTTTTCCTTTTTTTTTCCCCCCACAATCCCCTCCCCACCCAACCTCATTCAAGGGAATTACCTTAACTGTTTATATTTGTGTTTTCAAGCTTATGTTCGTATGTATAAGCAGGGCTTCTATTTTTACAGAATGCGGTATTTCAACCTTACCCATCCCCCTGTCGCCACAAGGGTTTAATTCCAGAGCCTGTTGACATCATTGCAGTCAGTTTTTATGAGCTGTAGCTCTGTCTCCCAGTTTCCAGTGTCCAGGCAAGTGTGGTGATGTGTAAATCTCCATAGGAATGTACAGCATTCCCATTGTGCTAAGGTGTGAGTGAAAGACATTGAAGCCTTTCAGTTTTGTGGTTTACACTTTTTCAACTACTGCTAAAACGGTGGTAAATCCAGGAACAAATGAAAATGCGTTGGGTAAATACTTTTCTTATACAAAAAGAAATGACTCTACTTGCCAGAATACTGATGCTAGGAAGAAAAATGATGGCAATACAAAAGCCCAAATGGTTTGTTTTAATACAGACATTCGTATTTCTATACTGCATGTCATTCAAAGGTAATCAGTAATGTTCCTTGTATTTTGCATGACTTTGTAAGTCACGCTGTTGCAATGAGATGTGTATCTTTCTTTCTTTTTTTTTTTTTTTTCTGCATTACTGTCCCAAACCGTTACCAGCTGGAACTGTATACAAGTTTGATTCTGCCAGTGTGTGGGGAAGAGGGAGGGTGAAGATCTGCTGCAGTAATGTTGCATAACAGTGGGTGGTTTTTAGTTGCACTGGGTCCAGGTAAAAACAGGAAGGACAGAACTAACTGGCAAAGGCATACTGGGAGCCAGGTCACTGTATATTTTAGCAATGGAAGGGTGAGGCAGAGGAACCTTTCCTGCCCTTTTCTTTCACTGAATAGGAGTCATTAAAATGATGGGAGATCTGGGACTGAAGAGAGCTCAGAAGGAACTGGGCAAGAGCGATACAAAACCAGAATGAACACTGAATTGCTCAACTTGGTTCTGATACTGTGTTGTTGAGAAATGAACTTCCCATTTTAGTCATAGCATTGTTTCACAGGCACCCTGACTGCATGCAAAGGGGAAACAAAACACTACGTGAAAAGAATGCTAAAGGCCTGGCAGACCAACTGGAGCAAGGAGATCTGTCTTGCTGTGTCTGTGCTGGTGTCTCTTTTTTCTGCGTGTGTATATGTGTGCTGGAATGTAATTTGGTTCCTTGGGGGCTCTGACACTATTAGTTATAGCTGAGGTGTTTCTCTGGGGAGCCACATAATTCCATTTGGTAGTTGGATTTCAGAATTAGATGTAGTTTTCTTCATCAGTTTCTAATGTGCTCAATCAATCAGGTTTCCAGATACTTAAATGAGCTAATTCAACCAGGTAGAGTTACTAGTAATGAGATAACATAGAAAGAAAATATATAATGGTGGGCAACACTGACCTGTCTCTACCTATCTTTATTTAAGCCTGCAAGAGGATTTATTTTTTGCAGATTTGCAGTACATTACCAAGCAAGCTATTTGTTTAGTGTCTTTTGGCCCCTAATGATAAATTCCAAATCACTGCATTAAGTGGATTTTATAAAATTTGTTTTAGCTAATCCTGGCTGAAATCATGTAGGTGAAGTTGCTTGGGAACCCAAAGGATCAAGATGAGATCTCTGCCTGTGTTATCCCATTCCAAGGAACCCAGTACAGAGCTGCTGGAAACTCAGACAAATCACAGGGTTTACATTTCTTTCTCCCTTCCCTTCTGCCCATCTTTTTTCTTAGTATTTTTTTGATGCTTCTTTCATTTGTCTAAAGGTTTGCTGATACAGATTTCCTGGCTTAAAACAAGAGTTGGATGTAGATGGTTTTATCCAGATACGATGAAAATCAGTGGCTGAAATCCCTGTAAAAAATGTAAGCTTATTCTGAGCCCAGATAAATAGGTGTTGGTAGCCACTCTAGAGCTCCTGTGAGCTGTTTTTCATATCACAAAAACCAGTGAAGAGGTTTGGAGGTGCCTACCAAAAAGGCAGGGATGTAGGGAATGGCTGCCTGGAGTAAAATCAGTGAAACTCGAGAAGCAGACCTCCTTTGGGGAAATACTAAAAAGTGTGGAGCAACTTGCTTAGAGGTGGACTGGCTAAGGGGGGGCGTTCAGCTGAATAGTCAGTCATACAGTTTGAGATATATATAAGAAATCGGGTGGCTGAAGCAAGGAGTTTGACTTGGAAACTCAGAGAATAGGTATAAGAAAAGATAGAGAAGACTCAGAGTTAACGAGAAGTAGGGAACCTTAAAAATATATACAACTTGACTCACCAAGGAATGTGCTAGATTAAGATTCTCTTGGTTTTGAACACTGAGCTAATAGCAATTCCTCTACCTTTCTACACTGTTCTAGAAGAGATGCTTAGCGAGGACAGTATCCTGTGCAAAGCAGCAACATTAGAAATATGAACTGGGAAAAATTAAAGCATTCCAGTTACATTTTGAGATTTTTTTAAATGATTTGATTGTGTTTAACTGGAGAGGGAGAAAGAGAAAAATAAAACTATTCTAAATCAAAACATTTCTTTGATGTGTTTTCTGTAAATGAACCTTCATCACATCAAAGCTTCCGCTTCTTTCAGAATTAGAAATCAGTAACAGAATTGGGAAGAGTTGTTTGACATCTCTATCTCTTGCTGTAGATTTTTTTTTTTATGGGAAATCCATCTTGTTTTGAAAAATGCCTTTTATGTTCATAAAAATGATAGATAGGCTCAGTTTCCACCTGTAAGCTGGCACTACACCACTGAAGTTAGCTGCTTTTCACTGGCTTATTGTTTCCTAAGAGACTGAAACCAATAGATACTGGTTTTGAATGAATGCATGTTTCTTGTCAGCTACAAAATGCAGGAATGTGGTGATTAGAATTATTTTAAAATATCGTGAGGAGATTATTCTAATAAGGATGCTAAATTTGGTTAGCTCCAGCACCAGGCAGATTTGTGGTGACTCCACATGTTCAGCTGTATATATATGTAGCAGCTATTATAAGGTAAACATTAAAAACAATTTAAATATAGGCCTAATATACCTATTTTAGAGCAGCTGTGCATTCAAATTGATCCATTTCATGGTCTCCATTTTCCTTGCAAAATGGAATCTTTTTGCTTGGATGTAGATTCGCTTTAACAAGTATGACATTACAAGTAAGCCTGACTTCGTAATTATTTGATGTAATTTAGATGCAAATAAGGACTTCACGTTCTGGCAGTCATGCCTTTGTTCTTGTTCTTAGTTCATTGAATTTCATCAACATACAGTGTAGTCTTTTTCAAGGTCATTTTAGGAGGATGTGATTGAATTTCACTATCCAGCCCGTTTTTACTGTAGAAGTGTAGGGCCCAAGCAATTCTTTTTTTTTGTGGGAGTGGAAGTTGCAAGTATTTTTCTTCCTCCTCTTTCAGCCAGCATCAAATTGAGCCCTTTGAGTTTTAATAAATACTGCATGCCAATATCTTAATTGCAAAAGTAGTTGAAGGCACTGGTAATGAGGCGTGGAATCCCCAACATGCAGGTTGTCAGCTAAATCTGTTGCATGATGAGAGTAATTTAAAGACACTTCAGTTGGTTTCCAGTGTGAAATGATGGGAATTTTTGTTCACTTCTACTTTAGCAAGAGTTCCCTTTTATTCATTCTATGCTTCAGTAAATTCTGAGGAAGAGGCCAAGGAATAAATGGGAAGAAAGCAATACTAGGGTTTAGAGCTAATTGGGAGGACAATGTACATATTTGTAGTGCTGGTTTTGTGGAAGATTATCCTGGGTGGTCAGATCGGCATTTTCACAACAGTTTCATTTACTTTGGATCAAAAGTCAAGGGCATCACTAGACAGAAGCTCGCTTGGAAACTTTCAGGAAATCTGACTGGAAGAGAATCCTGGTTGTCTTCAAAGCTGTGATGGTAGCTGGAAAGCTAAAATAATTTGAACTGATAAAGTGAGAGGCTATGATGGAAAGTATATTTATTTTTACTAATCATTGCAAAAGATATTTTTAATTTTAGCAATACTGTTGTCACTGCTGGGTTGATTAACCAGAGCGTTTTGCTATTCTTCTTGCATCAAGGATGGTTTAGTATTCTTTTTGCGTCACATAAAATAAACACTGTCAGCAATGATTATTTAGGAACCTGAATCTGTGCTCTGTTATCTGCTTGTTGTTGATCATCGAAAACAAAAATAAATTTAATATTCTGATGCAGGCTGAGTTTGATATATGGCTTTGGTAGCAGGGCTTTGGTTTGGGTATTGAATGTGTGCAGCAGACATGAAAATGAGGCTGGTGCATGCCTCACTCCATTTATTCTTACAGAAGAAGCTTGATTGGTTTGGATTTATTGTTTTTATGCAAGCATGTAAAAACTTTTTCTAGATGTTTTTTCTTACCATCTTTTACTTGGACACTGGGTAAGGTTCAAAGGGAAGAAGAAATATTTTATGAGGTGTGCTGAAATGGTTCATGGGAATCATTTCATTTGGACTGTACAGGAACATCGAAAATTATGTTGTGCGGAATATGAAAGCTTAACCTTGTGTACGTTTTGGTGCTGAGGTTGAAAAGGACTGTACTAAGCACTTCCTTCCTTACACTGAACTGACAAAACCTGGATGATTAGTGAAGCTGTGTGAGATACTTCAGTGATGCCAGAAAAGTCACAACTTTGGTGTTTACACTTGTAGATTCAGCATTTGTGAGTTCAGTATTTGGCTGCTTGAAATGTCATTGGATTACAAGTGGCAATTGAAAGGAAATGAAAATACTGAGGTTGGGTTGGGACACCTCTTCCTCTGCTGTTTTCTGGTCCCAAGGTAGCGTAAGAGCCAATTTTGAGAAATGTTAGGCTGATAGCTGTTCTGTCTTATGCTGGTTCAAAATCAAGGTTCTTTAATGATCTAATAGCCCATCTGCTATCTTTCAGTTTTAAGTAAACACTTTTTTTTTTTGTCTATACCCAGGAATCATAATCCTCTTAGTTAACACTGTTTTCTCATGCTCACTCTTGGTTTTGTTTTGAACTAAAATGTGTTACCTTGTTAGGAGACTGCAATGACTCTATTACTGTAAGCATCCAGTGAAAATCATTTTCCAGTCTTGTAATTATCCTCTTATGAATAGCTTAATGAAACACTTTCTGTTACAGATTGGCTGTGATCGCAGCAAAAACCTTGTGGATATTTGTGGAGAAAAAGATTTCCAGGCTTTTGTCGGTGATGCCCTGTCAGTGCCAATCCGAAGTGGTTCTTGTGATGCCTGCATCTCTATTGCTGTCATCCACCACTTCTCAACAGCAGTAAGTCACCCCTTGGCGTGCTCCAATACTGTTGTATTGCTGTGCAGAGCTACTAGGATTATAAAAAAAACTGCTAGTCTGGGCTTATGGAAGCAAAAGAGAAGAACAAAATGGGGTGAAATCGAAGGTTTGTATTTGGTATAAGCAGTTGTCAGAGCAGAACTAAGCTGTTGCCTTGCTGCCTTTGAGACATTCTCTTCGCATTCTCCTTCTCCCCGTCAAGTGCGCTTGCTCCTCCTGACACTTAGATCTTCTAGATGTTTGTGTTTTGTTTTGTTCTGCTGTGCTGGGTCTGGCCGGGATGGAGCCAGCTTTCCCCACAGCAGCCCATACAGCGCTGTGCTCTGCACCTGTAGCTAGAACAGCACTGACACCACACCAGTGTTGTGTCTATTGCTGAGCCCTGCTGGCACAGCACCCAGACTCCAAACCCCCAAACCCAGTGGGCTGGGGGTGAGCAGCAGGTGGGAGGGGACATCACCAGGGCAGCTGACCTGAACCGACCAAAGGGATATTCCATACCGTGTGGTGTCACACTCAGCAATGAAACACGGGAAAGGGGAAGGAGAGGGGGGGCTCTCGTTATGAAGATGTCTGTCCCCCCGAACAACCGCTGCGCGTATTGAGGCCCTGCTTCCCAGGACGTGGCTGAACACCGCTCGTTGACGGGAAGTAGAGAATAATTTTTTTTCTCTTTGCTTCCACTCAGCCTTTGCTTGTTCCCCCCTCCTTTCTTTAATTAAATTATCCTTATCTCAGCCTGTGAGGTTTTTTTTACTTTCCATCATAATTTCTTCCCCCCTCTTTTTTTTTTTTTTTTTTTGAGGAAGGGGAGTGAGAGAGTGATTGTGGCGGAGCTTAGCTGCCCAGCAGGGTAAAACCACCATATCTGCTTACAATCAATGACTCTGTAGAAGGGGGCTTTGCTTTGGGAATCAGGAGATATGTTACTTCCCGGCTCAGATCTTGAACAAATCTCATGGTTTTCCCTCCGTGCCTTCATTCTCCATCTGCAAAGAACAGCAGGGACACTGGTCATTTGTCTGCCATATTTCTGGGCTGTGTAAGCTTCTCCTGGCAGCAATGTGCAGCTGTAACAAGCTTCTAGATTGTGGAGCCAGAATCTCAGGTGGGGCCCCATGGTGTCATCTTACTAGAAATGAAGTGAATGCGTTCAAATGTAGTATAAAAAGTAGGAAGCAGTTGATTTTGGAGAAGGCTGACATATCTGCATTGGGTTAATTAGAGGACATGTGTTTGAGCTGTAAATCTGACTCCTTCAGCTGCAAACTTTATGTATCATCAGGTATGGTAGATTTGAATCTAGGATTTTAGATATTGATCAACTTTCTTGAAAAGACCGTGTCATTTCCCACTGGAAATGGGAATTTTCCAAGAAATCCTGGTCAGCATGGCACTGTTCTCAAATGATAAGAGAACTGTGTTCAGGCAAATGGCTTAGCTTGTGCATAGTGATGGACTATGTTATGAGTTACTTACCGTTGCTTGGCCGTTAGTGGAGTATGGCACTGTGTACTCATATGTGTCAGGCAGAAATGGACATTGCCCAAAATGCATAGTGGAAAAAATTCTTTATTATTATCTTTGGGGGGGAGGGGGGGGTGGACAATACGGAAGACTCTGTGCCAGTTCCATTCTTCTGCCTTTTTGTTTATTTACCAACTTCCCACATTTGCTTTTCCTTTATAGGAAAGGAGACTGGCAGCTATCCGTGAACTAGCCCGGCTTCTCAGACCTGGTGGAATGGCACTTATTTATGTCTGGGCAATGGAACAAGAATACAAAAACGAGAAGTCTAAATACCTTAAGGAAAAGTGTGGAAGTAAAGACAAGGAGGAAGAAAATTCTGGAATGGCCCAGAGACTGCTTAATGGTGAAATGCCTGCTAGCAGCAGCCGAGACTCAGCATGTTCTGACCGACTCCTTGATGACTCAAAGGGCAAAGGCTGTGGTGCAAAGCCAGTAGCAGACTCCAGGCTGCCTGTTCACACTAACCGAACCTCCTTTCACTCTCAAGATTTGCTGGTTCCCTGGCACCTGAAAGGTGGCACTAAAAAGAGAGGGGAAAGTGTTGATACAGTGTTTTTTCCAGCTGGCTTTAAGGAGTCACGAGAACTCAGCCCTGTGTTTCACCGCTATTACCATGTGTTCCGTGAAGGGGAACTGGAAGCAGCATGCAGATCCCTGGATTGTGTGAGGGTTCGAAAGAATTACTATGATCAGGGAAACTGGTGTGTGATTCTAGAAAAGTTGTAGTCCATGATACTTCCTCCATTACCTCTTTTTTTGTGGAAGTATTTTTAATGCAGACTGTAGCTATTACCTCTGTTAAAATAACAGAATAAAAGATTGTTTGTTGAGTTAGTAACTAGCATTCAGTGCATGTGTTAACAAAATAATGACCAAACTCAGATACTACGTGTGTGGAGTGTTTATTTCACTTTTGTGAATTACAAGGAAGAGGATTCAGTGGGTAAAATACTGGCCATGGAAGTCAGTAAGGCCAGGATCGAGCTTTTAAAGACAAAGGGCCTGGTTCTCCATTCTGTTACACCATTTTGTACTGGTGTAGCTGTAGTGGCCTCCCTGCAAACCGCCAGCTAATTGGAATGGAGCTCTGAGCTGAGCATTGCAACCAGGAAATATAAAACTTTTTGCAGTATAAAACTTTGGGTCAGGCAGGAGGGAGTGAATGGCATGTGAAGCAGTTCGGCTGAAGAGGCAAATCATTGCCTAAAGTCCAGTAGAAGGTCCTGCCTGGTTTAGCATTTGTCGAGGGGTCACAAATCTCTTGCAGCTTGGAGTTTACTCTCTTTTCATGGTCGTGGTACTAACAATTTCCTCAAGGGGACCTGGAAAGCCAGTGGAGATACCACAATTGTTTTTTCTCTTCCTTGACCCTCAAGCACCCACAATTCTTGCTGTCACTTCCCAGGTTTCTCTAGCTCTTCGTTCTAGTGTTGTTTGAAAGCTCCTCTGAGGTGTGAGGTTGCCCAGTGGGACTTCTCAGAGCAGCTCTGCTAAATACCTGCCTTCCTGGCAGTGCAGGGCTCTGCCCCTGCAGCACCAGAGCTCATGGTGTGGTGCCAGCTTAGGTGCCCCTGGAAAATTCAGGAAAAAGATTAAATTGAGGGCAGAAGCAGTGCAAATTTTCTGCAGGGTAGTTTCAACTCCTAAATGTTGGTAGTGGAACAAGTTTTATTTGTTGTACTTCAGAACTGATGCTGAGCTGGCTGACTCACTGTTACCGCAGCCGCTGCTGCCATTGCCTGCAACAACTGGCACAATTTAACACAGCTCTTGTGCTATTAGAGGGGCGTGCCGCCTGCACTGCATTTCCAGAATTAAAATATAATGGACTGGCTTTTGCAGGGTGAATGGCTATTGGTGTCTCTGAAAACCAGTACTGTTAGGCTATGCCTTCATTGGCCTTTTTGTTGATTCATTGCCTGTAGCGAGCCGTATAGCATAAGCAGGTCATTGCTGCTGCAATTAATGGCATCTAAACCAAGGTGCCTGTAGTGATGGGACAAGGGACAATGGTTTTAAACTGAAAGAGGGTAGATTTAGATTGTATATCAGGAAGAAATTTTTCACGATGAGGGTGGTGAGACACTGGAACAGGTTGCCCAGAGAAATCGTGGATGCCCCGTCCCTGGAGGTGTTGAAAGTTGGCAGGGCTTTGAGCGACCTGCTCTGGTGAACCCCATGGCAGGGGGCTGGACTAGATGATCTTTAAAGGTCCCTTCCAACCCAAACCATTCTGTGATTGTATCCTGAATCATTGGGACTTGGAGGTCAGCTGTGTACCCTTGGCCTTCTGTCTGCCTTAGACTTGCTGGTTGAGGGGGTAGCTGTGCTGGCAGCCTGCTCCCAGTCACCCTTTCCTCTAGATTCTGCCATCTTTCCCCCATAACGTAGTGGAGGAAATCTGAGCAGAAAGACAGTGATGGGAAAGGAGCTTGCTGCCACCACAATTCATCTGGCCCGTGCCTTGCTCACTGTCTGCTTCCAAAGAACACTTGGGGAAGACGACCTCATTCCTCAGCTGCACGTGTTGTCCTTGTAGCGGCAGCCTTGTCCTAGCTGATTTCTTTTGTTTGAGCCATGTGGAGGCAAAGAGGCGCATCCTTGGCAGATGAGCTCTCTTGGGCATGTTGGGGAGTTGATTTGCAGCTGCCTTCATTGCTCCTTCGTAACGTCTGTGGTCAGCCTGTTTTGGGGAGTGATGTGGGCAGGCCCTGGTGTACTCAGGTGAGATGTAGTGCTGGAAAGTGAAGACCTGCTCTTGCAGGAGTGTGGGTCTCTGCTGGGTGTTACAGCTCAGTGTGTGCCCCAGTGGAGCCACGGTGGGCAAGGGGCTGAGCTCAGACCCTTGGCCAAGAGGGGAACTTGCTTGTCCTTGCTTCTGCTCACAGCTGACATGCCATGGGCAGAGGGCAGCCCTGGGAAGACATGCAGGAATGTGCTATGCTGATAGTTATTTATATCACTAGGAAAGAGAAACACTAAGTAATATATTTTCAAGTTAAGAAAACCTAAGGAGATGTGGCAGTTAGCTGTGAGAGCGTGGCTGGTGTTTTACGTGGCATGACCTGCTGCAGAGAAACCTGCCTACTCGTTATTAACAGCGCATTTTTGCAGGATTGCCCCAGCGTGCTCTCTTCCCTCTGGGACAGTTTCCAAAAGGTCGTCGTTCCCACCAGGGCCTGTTTTCAGAAGGGCCCTGCATGCTGGTTTGGGCGTGAGCACCAGGCTCGGCGCAGCGCACCCCGCGGGCTCCGGCTGCAGGTGCTTGGGTGTAGCAGCACACCCAGCTATGGGGTGGCCTCCGGAGCAGAACTGGCCCAGGCAGGTCCCCGGCTTGGTGACAGAGGGCAGGGACAGCCTCTGTTGGGCGTCATGCAGTGACGGACTAAATTGGGCTGCATGTCATTTCAGGTTACTCTGGATTGTATTCGTTCAGGAGGACGTAGGAGGACCACATCGCAGATGCTCCTTATCTGTGCGACCATGGCTGTCACTGAGCACACAGCAGCTTTTGCACTTGCTTGTAGGTGCATTTCCATAAAGATATATAACATTTTGGCAAGAATCACAAGCACTGCTTGAGGTAGCCCGAAGTGCTGCCATATCTTGACCTCGCATGACGAATTTCGAGTCAGGTCTGTGGTAGCACTCCGTTACTCAAAGGCCCAAAGTACTGTCCTTCCGACTGGGGTGGTGCCTCCAAATTAACCACTGGCACTGAGTTGGGCACGGGCTTAAACGCTGTTCTAATCTAGGGCTCTACTGCACCAAATAAACCCTGAACAGTTGATGTGGTGGTTTTACCCTGCTGGGCACGGGGTCCATCCTTCAGGAGCAAACTGCTCCAGCACGGGTCCCCCACAGGTGGCAGCTCCCACCAGCCCTCCTGCTCCTACGTGGGCTCCTCTCCACGGGCTGCAGCTCCGGCCCAGAGCCAGCTCCTGGGGGGGCTCTCCATGGGCTGCAGCCTCCTTCAGGCCACATCCACCTGCTCCTCCGTGGGCTCCTCCACGGGCTGCACGTGGAGATCTGCTCCGTGTGGCACCCCACGGGCTGCAGGGGGACAGCCTGCTCCACCATGGGCCTCTCCACGGGCCGCAGGGGAACTTCTGCTGTGGCACCTGGAGCACCTCCTGCCCTCCTTCTGCACTGACCCTGGTGTCTGCAGGGCTGCTTCTCTCTCACCTCTCACCCTCTCTCCCAGCTGCTGTTGCACAGCAGGTTTTCCCTTTCTTCACCCTGCTCTCCCAGAGGCACAACCAGCGTCGCTCACGGGCTCAGCTGTGGCCAGCGGTGGGTCCCTTTTGGAGCCGGCTGGAGCTGGCTCTTCTCTGACCTGGGGCAGCTCCTGGGCTCTGCTCACAGAGGCCACCCCTGTGGCCCCCCTGCTACCAAACCCTTACCACAAAGACCCAATACAGTTGAGCATGGACTTCACCTAGCAAAGCGAGGTTTTCTCTGCTGCTTCCCCTGCAGAGGCAGCACTAGGCAGCGCCTGCTGCGCCATTAAGCGTTTCTCGACTGTTGAGGCTGGTTAACGTGAGTTCTCGACCCATGTGTCTCTGCTGTTACTGATTGTGAAAGCGGGTTCTAGCATGGAGAATGCTGGCTTGGGGAATGGTGGCTGGCGGGTTAAACTTGATGTACACAATTCCTTACCAAAGGGGGTTTTCCCGACATTCCTAGCGCAGCTCTGCATGGAGAGCAGGGTTCAGCTTGTCTGCGAGGGATGTGAGCCGGAGGCCTGGTCCCAGGAGCACGGCAGCTCTTCAAAGACATTAGAAGAGTTGAAATGACTCTGACATCCTCCCAGGCTTGGAAACGTTATGAAATATTTCTTTGATTAAAGCCAGACAGTCTCTTTAGATGCTCAGAGAGGATGCAAATACTGAAGGAAAAAATGAGGAGGGAGGACGACAGGTAGATGTTAACAAAATCTGTTGCAGAGGTTTATTGAGGAGCTCATTACAGAACAGAATTACGTGCCGCTGCCGCTGCCCTCTGCGGCTCTCGCCCGCCCCTGTTTTCCTCCTGGAAGTGTAATGAGCTGTAACTGTTTTGGCCAACAGTTGGATTTAAGTGTTACGGGTTTCACAGTGCAGTGGTTTTCATAATAACTGAGATCTGTTTTTGGCCTTATTTAAATAACAAATGTGCTTCAATGGTTATTCATTTGCAGTCTAGAAGATAAAAGGAAGGCAGAGCTCCGCGTGGGTATGACCCGTGCTCCGAATGCCAACGCATCTCCTGCTGCGCTCCTCCCCAGGGCCAGGCAGGCATCCTCGGAGTGCCCCTCAGTGCACCCAGCAGGTGGGAATTCCGGCGCTGGCCCGAACACCACCCTTAGTTCAGCTCTTGACGTGTGCAGGCAAACGTCTGGCATTGGGACCAGAGGCAGCAGTTTGTTTGGGGGTCACCGTCCCCCTTGTTCCCAGCCTCCTATTCCAGGGACCCCCGGGGCCGCCCCGCCTGATCCCGCATCAGACACAGCGTCTGTCCTCTGGTGTCTTGCTCTGTCCTGCCCTGGCAAAAGAAGTGCTACAGAGCAGCAGAATATTCACGTGCTTAAAGCAGAGAGTCCAGGTTGCCCTAGAAGTGCTCAGCTTCAGCTTCGCAGGCAGAGGCTGAGGAGAGCAGACGGCAAGGGACAGCACGCTGTGCTGTGCGGGGACCTGGCCTCTTCTCGGGGAGCCTGAGGGGCTGGCCCCGGCGGAGCGAGCAGCAGATGAGCTCTCGTACTGCTCCTCATGGCTAAATGAATTCAGCATGGAGCAGAATGCAGTGGGAAAGGCGATTTCCCCATTTTGGAACTTCACCAATAATTTTAATACAGTGGAAGAATTCTTGACAGATTCATATGTCAGTCCTTGATCAAAGCGACAAGATCTACTTTGGGAACCTATTTCTGGTGATTCCGAATGAGCGTTCTAAGAGAATATTTAGGTCTTTACCGAGCAGTGGAAGTCTCTCTTTTGCTTTTTTTTTTTTTTTTTTTGATAACTGTCACCATACTTTTAGTGAAGTTTGTCAAGATCTTTATTTTTGTGTGCACGATTTTCAACATGATTTTAATGAAATCTGTGATGAAAAATTTGTTCAGTGAGAGGTTCTACATGTGAACTTCCATGTGCAAGAAACTTAATATAGAGATTTTAAACTTTCGTTTTAAGTAAATTCCTTATCAGACGTGAAGATAAAAAGCTAATAGAGAAAAATCCTGAGTACTGTCCCCCATAGCAAGTCATGCTTTAGCCACTGGGCTGGCTGGTTAGTCTGTTTTTTTCCCATTTTATGTGAATATGGAAGAGGTTTCAATGTACAGCCTGCAGATTTCCTTTTTTTAACTGGGGACTGTATTTCTGAAAATTTCCAAAATGGGATTTGGTTGCCTTCTCCGCCTTGCCTTCTGCATGGTTAATAGTATATACTGTTCTGTCCCCTTATTTCTCTCCTTTGCATTGATGCCTAGAAAATAGCGGAACAGGGTGCTACGAGGAGTTACTCCCTGCCACACCGCCAGCTGACTCGCTGCTCCTCTCGTCTGCATCCGTGTTTTCTGCTGTCTTGTTCTGTGCGTTCTCTGGGGCTCGCACCCTCTGTGTGGCGTGAGCGTAGCTGGCTCCTTGTCTGCAGCTGTTTCGCAGGGTTTGGTTCCACATTGCGTGTTCTGTGCTGGCAAAGGCAGACTGAGATGTGTCCTCTGTCAAGCTGCAGATCCCATCCCTCAGCTGTGCTGAAAACTGCTTGAGGGGGCTGCACAGAGGAAGGACTACACGAGCTACATGATCTGTAGGAGCAAAGAGGCTTGAGGCAGCAGAGATTCCCCCAGCTCGAGGTTCTTCTATGGGCCCCTTCAGATCTGTCCTGAGGGTCCACACAGCAGAAGATGCTATTTGACCCCCTCCCAAGGTTTTGCTTTGCCTAATCTCTCTGTATTTTTTGTTTTTACAAGTGTGATGACATGTTTATAATAAGCTTTTTCAAAAAGTGAAAGATGAATTATAAGCCAAGACGACAATGAAATTCACACAAATTGCTGTGTTAGCAAACAGCTTTCCAGTTTCTTTCTTCTGGGAAAGCTATTGCATGATAGGAAATGATGAAGCCAAATGAGGACTTAGGATGACATGGACTTCAGAAGAACCCGCCAGGTAGTCACCCTTTAATCCTGCAGACATCAGTCTGCTCTTGGCAGACAAAGCAATTAATCTGTACAAGAGATGCAGATATTTAGGTCAAGGTCTCTTCTCCCAATTTATGTACTCAGAGTGGTTCAAGAGGTACAGGAACAAAATGTCTGGAGCTGAGGGTAATTCATCTTGTCTCAGACATGTCGCAGACTTGTTCAAAGGGGCAATATTTTAGTGATGGTTTGACAAACAGAGTGGTAGTCCGATGCTGATGCAGAGAGAAGCCAGTGACAGTTCATGTTGACAATAAAGGAGCTCCCGAGCAATTCGCAGTATTTATCCTGCACATGCATGGTGGGTCCAGAGCAGGCCTGGCTACTGCCATGGGGTGCATGCCTCTAGCCTGAGCAGGGCCAGGTCGCTTACATCTGTCCCTGCTATGACTGATCATGATTAGATCCAGAAAAGCTCGAGCTGTAGCTGAGCTTCAAGGAGGCTGAGGACTCCTGCTTTGGTGTCTGGCTGTTAGTTCTTACGGGGCAGCCATGGCCTCAGCTCTCTGTGGCTTGGGTGAATTGCATGAAGTCAGATTCCCCTGCAACTCATCTGTGCCAAAACTTGTCGGTCGCCGAGTCCAAGACCAGAATTTACAATCCCGCACAACCTTCTGTGCTCCCGCTGACCCAGAGCCATGGTTTCCACACAAGGGGCAGTTAATAGCTGCAGTGTCCTCCTGGAGGAAGGTGAGTGTTTGGGGTCAAGAGAAGCTCTTGAGACAGGAGCTGGTATGTGCTTCTACACCATTTCACCCGGTGGAAAACAAAGTGGGCCACCCTGCACAGAAGGGGCTTAGTGGAGCTGTGATGAGGATGCTTTGAGAAAGGGCCACCTTGTGAGGTTTGGGCACTGCTTTGAGGCATAGATAGGAGGAATACACAACGCAGAACTGCAACTATTCGGTGCAAATGCTCCAGCCTGCAAGGCTATGGCATGGGAGGTTTTCTTATTGCAGTTTTAGTTGTGTTATTTTGGATCTATCCTCATCTTCTGTATTTCCTTGCTGGTGGGAATCAAGGTGCGACACGTGCTGGCTAACAGAACAGCTTTTTACAGGTTAGGTGTCCTTGGACCAGCTTTATTTTTGAGTCAGTCAGAGGTGGCCAAGAAAAAGGCCTCGGAAAGCACATTTGGGCTCTGGAGTGGCTATGAAATAAAGAATTTAGAAGAAAGAGCTCATCACGTTTCAAAACTGACAGAAGGAAAGGGCAGGTGCATGAGCGGGCTGTGGAGTTGCTTTGTTGTGATGTTTTCAATGCGAAGGGGATAGGACCTGAAGGACTGTGCATGGAGAGCTATTCTCTTCCAGGCTCACCAGGGCGTGCACAGTGCCGTGGTCACGATCACTGTGCTGGTGTGTGTGCAGACTGAAATACAGAAGTGTAGTAACTATCGATGTGATGCTTCCATCTCTGCTTGGAGTCGGATGGTTGAGAGGGACGTTTGCTCACGTTCTGGCTGTGCAGGGATAAGGTAAAACAGAAAGGGCAGGAGCAGTGGGATTCCCTGGAGATGAAGCAGCTTGTAGAAAGAGTGTCCCTATAGGGTCTGTTAGCTCAGTGGTCTGAGAGTAACTGAGACAGAAGGACTTGCTGGCAGGATTGCGTGTTTGATTTTCCTGGAACATTTTAAAGACCTTGCTCTCAGCCTAACTGTCCAAGAGAGATGGTCAGGGAACTGGTGAGATGCCATCAGTGGGAATGATTTTTATATTTTGGGGAGGGGAGGGCTTACTTTCAGGTGTGGAAGAAGAAATTGATAGAGTAGTGGAATTGGAAAGACAACCCTTGCTACCGCTAGGAAGTCTGACTTCGGAGCTTGAGTTGCTTTGTTCCCTTGTATTAAAGGGTCATGAACAAATGCGCCCAATGGGAACTTGCTAAGTTTAGCAAACACAAATGCATAGCCTGGTTCCTGGTGCAGAACAACCCCGTGCACTGCCACAGGTGAGGGACTCACTGGCTAGGTGGCACCTGCCACCAGTGGGTTCCTGGTGGACGACAAGCTGGGCGTGAGTCAGCCCTGGGACACAGCCCAGAGAGCTTGTGCAAGCTCTGTCCTTGGGGATTTCCAGAATTTACTTGGGGAAAGACCTGGGCCACTTGCTTGGACTTTGAAACATGCTCTGCTTTGAGCAGGAAGTTGGACGACATGAGCTCCCAAGCTTCATCCAACCCCAATTGTTCTGTGACTCTGTGACCACAGCCAACCTCCAACTTCTTGATTTTTTTTCATACGCTGGTTGGTGAATGCCCTGTGTGCACAGTTGCTCGCTGCCCCCTGCGTCTCTGTTTCCCTTGCTTCAGGCTGGTCCTCTGTTCGGCGTGCTGCCCGCGTGGCCACACTGGCCGCTGGCTGCAGCGGTGAGGGGGCCATGTGGGGAGCAGCAGAACGGGGCCAAGAGCTTCCCATGCGGTTCCTGCTCTGATTCCCTGCAAAGCTCATTCACTGCCCCAGGGAATGTGTGCTGGCAGTCTGGCACAGGACAAGGCGCTGGAGGGGACCGTTCTGAAGTCAAGGAAGACCACCCTTGCCCTCGCTGCTAAGAAGGCTAGCTGTGTTCTTGGCTGCATTAGACAAAGTATCGCCAGCAGGTCAAGGGAGGTGATCCTTCCCCTCTACTCAGCACTGGTGAGGCCACACCTGGAGTACTGTGTCCAGTTCTGGGCCCCCCAGTAGGAGGGAGACATGCACATACTGGAAAGAGTCCACCAGAGGGCCACCAAGATGATGAAGGGACTGGAGCACCTCTCCTGTGAGGAGAGGCTGAGAGAGCTGGGACTGCTCAGCCTGGAGAAGAGGAGGCTCAGGGGGATCCCATCAATGTCTATAAATCCCTGAAGGGAGGGTGCACAGGGGATGGAGCCAGGCTCTTCTCAGTGGTGCCCAGGGACAGGACAGAGGCAGTGGGCACAAACTGGCTTACAGGAGGTTACCTCTGAGCATCAGGCAGAGCTTCTGTGCTGTGTGGGTGAGGGAGCACTGGCCCAGGTTGCCCAGAGAGGCTGTGGAGTCTCCCTCCTTGGAGATCTTCAAAGTCACCTGGACATGGCCCTGGGCAACCTTCTCTGGGTGTCCCTGCTTGAACAGTGGTCTTGGACAGATGACCTCCAGAGGTCCCTTCCAACCGCAACCATTCTGTGATTCTGTGAAGAGAAAGAGAAATATAGTGGAGCAATGGTAGAGAGGAGGGCACACCTTCTCTGTCTGCCTCTGTCCCCTTATTGTCACCACTGTCACATCCCAGGTCTCTGGAACAGGTGGGCATGGGTGGTGTGTGCTGTGCAAGGCGGTGCAGCTTACTGCAATTTCATCCTGCCCCTTGTCTTTTTTCTGTTCTCAACTGAAGGGATGTCCAGGCTTAACAGCTACAGAATAAAATAGCCACTTCTAATGTTAGTAAATGTCTTCCTCCAAAACTGATTCCTAAGGACAAAGCCAGAAACTTCTGGTTTTACTTGGATCTTTCTAATTTTCTGTGGGTGTAAATATGCATCGAAGCACAGGGGCTGTGATAGCCCTTGGTGCAGGGTGAATTCCAGCCTGCACTTTGTCCGAGTGCTTAGGATTTTTCACCAGCGTCATGCCGTGAAGGAGGAACATGCCAGAGAATGAAGTCCTCCCCGTTGGACCTGTGCTGGCTGGGATGCCACCACGCTGGACCTGTGTGTCCCTGAGCCTCTGGCAGGCTGAGGAAGTTGGAGGAGGCTAGTTTGCCATGGGGCTGTAAGCAAGCCCTCTGCTGACCCTAAAGATGCCAAGCCACGAAGCAGCACTGCATTGGCACAGCCAGCACCTCCATGAAGCGGAGCAGCTTCCAGGAGAGCTCAGTCACCCTCAGTGTGGCAGCGACTGCACTTCTCTGGGTTAAATCCTTCTGCTAAAGCAGGCAGGTAGGTTTGAAAGACATCTGCCATTGGTTTCTGCCCTGAACGATGGCTGCAGTGGGCTGCCAGACCCCTTCTGCCTGATTTAACCCCAGGAGAGGGAACAAGGCTAGTAATCCCACAGCAGGAGATGTCTTGCGTGTCATTAAGTTAGATGGCTCTGTCTCTCCAGCATGGGGTCAAAACAACATCTGAATTGAGTCCCTGATGTCTCTTTAGAAAGTGTGGCCACTTGCCATGGCCACTGTGACTGGGCTGCCTCTCCAGGGGTGGCTGGGTGGGGACCTGGTCTTCACACTTCATCTTTCTTCAGGGATGCGTGGTGCTCTGGTACAGGTAATAGAGTTACAGCCTTTGCAAAGGTTTCCTGACCCCAATGTGCTACTGAATTCTGTGAGAAGCAGATGGAAGAATACAATCCTTTTTCTTGGCAACAGGTCCTTTCGCTGCTATAGGACATTTTCAGAATTTAGGGCAAAGTCCTTGAAGTGTCAAGATTCTGCTCCGGCAGGAAAACTTGGGGTGTTTTTCTGCTCTATAGAAACATGAACGTTGCTGCACAGTCAGAAGCAGCCTGCTGCACCAGACAAACATGTCCCTCTTATTCTGCATTCCTGATCTGATTCTGAATTGAGTTTATAAACTCGCCCATTATGACCTGATTCCTTGTTTTGCTCCTGAGGCAATTCCAGCATTCCTGTCCCACTGCAGGAAAGCTGCAGTAAAAGCACTTTCCCTCCGTTTCATCCCGTCTGTCCAGGTCTGGTCTTGAGCTTGGCGCTCAGTCCACAAGCCGAAATGAAATAGCTCAGATACATGCATATCTGAGGCATGTGGCTGTAGATCCTTTCTTAAAATTCTTTGGGTTGCTGCTGCCCACTTTCTCCTATTAAGCCCTACTAGGGAAGAGTTTTCTGAAAGACACCTTTGAATGAAGATTAGGAGAACAAGGAATGGGTGAAAATGCTGCCAGTTTGACGCAGTTTTAGTATTTGAGGTGCAGCAGAGGATTGTGTTACTGCAACTTGAGGGTGAAAGAGGAAAAAAAGATAATTGTATGCCGTATTACTCTTCTCCCCTGCCAAATATCTGCCCTCCCCCCCC
>VXAL01014979.1:20819-33589 GCA_013399475.1 Chauna torquata | reverse complement strand
CCTCGGGGCGCGACTCCCGCCGCGCCTCCTCCCGCTTCAACCGGCGGAGCTCGCTCGAACTGGAGCTGCTGGGCTACCCGGGGCCGGGCGGGGGGTCACCGCCGCCGCCGGGCACCGCCGGGCACCGGGAACCAGAGGAGACGGAGAGCGAGGAGGTGGAGACGCGCGCCGTGGCCACTTCCCCCGACGGCCGGTTCCTCAAGTTCGACATCGAGATCGGCCGGGGCTCCTTCAAAACCGTCTACAAGGGGCTGGACACGGAGACCACCGTGGAGGTGGCGTGGTGCGAGCTGCAGGTACAGGGATGGGGCTGCGCACCTGCGGCGTGGCGTGGCATGGCACGGCGTGGCATGGCACGGCGTGGCATGGCACGGCATGGCACGGCACAGCCCGGCATGGCACGGCACAGCCCAGCCCTGGGTAGGGGGGCTCAGACAGGAGCCGCTCAGCTGGGACCTCCCGTGCCCCTGCAGCCCTCCCTGGCACCCATCGCCCGCCGGGCTGCAGCCGCAGGGCTGGGTGCTGGCGGCTGGCTCGGGCTCCCCACGTGCCTGCCGGTGCCTCGGTGCTGCGCGGGGCCCGGGCTCCGTGCTTACCATCCCTCCCGCTCATCACGCGCTGTTTTCCGTTCGTCTTGTCACTGCCCGCGCTACGGAGCGCTGGCGGGGTGCCTGCACCCCCAGCGCCAGCTTCTGCTCCGGGGGATTACGGGTGGATCTGGGCCGTGCTGCAGGGCTGAGCACCCTGCTGCGTTTTGGTTGCCTGTTAGCTTGCAGCTCGCCCTTCGGAAGGGCAGACAGGGCAGGGGAGCCCTCTCCTGTGCTGACCTCCACACACGTGCCGGTGCTGGAAGCTGGCTCGGAGGCTTGTGCGATAGCCCTCGGCGTGCTTAGGGGCACGTGCTCCGGTGAGCAGGGGGCTGGGTGTGAGTCAGGTTCAGGGTACAGCGCGTCCTTGCTGCGCGCTGGCTGCTTGTCCTTGGCTGAAGCGGTGCCCACGGGCACCTGCGTGTGGTTTCTGCGATGCTGCCAGGGGCTCTCAGCTAATAGCACCTGGACCTGTGGCTTTCCGGGTCTCTTAGCAGCTTCCCCATCTCCTCTCCCACCGCGGCCCTCTGCTCCCTTCGCTGTCCTGCTTCCCAGCAGCGGGATGCTCATGCTGGGAAGCCGAGGGCAGTGGTAGGGACACTGGCTCCTGCAGCACCTCCTCCCTTCCTTGGCTTTGAAGGGCATGATCCTGGCCACGGCGGTGAGGCTGCACAGGGAGAGTCTGGCCGCGGGGCTCCTGCTTTCTCCTTGGAGCCCCTGGGGAGGGGCTTTGGTGAAGTCCAAAGTCTCCGACAGACTCCCGACCCTGGGGTGGCTGTTGTAGCTGGAAGGTCCAAGTCCTTGTTTACACAGAAAAACGTGTCTTGCGAGTTTGTTGTCTTGTTCCTAAAGCCTTGGAGCCGCCGCATGGACTGCGTCTCTGGGATGGCTGGAGCCCAGTAATGCAAGAAGAGATCCTTAGATAATGGTGAATGATTTTTGGAGGGGTGACCTCACCTTCCTCGCTAACAGGCTGTGGTCCTGGGCCTCAGCCGGGCTTTGTGGGATTGCACAACTGCTTCAGCTGAGAGCCGAGAGCGCGCTCAGCGGACCCACCCTCGCTTTGCCCACGTCTGCCTCCTAATGCTCCTGAGCTCCTGTATGCGCCGCACGTCCCTTCACGCGGCGGTGGAAGCACCAGCTTGCCGCTGGCAAGCCCGGTGACTTTCTCTGGATGAGTCAGCTGTGCCCGGCGCATCCCGCCTGGCTGGCTCCCTGTCCCCCCGTGGGGCTGTGCCCGGCTCTGCTGCCTCGCAGCCAGCCAGCCTGCCGGAGCCGACGGCGCAGCTCGGCTCCTCTGTGCCCGTTTGCTCCTGTGCTGGGCTGTGTTGCCTCGTACATCCCGTGTCCCTACTCTGGGGTGTCCGTGGGGGCCGGACCGCGGTCCCCAGCACCTGTCCTGTGGCTGGGACGGGCACTGCTGGGGCTGCAGCAGGAGCTAGGGTTGGCAGAGACCTGGCTGCAGCCTGGTAGCGGGGCTGGCACTGTGTGCCGGCTGCCGTGCACCCCATGGGCTGCGTGCAGGTGTCCATGCCAGGGCTCCCGGGGGCACGAGGCTGCACCCTCCGGTGGAGCAAAGGCAGCTTCGAAGCAGCCCCGCCGCCTGTTCTTTATCCAGTGTTTGTTGTCCCCAAATCCACATCCCGTGAGGGGCCGAGAGCACATAAGCAGACTTTTCAAAGTTAGTTTTTTTCAGCAATCATGCAAAGAATCAGACACTGTGACACAAATACAGGATTTGGAACCGCAAATAAAAATGGTTGTGGTTCTGCCCTTTTAAAAATAGCTTTGTCCCATGTCTTTCACAGTTCTCCTTTTATTGCCTTTAAAATATAAATGAATACCTAACCTCAACCCTGACCTGCAGTTCCGGTCCTGAGAGCCTTGTCCTGCTGTCATGATGCCTCCCAATCCCAAATCCCACCTCTCAGCACCCTCCTGGCCCTACCCCGGTGCCAGGTAATCCGGAGGCACCGCTTTTGCTTGTCCCCTGCCTTCCTGTGGGACCACCCTGGGGACCTCCCTGTCCCCGCTGCGCCGCTGCCCCCAGCCCTGAACGGAGCTGTCTGTCTCTGCCTCCTGCCTGCGTCCCACAGACCCGCCGTGACCTGTTTATGCTTTCCAGCTTTAGATTTGAGACTATTTCTGTTGATAGGTGCTGAGGGTTGGGGGGGAAGGAGGAAGCAGGGAGGAAACCAGAGGCCCAGAGTGGAATCGAGCTGTAAATATGCTGCTCGTGAGTGGTTTTCCTTTGGGGACCCCTCGGTCCCCTCCGGCAGCGTGGAGCAGGGTGAGAGCAGCCCGAAGGGGCAGGTGCTGCCGTGCCCCCAGAGCTCTCCCCTGGCTCCTGCGCTGATGGTGGCAGGGAAATGAGAGGCGAGTGGGGGGGGAATTGCTTGGAAGGAATCTGGGGTTTGGGAATGGAGCGGGTGCGTGCTCATGCGTGTGCAAGTCACCCGTGGGGAGGAGAGGGGGGATGATCTCGGGGACCCCAGCATGGCTGGAGGTGCCGGGGCTGTGTCCGGAGGGGAGGGCTCTGGGTGCTCTCCCAGCGCCAGCTCCGTACCCCCTGAGGCACCTCTGTAAATGTCCCTTTGGTACCTGGGTACCCCCGCTTTCTGGGTGCAACTCTCGGCCATGCACAGTGGGATCTTTCACCGGTTGCTGCTGCCGGGACCCTCTGCCTGGGGAGAGCAGCACAGGAGTGCTGGGGCCACAGGCTTTGTTCCAGCGCCGGCGTCTCCTCGCGCTCGGGCGAGTCTCCTGCACCGTCCCTCCCCTCCAGCGCTGGCCTCTGCTCCCGCAGTTGGCCCTGCCGGGCTCCCCGGCAGCCAGCTCCTGGCTCAGCGGGATGGGGCTGGAGCTGGAGCGCTTCCCCCGGCCCCTTGCCGCCACCCCCAGCATCCTCTTCCTCTGCAGGAGGCGGCTGGTAGGAAAGGACACCGTGTCCCAGGCACGGTGGCTCTGCTGGCAGCCCTGGCCGCGCATCGTGTGCTGCCCTGCAGCGCCGTCCCGGGCTGAGCGGCTCCTCCGGCCGGGGCTGGGGCCGTGCTGGGCTCTGCTCCCCCCTACATGATGGGGCAGAGCCCTCGGGATGCCCAGCTCCTGCTTTGGGCGTGCGGGAGGAATGGTGCCGGGGCGGAACCCAGCAGCCCTGGCATGGGCCTGGGAGAAGAGCTTGGCTCCCCTGAGCCTTGCTCCAGGCACCGTGGGGGACGTGTCCTTGTGCCACCCAGGGTCCCCTATCACCGAGTCTGGAAGAGCCACAGTGACTGCCCTGGAGCCCCGTCCGTAGCCTGTGCTGGCTGCAGCCAAGCCCCCGAGCTCCTTGCAGCTCCCCGGTGGGCAGTCGTGGGCTGGAGGGGGCCGGGACGTGCGCTGGGCGGCGTGGCCGGGCACCGCGGGGGCTTGGGCGCTGCTTTCCTCCCTGGCTATGAAAGGTCCTATTCATCCGCTGCAGCAGGGCTCAAATTCTCCTCTGGGCTGAGCCGGGTCTCTAAACGTGCGTTAAAAGGAGAGGGGGATTATGGAGCGGCTCCAGCCCAGCCGTGGGGCCAGTTATGATGCAATGAAAATATTACGAAAGCTGCCTGGGCTGATGGACGGCGGCTGCCAGCCAAGGAGCCGCGCGCGGGGCCGGCAGTGCCTGGTGTTGGGAGCGCGGTGGCCGCCTGCGGCTGCTCTGCTTTCCTCGGCCCCATGAATGCCATGGGCACCGGTGCCGTCGGGGGTCCCCGGGCTCTGCACCGGCTCCCAGGCTCTGTGCCCACCCAGTCCCCTTGGGATCCGGGCTGATGTGGGGTCGTCGCAGCGGGGTGCAGCTCTGCCCCTTCCCAGGGTGGGCGCTCCTGGGTGCCAGGGTTCGGGGCAGGATCCTGCTCCTCCTGCATCCCCCTTCCTGCTGCAACAGGGCTCTGGGGTCTGCGTCCTCCCCGCTGCCTGTGGCCCTGGGCCCGCTGCCCTGCTCGGTGCCTGTGTCAGCACTCAGCTTCGGTTTCCACTTTAATTAACTCGAGCAGGAGGAACATGGAAAAACCTGGGCTGGAGCCTCCCACGCCTGCTTTCCCCAACAAAGGCCTCATTGAGGCTGGCCCGGCTGCCTGCCATGAAGGTGCCCGGTGTCTGGGAGCTGCTGGTGCCTCAGCGGGGGCCAGGAGCCGTCCATGGTGGGGGACCAAGGGGGTTGCAGGCATCGGGTCTGCACGGGGCGTGCCGGCAGGCAGCAGCCGGTGCTGAGCACTCACGGCTGCAGGCTGGGGCTGGCGATGCCCACTCCGGCGGTGGGCACCGCGTGGGAGCCAAGAGCATCGATCACGGGGACGGGCAGCCCTGGCACAGGGCAGGTTTCACGGCGGCAAGGCACGCGGGTGTCTCAGCGCGGTGGGGACCAGGAGCCATCCCCCCCAAACCGACGGGTGGAGCGAGTGGCTCCATCCAGAGCGGCTCCATGGACGAACCACGTGCGGGGACCAGGGTGGGACGAGACTGGGGCCCCAGCCCTGTGCCCCCCTCACTCCCCACTGGCTCCCGGCAGACGCGGAAGCTGTCGAAGACGGAGCGGCAGCGGTTCAGCGAGGAGGTGGAGATGCTGAAGGGGCTGCAGCATCCCAACATCGTTCGCTTCTACGACTCCTGGAAGTCATCGGTCAAAGGGCAGATCTGCATCGTGCTGGTTACAAGGCTGTTGACGTCCGGCACCCTCAAGACGTGAGCAGGGGCTGCCGGGTCGGGGCGCGCAGGGGAGGGGAAGGAGAGGCGAGGAACTGGTCTGCACCCACCGCCCAGGCTCTTGACGTGGGGATGGCGGGCGGTTTGTGGGCTGTGCTGGGGTCCAGGGATCGCTGTGCTCCTGGCACCGGCAGCTCTGCACTTCCCAGGGAGCTCAACTCGGATTTGGCTGCGTTTTCTGTGCTGCCTCTGCAGAGCCCAGCCGGGGAGGGGGCACGGGGAGTCCCTGGCTCTGATACACGCTTTGCAGCTCAGCGGTGGGTGCGGTGGTGGGATGAGGACAGGCAGGGGCTGGGGCCCGGGGCTGGCCTTGGTGCCCCTGCGGTGCTGTGACGCCAGCCCCGCGTCCCCTCGCAGCTACCTGAAGCGGTTCAAGGAGATGAAGCTGAAAGTGCTGCAGCGCTGGAGCCGGCAGATCCTCAAGGGGCTGCATTTCCTGCACACCCGCTCGCCCCCCATCATCCACCGCGACCTCAAGTGTGACAACATCTTCATCACCGGCCCCACCGGCTCGGTCAAGATCGGGGACCTGGGGCTGGCTACGCTCAAGCGAGCCTCCTTCGCCAAGAGCGTGATAGGTGGGGGCATGGGGAGCGCCCTTGCGGGGGGCTGTGGGGGCACACGGGTGGGACCGGGCACCCCCAGGTGATGCTGAGCCCCGCTGTGCACCCCAGGCACCCCTGAATTCATGGCCCCGGAGATGTACGAGGAGAAGTATGACGAGGCGGTGGATGTGTACGCCTTCGGGATGTGCATGCTGGAGATGGCCACCTCGGAGTACCCCTACTCGGAGTGCCAGAACGCCGCCCAGATCTACCGCAAGGTCACCTCGGTGAGCGCGTCGGGGTGCCCGGGTGGGAGACGTGAGCCAGCGAGGGGCGATGTGACGGGAGCTGTCGGACCTCGCCGCTCCCTGAAATGTGTCGCTTGGCAGGTTATGCAAGAAGCTAAAATTAGGCTGGGAGGCGAGAGGGTGCTCAGCCCCGCGAGACGCGCCAGGGCCAGCGTAGGGCAGGGACGCTCGTGTGCCTCACCCCATGCTGCTGGCGTGTTAATGGGGTGGAACGGGAGCCGCTCGGCTGCTCCGTCCCCGGGGCACCGTGGCTGCTCTGGCTGGACCTGGCCGGCTCCTGCCTGCTGGAGCGGGAGCCCAAAGCCCAGGGGGCCTGGATCCAGCTGCCGGGCAGCGTCTGGCCCCACAGGGCACTGTCCTGGGGACGCCAGGGCACTGGCAGAGCCGGTATTGAGCCCCTGGGTGCTGGAGACCTGCAGCCAGCAGCTCCAGCCCAGAAGGAGACTGATGGGTGCCGTCCACCTCCCCCAGGGCCTGAAGCCCAGCAGCTTCTACAAGGTGAAGGTGCCTGAGCTGAAGGAGATCATCGAGGGCTGCATCCGCATGAACAAGGACGAGAGGTGGGAGAGGGCAGGGGGCCGGGCTGGGAGAGGACCCGGTGCCACAGAGCCCTGCCCTGGGTGTCTGCACCCCCAGGTGCCCCTGCACGCAGCCCCTCTGCCCTGTCCCCTGCTGCCGCCCAGAGCGAGCAGCTGTCCCGTGTCCCCACGCTAAGCAGCGCTTTCCCCCAGGTACACCATCCAGGACCTGCTGGAGCACTCCTTCTTCCAGGAGGACACGGGGGTGCACGTGGAGCTGGCCGAGGAGGACGACGGCGTCAAGTCTGGGCTGAAGCTCTGGCTGCGCATGGACGACACGAAGAAGCTGCACGGCAAGTACAAGGACAACAACGCCATCGAGTTCCTCTTCGAGCTCTACAAGGACGTGGCAGAGGAGGTGGCCCAGGAGATGGTGGGTGCTGTGGGGTGGAGGGGATGGGACGCCGTGGGGCTCCCTGTGCCCTGATCCAAGCCCCGCTGCTGCGCAGGTGATCCTGGGCTTCGTCTGCGAGGCCGACTACAAGCTGGTGGCCAAGGCGGTGCGGGACCGCGTGGTCGCCATCAAGCGCAAGCGGGAGAAGCTGAAGCGCGCACGGGACGCGGTGCCGCCGGCCGAGCTGGGGCAGGCACCGGGTGTCCTGCATCTGCTGGAGGAGCTCAAGTCCCCGCTGTCACCAGGTGTCCCCACACCCGTCCTGGCCACCACTGGCTCCGCGGACTCTGTTTTTGGCAGCACCTTCCCACCAGAGCCCGAGGAGCCTGAGGCTGACCAGCACTTCGTGTACCGGCACACCAGCTACTCCTCGGCCACCTGTACGTGAGAGGCGAGCGTGTACGGGGAGACGAACACAGGGGTCTCCCACTCCATGGGGGCATCCCACCCCAAAGCTGTTTCCTGGGGGGGAACTGAGATCCGGGAAGGGGGCTCCAGATCTGGCCACGCTCATGCATGCGCTTGTCCACAGCTGACTGCGAAACAGACGGCTACCTGAGCTCCTCCGGCTTCCTCGACTCCCCGGATCTGTCCCATCGCAGTGCCTCGGNCGCGATGCTTCCCCACGGTGAGCCCATGGGGCTTGGCGGGGGGGGGCAGGGCCGCGGCACCGGCTCATGGCATCTTCTCCTTGCAGAGCATCGCGGTGCAGCTGCCCACCGAGCGCTTGCCCCACGCCAGTGGCTTCTCCTCCCCGGTGGACAGGTGAGCCCTGGGGTCCCGGGTAGGGGCTGGCTGGGGACGGAGCTGCAAACGGGAACGGCCGCATTGATGCGCTCTCACCGGGGCTTCCCGCAGCTACGCCTCGGATGTGGCATCGGGCATGAGCGACGGCTGCGAGGGGCTCTCGGCCAGCGAGCGGAGCGGCAAGCTGCCGGCCAAGCGGGCAGCGGGGAAGCTGCTGCGGCGCCGAGCCCGGTCCAGGCTGCGCATCACCAACGTGAGTGCCGGGGTGCTGGGGTGGACACATCCCTGCCGCCTCTGCTGAGCTCGCCGTGCCGCCTGCAGATCTCCGACAAGAACGACCGGGTGGTGGAGTGCCAGCTGCAGACCTACAACAACAAGATGGTGACGTTCAAGTTCGACTTGGATGGGGACAACCCGGAGGAAATTGCAGCTGTCATGGTGAGCGTGGGGCGAAGGTGGGGAGATGGCAGCTGTGGCAGGTGCTGAGCACCCCCTCGCTGCCCCACCAGGTCCACAACGAGTTCATCCTCAAGTCGGAGCAGGACAGCTTCATCCACCGCATCCGGGACATCATCCACCGCGTGGAGACCCTGCTGCGCAAGGACGGGCGTGGTGCCGCCGAGCTGCCCGAGAGCCCCGAGGCGGAGTGCGTCGCTGGCAGTCCCGTGAGTGCCCAGCCCTGGGTGCCCTGCACTGGGGACCCTGGGGATGCTGAGTATAGCTGGGGGGGCTGCCCAGTGCCGGGGACACCCGGTGCGGGCGCTGAATCCTTCCAGCCCTGGGCAGGAGGACTCCCAGTGCCTGCAGCTGTGGGTTGTGGTGCCACCCTGCTTGGCAGAGCCACCGGCTCCTGTCCCCTGCTTGCGGTGGGGACAGGGTGGGGACCAGCCGGGATCTGGCTCAGCCTGTCCCAGCACTGGGCTCAGCCTCTCCTTCCTCAGCAGGCAGACTTGCAGCTGCAGGAGCTCTCGCGCTCCATCTCCTCCTCCTCCTCGCTCAGCGGTACGTCCCTGCCCCTGCGTGGGCCCTTCCTGCACCCCTGGCCAAGCCGAGGGGGTCCCAGGGGGCGCATCCTGCCCAGGCTGAGCTCTGTGGGTGGCTCTCACCCTTGTGCCACAGACCTGGGCTGCACCAGCCCCAGCCTCTCGCTCCAGTCCCCTGTCCTGCCGTCGCTGAGCAGCTCCCCATCGGAGAACGACCTCTCCAGCCCCGCGGAGCCACCAGCAGCCCAAGTCAGCGAGCAGCAGCCGGTGCTGCCGGGCTCCCCTGCAGGTACCACCCCTGGCACACATCTGTCTGTCTGTCCAGGGCTCCCGGCCGGATCCTGTCCAGTCACAGTGCCTTTGCCAGCCTCTCGCTTGCACGGTGCTCGGAGCTGCCTGGGGGAGGCTGTGGCAGGGCCGGGGCTGCCCCATCCTCCTGATGCTCCTCTCTCCCCGCAGGCTCGGTGCAGACCTGGCCCCTCTTCTCAACAGCTCCATCCTGGCTGACCGCATCGCCGGTGGTCCCGCAGACCCCCCCGAGCACCCCGGGGGCATCCATTCCCCCTGCCCTGTCGCCAGCCCTCCTGCCCCCGCTGCCAGTCCCCTCGTCCCCTGTCCCCAGCGGGCCCAGCAGCCCCACAAGCCCCGCTGTGACCAGCGCTCCGTGGTCCCCGACCACCCCGTTGCTGTCCCTGGCCAACGTCTTCTCCTTGGCGGTGATGAGTGTGGCTCACACGCTGCTGCCCGCCGTCTCCTCCATCGCCAGCTCGGGTGGGCACCTCTACCCCCCACGGCTGCCTCGGCCGCAGAACCTCATCCTGGGGCCCCCGCGCTTTGTCTACCCCGACCCTGCCAGCATGGCCAAGCCAGCGCCAGCTCGCAGTGGGACCCTGGAGTCACTGGGGGCTGATGTCCCCGCTGGGGGGGGGCCTGTGCCATTCTCTCCTCCAGCACCGGTCCCTCCGTGCCCCGTGGGCAGCGAGGCTGTGGGGAGTCCCCTGCCACTGCTAAGCGCGTCCATGCCGGGGAGTCCAGAGGGCAGCACGGTGAGTGCGGGGTGGCAGGGGCTCTGCAGGGCCACTCGTCGTGGGGTTTGGCGCTTGTTGGGCTGGGTTGGTGCTGGGGTACGGAGCCCCGTGGTATGGGGATGCCTCGGCATGCCGGCAGCCCTGGGGACACAGGAGAGCGGAGTGGGCAGGGTGTCCCTGGTGTGGGAGCAGCAGCAGGGCAGAGGAGGGGCCGTGGTGGTGCAGCGATGGCGTGCGGGTGTCTGCAGGTGCCGCTCGGCTCCCCCAAGCCCAGTCACCCGCTCATCATCTCTGAGTCGCTGGTGCCCGGTGTGCCCAAGGCCCGGCTGTCGCCCATCAATGAAGGTGAGGTGGGGAAGGTCTGTGCCCGCACTCAGGGCACCGCGGTGTCTCCGCTGCCCCACTCACCCCAAGCCCTCCCACTTCCCCCCGGCAGAAGCCAAGCCCCAGATCCTGGGCCGGTTCCAGGTGACACCGTCCAAGGAGCCGGCCACCACCTCTCCGGTGCCAGACGGCAGCGAGGGCGAGCAGCACAGCACGGAGTCGGCAGCAAGCGGCTCCCCCCTGCCTGCTGCCCCTGGCACGGGGAGCAGCACGAGCAGCGACTCGGAGTCAGAGCTGGAGACGGCGGTGCAGGACCCCGAGGCCGAGGAGGCACTGGCTGGAGAGGGCACGGTGGCACCGGCAGAGAGCGACCGGGAGGGCCCCGGGGAGGAGGGAGCAGAGGGTGCTCCACAGGCGGTGGTGAGCCAGGTGTGGCTGAACTACTCCCGCAGCTTGTCCTACGTGAGCAGCGACGACACTGAGAGCGAGGATGAGGAGATCTGGGAGGAGCTGCAGACCCTGCGCCAGAAGTGAGCAGCCCAGAGGCGAGCCGACCATGGGGTCTCCGTGCCCACTGTGGGGGGGGGCTGCGCCCATGAGGGACCCCTGCCCGGACAGGAGGATGGTGCCCCTGTCCTGGGGGCCCTGGGTTGGCCGCGCTCAGCCCCCTTTCTCTTTCCCAAGGCACCTGGCTGAAGTGCAGCTGCTGCAGAGCACCCAGAAGAAGGAGATCGAGGACCTGTACCTGCGGATGGGGAAGCAGCCCCCGCTGGGCATCGTCTCTCCCGCCGCCATGCTCTCCAGCCGCCAGCGACGCCTCTCCAAGGGCAGCTTCAACCCGTCCCGCCGCAACAGTCTGCAGCGCCTGGAGCTGGCGCAGCCCCCAGGTACGGCCCTGACGCTGCCTGCGACTTCCCTGATGGGATGGGGCCCCCGCAGCTGAGCCTGCCCCTGCTCAGGCCCCGTCTGTCCCAGCAGGAATAATGCGCCGAAACTCGCTGAGCGGCAGCAGCACTGGCTCCCAGGAGCAGCGGCTGAGCAAGGGGGTGACCTTCGCGGATGATTTCAGCCGGATGGTAAGGGGCAGGGGGCTGATGCTGCTGCCAGCAACCCCTGCGGCGCTCCCAGCGCACCCCAGCTCACTGGCACCTCTGTCCTGCAGTAGCCAACCGGCCAGGAGTGACTTCATGAACTACCTCAACCAAGTGCCTGCTGCCCCGCAGGGGGTGACAGCCCCCACACCTCCTGGGAGGACAGCACCGCTCCTGGGGAGCAGCCAGAGGAGTGCCCGCCTGGGGGAGCCCGGCCGTTTGCCCTTCTGCACCCTGCCGAGGCCGGGCCGGCGGCACCCGCTGCCTCTGTACCAGAGGGAGGGGAGGCCTGTCCCCACGCGTGTCCCCACGTGTTCCTGCCCACTCATGTCCCAGCCCTGTCCCCTCCCAGCTGCACCCAGCCCAGCCCCAGCTGCAGGAAGGGGTGAGGCACTGGCGTCCCTCAGCACCGCACACCGCTGCGCTTTGCTCCTGGCTTCCAGAGCAGAACCGAGCACCCTCCCGCGTACCTGCTACATTACACCCTCCGCCCCCCCCGCCACCATGCTATCTTCCTGCCCTGTCCCCGTGTCAGACCATGCCTGCACCCCAAGCCCACAGCCCGAGGGCTGCCTCATGGCTTCACCTCCCGCTGCCCTGCTTGCTGCTGCCTGTGGCACAAAGTGCCGCCTTCCCCTCATCGGCTGCTCTGCAGCTGAGACCAAAGCTGGCTGCGGAGCAGGGCGATGCCTCCCTCAGCCTTGAAACACGACAGTGCCCGGGGTGGCAGCGGGTGCACTTTGTTACAAACTGATGTCTGGAAAGTGTTTTCATAAATACGGATTAAATACAAAGCGGATCTGTCTGTGTCTATGCAGTAAGAGTTGGCTCCTGATAAGAGTGCAAACCGAGTCAGACGATAAAATAAAAAGCAAAACAGAAAGTTTCCCCCATCTCAGCAGATGCCTGGGGGGTGGTGTAGGTCCCTGCGTTGGACTCTGGCCACTGGCTGATTTAACAGCAAGCGCTGAGGCAGGCTCCAGACAAGGTATTTATTGTGGAAAGTGCCAGGCAGCTGAGGCCCCTTCCCTCCCTAAGAGGGAGTCCCTGGCAAGGGCCCTGTCCCTGCTCAAGGACAAAGGCGGCTGCTGCAGGGGCAGCGACCCTGCCTGCAGGGGAACCCCCGGTGCACCACCCTGGACCGTGACGAGGCCGTGCAGGCCCGGGGAGCCCCACACGGGGGGTCCGGCCACCCCGCGCTCCAGCCGGCTGCTTCCCCCTGCAGAGCCACGCGCGCTCGGGGCCCGCCCGGCCCCGCGGAGGTCACCGCTGGCTCACGGCGTGCACCAGGGCCGGGCCGGGCCCACAGCGCTCAGCTCGCCGCGCTCTTCTCCCGCTCCCAGGCCCGCGCCCGCGCCGCTTCCGCTTCCTGCTCCAGCTCGTCCAGGAACCGCTCCTGCGACACCGAATAGAAGGTGTAGCCGTCTGGGGAAGGGGTTAAGGAACACAGCGGGTGC
>VXAL01014979.1:0-10977 GCA_013399475.1 Chauna torquata | reverse complement strand
GGCAGCGACGGGTCCAGGGCCTCCGTGGGTGCCGTCTGACCGTTTCTCCGCCGCTCTTCATTACGCGGCCTGAGCGCTTCCCCCACCCGCTCTGCTCCGGGGCTCCTCCGGGGCCTCTCCCCGGAGATAGCGGGGGCGGGAGTTTCCCGGTTGGGGTTGGCCGCTGGGCCCCGCACGGGCCGCGCCTGAGGAGTTTCCCGGTCGGTGTCCCACGCTGCGGCCAGCCCGAGGGGGGGGGTGGCGGTTTGTAGCTTCGCTGCTATTGTTCTGTGCCTCTTGTCACGCTGTGGGTTGGTCCTCTGAGCCCAGCCCGTGCAGGCGAGGGAGGTGCTGCCAGCTTTTGGCTTCCTTTCGTCCCTCCTGGTGTCTTCCGCTTGCTTGCATTGAGCTTTTTTTTTTTTTTTTTTAATTGGGAAAGTGATTCTGAGCTGTTGCTTTGTTTCTTCTGCAGGTTGACTCCTTCAGAGAGCGGATCACGAGCGAAGTGAGTATCCCTCTGCCACTGCCCTGGAATGTAATAGGGCAGGAAAGAGGTAGTTGGGCTGTATCTTCCTGGCACGCTTTGCTGCAATTTGAGTCTCTTCTGTAAACTTCGCAGTGCTCAGGATTTCAGTCACTGACTGAAGTGAGGTTATACAGCCTCACGGCTCTCCCAACATCTTTTCCCTTTGCTTTTGCGTGAACACTGTTGGCAGGCAGAACTTGTTCTCTGCTGTTCCTGACTCTGGGCAGCCAATTTCCCTGGTGTTCTTGTCTGCTCATGGGAAATTCACAGCATTGTTTCATTTCATAGTCTGTTCTTTCTCTCTTAGGCTGAAGATCTGGTGGCAAACTTTTTCCCAAAGAAGCTGTTAGAACTTGATGGGTTCCTGAAAGTAAGAGATATGTTGTCTTCTGTATTGCTTTTCATTTTCAAGCTACGTGCTGAAAAGTGAGGTGACTGGGACAGGTCTTTCCTGTGCGTTTGCTTGTGTATTTCACCCTATTACAAAGAAGTTAAGCAGCGGCTTGGTTGCCTGCGTGCGTTGGAGTACTGTTAGCTCTAGAGGGGGTGCTTCCTTTTTCAGTTTTGTTTGTGTGATCAGCGCGTTTACCTCTCTTACATATTCAGCATCTTTGGACTTTCTTCATGATGCTGTGGGACTCCAGCGTGCCCAGTGTTGCAAACAGACAATAGCTTTGATCATAATCTAGAGCTGGCACTCTGCTCTTGGGCAGAGGGAGGTCTCACCACAGGCCTATTGTTAGATATTTTTCTCATTCATCCTTATTTTGCGGTTGGATAAGCAAGAGATCTGAAACTTTTGTTGTCTTATTGTGTTTGGTGTGACAGAAGTTGTTAGTTCATAATTAAACAACAAATCTGCATTATTTTCTAGGAGCCCATCCTGAATATTCATGATCTCACTCAGATCCATTCGGACATGAACCTCCCAGTGCCTGACCCAATTCTTCTCACGAACAGCCATGATGGACTGGATGGGGTAAGGTTACTCTCTTGGCTGAGATCCCTGCTTCTGATAATTAAAACTGCATGGCCTGCTCTGTGTCGGATTAGAATATTCTTATTTAACAACAGGCTATGGCTCTCCCAGAGGCTTTTAGGAATTGGTCTCTTGAGCCTGGAAAGCCTGCTGGAGGTAATGCTGTACTTTACAGTCCTCCTTTGTTTTTAAAGGATGCTTAGAAACCAGGAGCGTAGCAGAGGCTCTAACATCTTCCTTATTTCCTTTGCAACACTTTTATAGCTTACGACTAGTTTGTGAGTAAAACATTTTGTATATTTTAGCCAAATATGAAAAAGAGGAAGCTGGAAGACCGCGAAGAGACCTTTCAGGGTAAGAGTCCCCAAGTCACTTTGTTGCTGCCTGTTCCCTGAGCCATGCTTTAGGGGTATGAGATCACATGAACCCCACCTGCCCTGTCCTGACAGCAGCTGCTGCTTGTGCAGACCTGTCCCTGCAGCCTCCGAGCCTGACCTATGGATGTTCTGTTGTGGAGGAGTCAGGTTCCAACTCTTAGAGGCGTAATTCGGATTTCTCTGATAGACATACGTAGTACTTGCTTGAGCTTGGTCTCCCTGTGGCTCTGTACTGAAAACTTTCCTCATCTGGAGGAAGACACCCTGCTTTGGATTAAGCTGAGGCAGAAACACCTCTTACACGTGCGCTAGGAAAATCTTTTGTGCCTAGTCTCAGCAGGCAAGAGCTCTCCAGTTCTTATCTAAGCTCCAAGTTTTCTCTCTTCCTTCCTTTGTGGTAACCACTGCTGTCCCGTGCCTGATTTCCCCTTCCCCACAGGTTAGCTATGGCCTGGCTCAGTGTCTGCTGCTAGCCTTTGCAGGACACAAGATGCTCAGGTGGACCTTCGGTCTGATCTCCTGGTGCCACTGTTCCTATGTGGGGCTGATGCGAGGTGTTTGTCTTCTCTGCTACTGTAGGTACCAAAGTGTTCGTGATGCCCAATGGGATGCTGAAGAGCAACCAGCAGCTGGTGGACATCATTGAGAAAGTGAAACCGGAGATCAGGCTGCTTATTGAGAAGTGTAATACGGTGGGTATGAGCTGCAGCTCTGAGCGCTGGAGCAGGTGGGGACACTAGAATGCGCTTGCTCCTAGAGAGGCAAAGCTGCTCTGAGCGGAAGGAGCAGAACCCTCTATATTCTGTAAATGAGGAAATGCAGGATTCGTATCACTTTCTAAAAGTGGCTGGGAGGTAGGTGTAGGGAAATGTTCTTTTTCTGAGCCCTCAGGGAGTTCTGTAGTACACCTCGTGAAGGAGGAGGATGTCTGTTACGCGGGCTCGTTCCTTGAGGCCTTTCATCACCCTCCTTTTGCACGGTCACAGGCACCTGCTGAGAGCTGCTTTGGCACAGTCAGGAGAGCTTCCCATGGGAAGCTGTGCTTGTGCTGGCTTGTGTGGCTTCGCAGCCATGTGGGGAAACATAATTTACTCAGAAGTGTTGTATGAGCGTGAAGGACCTGTAGGAGTTTATCATGAGCTGCATGGCAAAGGCAGGGTCTTAGGGGGCTTTTGGTAAAACTTCTGGGAGAGGTCTCTGTAAAGATCTTGGCATTGATCTGTTTTGTGATCTTTCCACTGCAGGTCAAAATGTGGGTGCAGCTTCTCATCCCCAGGATAGAAGATGGAAACAACTTTGGTGTTTCTATTCAGGTAAGGCGCCCTGCCTGTAAGCCCTGCTGTACCAGAGAACCGTGCTCCAGGAACATGGATCTTAGAATCGTTTGATGGCATCCAGTGGCTGCAGTCACGGCGTTGGTTTAGGTTTTAAAGCCCAAACCTGAGGCTGACCTGGCGCTGCCAAGACAGGTTGCTTTCAGAGCCCTGAAAGCCGGTTGCAGTCTCATGATAAGGCTTCCTTGCCTTCCCTTGCAGGAGGAAACAGTTGCTGAGCTTCGAACTGTGGAGAGTGAGGCAGCATCCTACCTGGACCAGATTTCTAGGTATGAAAGAACTGAGCCCTTTTTGGGAGTCCTCTTGGGAAAAGTAGCCTACTTGGGGAAGGTCCCCCACCTTTTCTAGGGCAGGTTGGGCCTGAAAAAATCTTGGTGCTATTTGTCTGACTTTTAGTCTTTCCATTTTCCTACCAGATATTATATCACAAGAGCAAAGTTGGTTTCCAAAATAGCTAAGTACCCTCATGTGGTAAGTAAATGGGGAAGTGGAGCTTTACACGTTACGTGCTGCTGCTTTTTGGGGCTCTTTGGGCCACTTCGTCACTGTCCTTTTTGAGCTGAGGGCCCTGTTTGAAAAGGGGGGACTACACAAGGATGCAGAACATCTGCATTAGAGGAGAGGAAGCTGAAGGGGGGATTCCTTTGTGAAAGGTAGGACCTTCGCTTGGTGTATGGGAGGCACACCTGAGCTCAGGCCGCTTAGCCATGCATCTGTTCTCTGTAGGAGGACTACCGCCGCACAGTGACAGAGATCGATGAGAAGGAGTACATTAGTCTGCGCCTGATCATTTCAGAGCTGAGGAATCAATATGTAAGTGAAAAACGGGAACTCCCACTGGCTTCTCACATGGCAATGGAGAGAGCCCTTTTGATCCTTTTGCTGCTTTCCTCTTTCCCTGTGATTTCGCCTGGTCCTGGCAAGAAGCCTGTCGCTTTCCTGGGTCTGCTTTGGCTCTAACAAGAAGAGCTAAGTGTTTATTGCTTCTCCGCCGTCTCCCAGAGACACAGGTGTTTCGAACTGAGCGTGCAGAGGAGTCTAGCACAAAATATTCCTTCCATTCCTGTGGGAACCTCTTAGCCTAAATTCTTCAGGCAGTACAAACCATACCTAGACTCTGTACAGAAATCTTCTCTTTTTGATGTTATGTGCAGTGGCTTCTATAAAGTCTTGCTGAATGAAGTCATTATCTTAACCAGATAGGTGATTGCAAGCAGGGGTTGCGAGCAATGCCAGAATGAGCTGTGCTGCTGTTCTAACCAGGGCTTGTTGTGAAAGCTGAATACTAAATGACTTCCCCCCTTTTTTTCTGAGTTGTGTTCTCCTTTTTTGCAGGTCACTTTGCATGACATGATCCTTAAAAACATTGAGAAGATCAAGAGGCCTCGGAGCAGCAATGCTGAGACCCTCTATTAAGTGTCAACGTTTGAACTTGAGAACTGTTCAGTCAACTAAAGACCGTCATTGCCTTGGTTTGTTACGTGACTATCGAGATGGGAAACTGGCTGGAAATAGTATCGCATTCTTAGTTAAAATCTAAAGAAATTGTCGCCTAGTTTTGTGATTGGTTTTATTCAGGTCTCAGGAGCTCTCCCTCCCTCTAGTAACTGGTAATGAAAGGGCCTTGCTGCTTTGGGATGCCCTAGAGGCTACTGCAGAGTGAGAGCACCAGCCAGGCAGGAACATTCCTTCATGCCTTTCTTCCTACCTTAGTAGGAACTACAGTAGAGACCAAGCCCGTGTCCTGTCCCGTCTCTTGGCTGGAGGCTTCACTGGGGTCTCTGGGAATGGGGCAGACAGTCTTCAGCACAAGACCAAGCCCGGGTGGCGGTGCAGTGGCTGGGAGCCAGCTCTTCACTGGTGGCTGTGGCTCAGCCCCTCTGCCTATGCTCTGCACTGACTTAATTGCAACGACAGGGGACCCTGCCCTTTCTGGGCTGGTGGCTGCAGCCATGTTCCAGCGCCACTGAGAGGTCTGTAATCCTTTTCTGGCTTTTTTTTCTGACTCGGTAGAGCCTGCCTCATTTGTCTCTGCCCTGTCAGTTCTGGCCAGGTCAGTGCAGAGCTCAAGGTGGTGCTTGTCACGAGGGCTGGTTCCTGTGCTGCCTGGTCGTGAGCTCAGGTGGCTTCTACTCCTGTTGGCAATTTGACTAGAGCCACTTTCTTGGCTAAAACCAACGTTACGTCACGTGTCCTAGTGCCCCTTCAGCAGGAGATGTTTTTGCCCAGGCTGAGAGAAGGGAGGGGCCGGAGGTCTGATGCTAAACTCCTGGTAGTCTCCGTACGTGGTCAAACTGCGACCGGCTGTCTCCTGGTAGTGCTTCCTGCTGTCCAGGCAGAGCAGGCCAGCCATGACAGCTGGTGCTTGGGATGAGGATGGCCAATTCCCACCCAGTACCATTGCAAACCTTGTAGTCTTTCCCCTGCAAAAGGGCACCCTTGTGTGCCTGGTGACTCCTCTAAGCCGCTGGAACGTTTCATGGTCCATTACAAACCCCTTTGGAAATGACTGGTTGTGTTGCATCACTTTTTGTGTGTGGGAAGTGGTCCCATAACGCTGCAGGCTCCAAAATTTTCTTATTTATAGTATTTCTACTTAAGTCCCGTATTCAGGGAACGTTTAATCATTTGTTTCTGGAACCTCGCTGTTTCCCGGGTCTCGCTGTTACACCCGTATATTCTTATTGTGCAGTAGCCTTAATAGTTGTGTTAACTTCATTGTAACAACAGTGACAAATGGAATGAACTTTCTCCCCTTCTTTTTTTTTTTTTTTACTTTGTTTTTGTTTCTGCTGCTTCCACATCTAAGAGCCATGTTGTCTCTTGCTGGTTTCCCAGGGATTTGCCCAGAGTGTGGAGGGCCACTGGCCCTTTCTATAGACTCTTCTGTTGTTGTTTGTAGTAAGTCAACTCTTAGTCTTCCCACTAATAAATATTCAGTAACAAACCAACTGCGTTCTAGCTGCTGTCTGGGAGCAGCACTTCCCCTTGTGTTTCTTTGTATTGATTCCTTTTAATTTGTTGGGCTCTCTTTGCCACATGAAAGTATGTAAACTTTTACCATGTCAAGAAATTAAAATAAGGTACTTTGAATTCTTTTAAGCTAGCCCCTTGTCTGTGATACTGAGCTCTTAAATGTGCTGTGCAGTGTAAATGTCTGTTCTTGGTCCTACTTTTCTCGCACCCAGTTGCTCCTTCCATACAATCTCATTCCTCTTTTTGACTGTTGTATACTGCTATGTGCTGCTTTGTAGGTTTTCTCTATCCCTTTAACGTGCCTTACGCTAGGCCCAGGGACTTGGGTTTGATGTCACCTGTCTCATTCTTGCCCAGTGTGTTGGACTCCGGCCGTCTCAGGTCACACGGATGCAAGTGATTTGCATGATGTCACTGTAGGAGCTGCAGGCTGCCCTGTGGCTGCTCCTGCATCCCTGCTGAATAGGTGTCTGCAGCGTTGTAGGACAGGCACCTGAACGCCACACCCGGCACATGCGCTCAGTGCGCAGCCGTTACTCCTGGTTCTTCCGTGCACGCGGTACCGAAGGAAACATGGGCCTCTCCCTAACCTCCATGGGCCAAAGCGTCCTCGACTCTACTCAGAGGAAAATCCTGCTTCTCTCTCGGTCTCATCCCGCTTCCTCAGCATCTGTAGCACCGCAGCCTGGGGTGCAGGGGCTTGCTGGGCAGTGTTGAGCTTCGTGGCACTCTTGTTCCCCAGGCACCCCGTCTGCCAGCTGCTGGTGTGCAGCCCGCTCTGCGGCAGGGAGGCTGTGTCCCTCCCCGCCTTGGGTGCCGCTAGGTGGGGCCCGTGATCCAGCCCGAGGAGCGCTGGGCGGCTGCGTGAGACCTGGCCCTCTGGCTGCCGTGTCCACCTCTAAATCTTCAGCCTCGGAGAAGCAGGAGCAGCAGCTTGTGGACAGCCGCTTTCTGCCTCCTGCTGGGCCGCCTGCCGCATGGTGCTTCCTATGGTGTGGGAAAGTGCTGCTGGTGCCCGCGATGCTCAGGGAAGGTGGGAATGGAGCTGGAAACACAAGTCCCTGAGGCTGAGGAGGCTGGAACAGGAGCTGGAGGGACTGCTGGTGGCAGGACTCAATGTGGTGCTGCAGGAGGGGGCCTCCTCGCTGTGGCCAGAAGGGAGCAGGCAGGAGCCCTGTGCCGGCAGTGCCGTGCAGGATGGAGCGTCCAGGACTGCTGTGTTGGCGGGTGTTGGTAGGGAGCGTGGTTCATCCGCAGGAGCAGAGAAGGGTTTGTAGACTCTGATCTTCAGCCCTCAGTGCAGCGGTTTCTGCTCTGCTCTCCGGGAGAAGTGGCAGCGTGCTGTCAGGGCTCTAATTCACAGATTCTAGAGACATCCCAGCTTTATATTTGCAGTGAAGCTAAAACTTTGAAAGGAGAGTAAAAGCACAGCCCTTGTGTGCAGACACAACATAGCCAGCATGAGTAAGGGTCAAGCAATTTCCACCAGTCTGTTTTACACGAGCTGACCATACGAGATGAGAGAGTGGAAGTTTTCCGGAGTCTGATGTCTGGCTTGGGGTCTGCTTGAGACACGCTCACGTCTGGAGAGCTGGCAAAGGGTTTTCTGTACTGTACTCTTTACCCAGCTGCTTGGCAGTCACTGACTCAGAGTTCCCCTAGCCAAAGGCGGCCCGTCTCTGGTTTTGGTGTCTATAAATTTCAGAGACTATTTTTGCCACCTCTACCTTTCTGCGTGAGCTGCTTTGCTCACAGCAAGCTCATCACTACTGTGCTTCGTTTGGGAGATGTGGGCAAGCTGCCAAGTATAAGTTGTAGCGATGCGCAGTACCTGAAAGCGATCGTGTAACCAAAATAAACAGCAGTAGGATGTGAGTTCTCCATGTTAGGTATGGGGCAGAGTCATGGGCTAATCGGACTGGTGAGCTGAGTTGTGGGCAGAGGTATGTGCACCGAACAGGTCATAAACAAGTTACGCTGCTATTACTGAGACATGTCATTTTTAAAATTCTAGGTTAGCTTTAAGTTGCCTCAGGCTTCTTTTGGAGAAGGTGCGCAAGCAGTTCCTGTGGTGTGTGTGGCCCTTAAAGATCCCTGATCACTTTTTATCACTTGTGGATTGATACAGGTTTCTTGGCTCTGCAGGCTCAGTTAATTACTCTACTTCCTGAAATTTCTACTGCAAGATGGAGGAGGATTTAGGGCTGTTCTGTTTATTCTGGAACAGAGCTCCCAGAAAGTGCAGGCTGATTCCTGTGTTGCTTGTAACAGGCTTTAAAAGTCTTCAGCTTGAAAAGTACAGCAGAAATAGCATTAAATAACCTGATATTAGACATGAAATCCATGGCACATACCCTATAGCAGAGGAGAGGCAGCACAAAGAGCTTCGTTTGTGCCAGCTGTACCCTGCAGACCTGGGGTGTGTGCTGTGGATTCGTTCGTCATGGGGACGTCATTACAGGTTGGGGCTTCTGTTCTTTTGTTGCGTTCCAGATACCCAACATGCACAGAAATAACAGCGTTCCCACACTTTATTTTCAGACATCTGACAGGCAAGCTGCAGGGTTGAGTTGTGATTTGTGGGGTAGTGCAAGTCCTGTGGAGTTTATCCAGTTCTCTTAAACTACTGCTGTGCTGCTTAGAAAATGACAGTGTAATTGCAGCTTATGCCTCGACTTTTAGGGACTTGAGATGCAAAACTAAGAGGCAAAGTCAAAACTAAATTATCTGCTCTTTTGTACTTCAAGGAAACGAGAACGTGGACATTGTGCGTGCAGCCTCTGGGGCTGGTGCAGCAGTCGCAGCTCGGTTGTGCAGGGGTGCGTTGCAGCAGAAGGCTGGTTAAATTCCTGGGAGGCAGAAGGTATGCCCTGGCTCTGCTCCCTAACCTTAACTGGGGCTACACCGCTTCCTCTCTGCACTCAGAAATGGGTACCACGTTCTAGGCTTACACCAGAAGCGAGTTTTTCTTTCAAGCCTAACCCCAAGTAACCCTCAAAGTCTTTTTGACTTCATAGATTGAAAGACTAACTTGGAAGTCAACGCTTCTTTGCTTAATTTGGGGCAACTCAGGCATCTCGTTCTGCCATTAGAGGCTGGTGGAAAGTCGATGAGAGCAGGGTTTTAAAAAAAAAAAGTCTTGTAGCCAAGACTCTTTTATCATTTGTCCTCTCTCTTCCCATTGCTTGTGTCCGTGTCACAGAGTGATCCCCTCTTCTGGCACAGCGGCCACGTGAAATGACTGCTGTGGCTCCGTGGGCTTTGCTGGTGCAGCGGCCGGTGAGCAGAAGCGAGTCTCGCTGGCTCGGAGTGACCGTGCCTCTTGTCTGCACAGCTGCAGCCGAGGCTAAAGAAGGCTGAGAGCTACCCGTGGTGGTGAGAATGATGGAGCGTGTCCTAAAGCCACGTGGCTTTCTGCCTGCCAGTGTGGTATCTGGTGAGTGCGGCCGAGGAGAGGCTGAGTCCAGGGCAAGATCTGTGTTGGAGGAAGAACGGGAGGCAGTGCTGCGGGCTGGGGGAGGGCCTGTCTCCCACCAGGAAACTCTGACGGAGGAGGAAGGGAAGGCCAGGGTGAGGTGAGGTGAGGCTGGCAGCAGGAGTGGAAACGTTGGGTTGAATCTCCAGCCCTGGTTCTCTTGGATTCCTTGTGCTTCTCAGCACCAGCTCGGGGACAGGCAGGGCTTGTAGCGTCTTGTGTACCCCCAGCATCTGCCGTGCGCCTGGATGGAGCACCCACTCCTGTGGTCTGACCACGGATTTTCGGTGATGCTGCGAGACCAGCGGAGACTTCCAGTGGCAGTGGCTGAGGGCAGTTGTCACAACAACCTTTAGGAGAAATCCTGGAGGTGGCTGCTCAGCACGGGCAACAGGGTAGCACGGGGACACGGGGACACCGGCGCTGCCGACAGCTGCCTGCTGGGATGCCGCAGGCTGGGGGTGGGGGGACACACTAGGTTGTCCTTGAGGGAACTTCTCTGAAGCTGCACCTCAGTTTATCTTTGAATTTGAGGCAGAGGCAAAAGCTGCTTGATCTTGTTTCAGTGGAATGCTAGGGGATTAATTGGTTAATGACTGTTCAGAGGTGCAAACTGAGAGCTAGTTGTTCGCAGCACGGCAGGGTCTGAATCTTGTCCTGAACTACATCTCTCCGTGCCTGCCAAAGTTTTTCTACTACACAGGTGGATGTGTTTTCAGCAAAGGCTTCCATGTAAAAGATTTTTTTTTTTAAATAAAAAGCAACTCCAAGCTTGAAATCATGCTGCCAGGAAGAATGTTTGTAAGGAAGCAGCCTGATAAACAGAAATTCGGTGGGTTGCAAATGCGAGGTGAAATTTTACAACATCATGGCAACGGTTCTCAGCCTGTGAGCACCTCACAGTGGTCCCAGCCACCTCAGCCTGACGACAGGATCTTCGTTTTTACAGACAGCCTCAGGAAGCTGGGTTGGACTGAAAAAGTAACAGAATGATGTGAAATTCGTCTGAGTCACTGACCCTGCATCTCCACTGGTTCTTTCAGGGCACTGCTCTTGGAGGAAGACAGAGCAGGCTGCAGCTGAGTGAGATCTGCCCTTTCTGGTCACCGCGAATTTCAGATCTCCTCCCCTAGCCTCTCCCAGTCTTTTGTACTTTCCGTGCTAATCCATCCAGTGCAGCGTAAACTGACAGAGGCAGCGGTTAGAAACCGTGCTCTGAAAGCTACTTTGAAAGCCTGAGAACCAGCAGCAGGCATGCACATGAAAACGGTGCTCATCCTCCTTGTTCTGGCTCTGGCCACGATATTTGCTCTGGTCTGCGTGCTGCTGAC
>VXAL01014978.1:29158-48673 GCA_013399475.1 Chauna torquata | reverse complement strand
CCCCCCCCCCGCCTGGCACGCTGGAGCCTTCCACATTGAATGTATGCAGTGACCCGCGAGCAAGCTCCACAGCTGCAGAGCCAGGGGGACAGGGCCCCGCTCCAAGCGTCCACGTTTCCATCCAGCCCATCCTGTGCAATAAACGTCAGCAACCGACAGAGCTACGCATGACTCCGTCTTGCTTCTCCTTCGCTTCCGTCCCTTCCTGCCGCTGCTCCGGCTGCTCCCGGCCCCGCTCCCAGCTCGCCAGCCCTGCCCCTGGGCACGGCCCCAGGCTGGGCTGCAGGAGGCACGTTTGTCTTTTAAAGAGCTGCTTCCTCACCAGCAAAATGACAAGGCCAAAAAGCCGCCTCCAAGAACATTTCCCCTCACTGGCAGCACCGTGCCTCCCCTCCAGCACCAGCTGGACACCACAGGGCTGCAGCGAGAAAGGAGCAGGGAGCAGGCTGTGAATAGGAGCCAGTGGGCACAGAGCGCTGCCCAGGGCTGGCATAGGGCACGCATGTCTCCGAAGCATCAGTTGCTGCAGGAGCTGGGCCACAAATACACAGCTCCATGGAAAAGGGTGGAGGGTGGAAGGCCACAGGAGGCTCCTGGTTAAAAATGCAAGGGTCCAGCAGATGCAACCAGCCCTGGTTAGAGACCCACTCCCACTACAGCTTCATTGGCCTGTCAGCGCAGACAGCAAATACTGCAGGAAAGTTTAGTCTCCATTTCTGCTGCAAAGCACTTACCAAGGTGCAACACTCCTGTGAATAACGGAACCCCAACTAGTTGGCAAACAGTGGCTGCCTGAGGAGACATCAGTCCCACGCCCAGGACCAGTAGCGAAGAGCCCAGGCACTCCTCAGATTTCTGGCAAAGATGCTGAGAAAGATGAACTTCCCAACCCGTATTTCAAAAAACATTTTATTTACAGCATCATACACCTCCACCCCTGTGTTAGTGTTTTTTTTTTTCCCCTGCCTGAGACACAGTGAGCAGAATTTAAACACATCCCTGGAAATGAGAGTGGGGAGTGCAGAGGCTGTGCTACAGCAAGAGCTGTGATGGTGCCCAGTGGCTGGATGCGGGCACGGAGAGCAGCACCCACCCCATGGCTGGAGGCTCCTGCTGTGGCCACAGCCACCCTCCTGCCTCCCTGAGCAGGGGTCCAGCGCTCCAGGTGAAGAGGAGAGGGATGTGAGGGACAGCACCCTCAGCACAGGTGACAGCCAGGCCAGCTCTGGAGCTCGCAGCGAGGGCAGAGACACCTCATGCTAGGATGATGACTGGGGAAAGCCCGCTCCGTCTAATCCCTTGACCCCACACCAGATCGCTGCCGTGCTCTCCAGCTCCTCAACCTCACGCTCCCCCCTTGCCAGGGATGCAGGCACTAAGAGCAAATAGCGCAGACACCCCATCCCCACCAGCCCCCCATGGCTGCTCCTGCGCTCCTCCAGGACTCCCAGTTTTCCCCAGCATCTCCACATCGTGCAGGTATCTTTTGCTGGACTGGCAGCTGTTCCCACTTCCCCTATCAGCTGCAGGACAGAAGAGCCCTGTGGGCCAGTGCCTACCACAGCCTCTGAGGCAGCCAAAGTCCAGAGGCGGTCCAGGGCCCTGCTGGCTGCTGGGGCTCAGCTGAAGAAATAGGTGGAATCTATCACATTCTTCAGGTTGAATTCCCCTGCAGGAAGCAAGGGAGACCAGAGGTGAGAGGAGAGCAGTTATGGGGTAGGGTGGAGATAGGGTAACTGAGAGAGAATCTGTCCTGAGCCCTGCTTTTTCTTTTTTTTCCTGCAAAAACTGTCCTTCAGCTCAGCCTCTGCTGCGGGGTCTCAGAAGTCTTCCAGGAACTGATGTCCCTCCACATTTGTCTGGGACAGTGGTAGGAACAGCAAGACAGTCAAGTGTAACAGCAGCAAGGAAGAGAAGGAAGAGGGGAGTGCACAGCCTCTCGGTACGAAGCAACTGCCTCTGGATCGTGCTGCCTCTGGGGCTGACCACGGCAGCTGCTCAGCAGCATGGGCCAGCGCTTTGCTGGGCTCTTCTGTTTTGCAAAGGCAGAACAAAGTTTAGCCAGATGGTCTGGCAGAGGCATGGCCAGGAGATTAGGAGGAGTTAAACTAAGTGCCTTAATCCCACTGCATGTCTATCATCTAGATCCCGGCAATTACCACGCTGACTGCCTCACTCCCATCTCCAGGCAAATGCTTCATGGTTGGAAACATGGGAGAAGAGCAGCAAGACAGGGGACAGCATGAGGTGGGTCAGCCTCGAGAAAATCCCAGGGGCAAAGCTCCAAGGAAGGCAGGGGGCATTCGCAGGGAGGCTATGGGGGAAACGACTTCAGGCGCTGCCTGCAGACTCTGCAGTCCAGGACAGGCAGGAAAACCAGATCTTTGGGGACACCTTTAGCATGCCTGGAGCCTCAATACATCCAACTCTGGACACCGCACAAGCTCAGTGATTTTGGGGGCCACTCCCCATCTCTTTCCCCTCGTTTCCAAACTGCTCCTGAGCTTTGCAGTTCCCATCCTGTGCTCCTACCTGTCTTGGGGACATCTGACAGCTGCTCCATCAGCTTCTTCTGCCAAAGGGCTCTGGTCTCTTTGTTGGGCCTGGACGAACCAGAAGGAAAGCAAGTCAGCAGGGGAGCTCTAGGAGAAGGTACACCCTCCTCTCCCCACCAGTATGGGACTGTGACAACAGGCTTCAGCTCTTCCAAAACACTGTGCACCCTGTGGCAGCAGGAACCCAGCCCCTGCCACAGCAGCCTTAGATAGGCACTGAGGCACCTACAGGTGCTCCCCAGATCTGGGGACATCTGCTTTCATGTGGCTCTGTGGTGACAACTGAGGGCTGCACACTGGGCCGACTTGCTTGTCTTACTGCCTTGTTCAGTGGGGAAACCAAGGCACAGACATTACAGCCCACCCCAGACCCACAGAGGGATTCAAGCACTGAATCCTACTTCAGTTATGCAGCAAAAGGATGCAGACACCTTGTGTTTCACACCAAGGTTTAAGACAAGTTGGGTGTCAGTCTACAAGGAAGTAGAACTTTCCTCGAGAGCAACCCCCAGGCAGATGACATGACCTGGGAGCAGTGGGGTCCTGCACAGCAGCCTTGGGATGGGGAATCAGCATGGGCAAGAGGGAGCAGACTGAAGGGTGCCCAGTGGGCAAGCAGTACCTGCAGTACTTCTTCAGCATGAACTTGGACAGATCCTGCAGGATCTTCTGGCTGTGCAGAGCCACGAATTGCTGCCGACAGATCTGATCCAGGGAGCAATGGTGAGTCGCAGGTTAACAGGCGTTTTCCCCTCCTTCCCCTCAGTGCTTCTCAGTCAAGACAGGTCAGAGGTGAGAGGAGGGAAAGCAGCACGCAAGAGAGGGAAGGGGGGGCTGCCAGACAAGGGTGAAGGGAATCAGTCTGGGGAGGTGGGAAGCAGCGGCTGACCCCCATTTATCAATCCATTGCATAACAGCTCTGTAGCACTTCAGAAGAGCCCAGGGCAGGACAGAGGCACTGACTCTGCTCTGTGCTGTTCAGCGCAGATTCTGCCCTGCTCCCTCCCTGAAGGAAGGTGGGAGGAGGGGACCTGTGGCACCAGGAAGTCAGATGCAACCACCAGCAAGCACCCCAGGCTCACCCTATTTGGTAAATAAATCATCCTACGGAACAAAGCCCAGGGGAGGCAAGGGCTGGCAAGTGCCCAGAGGACAGATCAGCAAGATCATTGCTCACAAGGGACTCGGGAGGATGCTTTTACCTGGTTCATGACATCCACGGTGAGTGCGTGAGTCCAGTAGCAATCGTGGACTGAGACGAAGGTCAGACCCTGCCTGGGAGGCAGCAGAAAGTTCCATGAAGTAGTACCGAGAGCCCCAACTTTCTGCAACGTTCCCTACCCCACATAAACCCTCTTGCTGGCATGTGAGCAGGGGCCACGCAAGGAGGGAACTGCCTGCACATGGCCTGAAGGCTTTCCAAGAGAGACGGCTAAACCCAAAGAGCTCCCTGGCCCTGCTGCCTCCTCTCAGCTCTTCCCCACCAGAAAGCTCAGACACCCATCCAGCGGTGCCTTGCCCTGCTGATGCTCTCCCAGCAAAACCCAAGCAGGAGCCCCGCTCCCTACCTGAAGCAGTGCAGAGCTGTGAGCATCATGTGGGTCGAGTCCAGGGAGTGGATGAAGTTGGGTGGGAAGGCATTTTTCTGCTTCACTGTATCAGGCTTCCTGCAGCACAGAGTGGGACACAGGAGGAGCTGGGGCTCATCCAGGGCCCAAGATGAAAGAGCCACGACAGAGCCAGCCAAGACCTGGGGTTGATGGGGGCAGCCCTGAAGGGCCCCCCAGCTCCTCCAGCTGGCTTTCCACAGCTCAGGGGAATACCAGGAGCTTTGGCACATGTTGGCAGGTTCTATTGATGGGAAGGCTTTGTCCCCAAAGCACAGACTGGGGCATCAGGGGCTCAGTGAAGACCAGGGGTTCATACTTACTGGTTGTTGTTGTTGGAGTTTTTCACGCTCAAGTTCTGCATGCTGGAACTCAACTGCAGGGAGAGAGAAAGGGGATCAGCTGTTACACCACACTGCCCAGACAGCACAAGGCACTCAGCACTGCCGCCTACTTCTGGAGAGGGGATCGTGCCAGCAAGATATTCCATGCTCTGCAGGAAACATCCCTTCTGGACAGGGATCCCAGTCACCGTGGCAATTGTCATTCCCCAGCGGCACCTTGCTTGCTTCCCCTCCCAAGGATGTTGGCAAGCATCCTTCACCCCTTCCCAGGGAGATGCTGATTCACCCCTGCGGGGGCTGAGAAGAAAGCTCCTGGAGGTGGGAGGCACCCACCTGCTACACCCCTACGCGGCCGATGAGGCCACTGGAGAGCGGCTGTGAGGGCAGGACGAGACGGGCCGTGGAGACGTGAGTCAGCGCAACAGCGCGTGGGAGGCAAGAGCAGTGAGACTGAATCACGCGAGCCCCAGGGAAGTCTCCTCAGAGCAGAGAACGGGCCTGTGCCCCAGCTGCCTGAGTGGGACGGGAGCAGCAGATTCCTCAGCAGCCCACCCACACGCTCCAGTCTCTGTGATAAGGCTGGAGGATGTGCCTGCACACACGAATCCTATATGCTCTGCAGGCTCACCAGCAGGCAAAGCCAACATGCTGGCCTTTAGCTTGCTGCCTCGAGCCCTGCTGCACTTTCCCTGCTCCCCACCATGGCAGAGGGACGGGTAGATGAACAACCGTAGTTCTGCCACCAGACACTCACCACAGTGGGCCTGACCCGATAGTAGGGCTGCACAATGGGGAGACCCAGCGGGGTGACCCACTCCACCGTCCGTCCCGACTGGGCAATGAGCTTGGCGCTCTCCGTCAGCCAGTTCTTGGGCAGAGGGAAGCAGGGAAGAAAGTGGCTGGAGTTAGTACAGGCAGCTGGACAGACCCCATTCCCTCCCAGCACAGGCAAGTCCAACCTCCTGCCACAGACTGTGATAGCCTGGCACTTAAGAGGGAGTCTGGCCCTGCATCAGGCACAGCCCTGCACCTCTGTGCTAGGACAGGAGGATTCTCTCTGAACCAGGACCCAGAAGAAACATCTCTCCCCACAGAGCTTCTCACTTCCTTGGTCTATGTATGGGTGGACCAGGGAAGAAGAAAAGGGAGAGAGAGCCAAGAGGTACCGTACCTGGATATCTCGAGTCGCTGAGAACATCTCCTTGATGCCATTAAACACCTGCTTTACGAGGTAGTGAGATGCTTCCCACAAGTACTCCTGCACAGACCAGAGGCAGAGTGAGGGGCAGGCAAATGGGCAGCAAAAGATGCAAAGCAAAGTAATGGGAGTTAGGGTAAGCTAAGAGAGCATCTCCCCACTCCCTGGTGCCTCAAAATTGCCTCCGTCACAGACGGAGCTAAGTCTTGAGCTGTTGCAGAGGGCTGGGGGTTGTGACAGAGGCAGACTGGGATTAGCATTTCACACAGCTCCTTGTCTGAGGGCAGGCTGATCTTGGTGTAATGTCCCTGCATGAACAGGAGGCTCTCCCTGTGTCATCTGTCCCCAGGAATGTAACACAGACAGAAACGCTCCCAGCACCAACCTGCCACAGCACAACACCCTCTCAGCAAGGACTGTCTCAGTGGGGTCACAGTACAAGAAACAGTAGCAAGCCTCCAGGAGCTCTGCTAGAGACAAGGCCCACTTCCAGAGGCAAGAACACAGCCACAAAGCTTCTTTTCTATCTGAAACACCAGCTGAGGCTGTCATGCCACCAAGCTGGGTCCAGAAAGGATGAGGAGCAGCCTCACCTGAAGATCCCACACATCCCTCACCACCCACACATGCGCGCAGACAGCTCTGCCCCAGAGCCCCTCCTGCAGGAATGGGGGGCACATCCCTTTGCAAGCTGAGATTTGGTAGGGTAAGGAGAGAGCAAGGCAGGAGGGAATCCCACAGGATGGGCAGTCCAGGTGCCTCTCCCAGCAGGGACTGAGCTGAGGAAAACACTGCTGGGAGGCTGGGGCAGGCACGCTACCTCGGGGAACTCGTCAATCTCCTTGAGACGCTTCTCTATCTGCAGCCGCCCGCCATAGCGTGTGACGCCGTACACCACCGTCATCACCGTCTGCTTCACCACCTTCCGGCCAATGAAGCCTTCCAGCACCTGGGCGATCTTCAACCCCTCTTCAGCATCCTTCTTCCGAAACTCCTCCACCTGAGGAGCAGAGTGCCCTGGGAGGTCAGCGCCACCCCAGCTGTGCTGGCCCAAGCCCCCTCCATGGCTGAGGGAGTCTGGGGGAACCCGTGGGACCCCCCAGCTGCACACTGCCTGTCCTGAACTCCCATCACAAACCCTGTAGCTCATCTTCACCTGCCCTGGATAACAGAGATCATTTGCTGCAAGAATCAAGAGGCATCTGGATCTCACGGGTCACCATGCCCACAGGGACCAGAGCCTTCCACTGCTGCCTCAGCAGCGCGGTGTCACTTGGCAGCTGGGTGGTGCAGGACATCACAAGGACATGGCGCTGGGACTGTGGCACAGGACTCGGGTTCTCAGGCCTCTGCCACCCCTAACGGTACCTCTGAGCAAACCACGCACCCCATGTGTGCCCCTCCTGGCCTCTGGTGCACTGCTGCCCCTGTGAAACACGCTGACTTCCAGAAGGGAGAGCCAGGGGTTCAGCGCCAGTTGAGTGAGTCTGGTAGGGTTCAGTACACTTCCCAGCAGGCTCATTTCACATCATATGTCTTGCCAAGGAAACTGACATCTTGGCAGCAGTGCCAAGGGCTGAATCGCTCCCCCCTCCCCAGCTCAAATGAAGAAAATCCCACAACCCGCAGGCCAGCCAGCTGTTACCAAGAGATGAGGAACACTCTCTGCTCTGTTCCACCTCTTTACCCTACTTCTCCCAGACTTCATTCAGGAGAAGGGAGGGGAGCAGAAATCCCAGTGGATTGCTGATGGCTACCTGGCTCAGGACAGATCTCCAGCCAGATCCCATCACAGCTGCTGCAGTGATTCCTGTTTGGAGAGGAAGAGATCCTGCCTCCAACCAGCTCACGTTCTCCCAGCCCTCTGTATGCCGGTCTCACCCCAACCTTTCTCCTCAGGAACTGTAGTGACCCTATGCAACAAGGGGGAGAGGAGGTCCAAAAGGACACCTTCCCGTGTCCCCACCACACCTCACCTGCTGGGCCACCACACTGTAGACATCCTGGGGGACATTGCAGGGCATCAGATTGACAGAGATGGCACCAATAAGGTCCCGGCCAAGAGCTGCATAGTGCTGCAGACCGTTGCAAGAGCCATCCTGTGTGTGGGAAGAGAGCGGGGGGAAACGAGGTGTTAGCGCTGGGATGGAGTCCTGCTCATCAGCACATATACGCCTGGCTCTGAAGGGTTACTGCCACTTTTCCCCCTCTTTGGACAGGTTTGCAGCTGATGTCCCAGCAATGGCCAGGGCTGTACCAGTTTCCATTTCCCTTCTGGCCAGTTTTCCTGTCTGGGTCTCATCACTAACTACTGCTGCCTATGAGGTTTAAAAAAAGAANCCCCCCAAATTTCAAAGACAGAGCTCCATGGAAACACTAAAAACCAAAAAATTTGGAAAACAACAAATGTGTCTGGGATGCTAAAAGCAGTCCCACAAGCTGGCAGTCAAAACAGATCTCAGAAAACCCAGGAGCAGGACTGGAGACAGGGACAAGCTGAAGATCCCTTTGCAAGCCCACAGCTGACTCTGAAGCTCCAGCCACACTGCCTCTACATCCTTCTGACAGAAGAGAAATCCAGCTCTGACGCAGCCTCTCCCAAAGCTGCAGTCAGACACGCAGACTGATTTGTCACAACAGCTGGCCTGACAGCCCTCCTGGAACAAAGATCAGCCAGGATGAGACAGGCAGGACCTGAACGACAGCGTGGGAAGGTCCTGCTGCCCCCCAGACAGCACCAGCAGAAACACTTTTCACAGAAGCTGTGCCGCTGCTTTGGACTGTCCCTGCTCCTCCTGTGCTCAAGCTTTGCCTGGTCAAAGGCAGCCTGCAGCTGCTGGCAGAATCAGCTTTCCTCTTTCCTCCTCTTCCTTCCCCACACCCTGCAGTGCAGCAAGTTGGAGAACAGAGAATTGACAGGGCTTCGGCAGCCCTGCCTCTGCAGAAGAGCTGCCTCTATTAACCAAGCGCTGATGACTCAGGTGGAAATAGACTCCTGTGCCCTCCAAAAAAAGTCCTTGCTTGAATTTTATTAACTGCACCCTCCACGCCCCCCAGCTGCTCTCTTGATCTTTTGTTGTCATAACAATATCATCAGAGACCTTCGGTTTAAACAGCCTCATGCATATTCCAGACCATCACTATGGGCAGAATACACCCCCATTCTCCCCCCCACACACACTTCATTAGGGCCATCTGATCTTCTAATGAGATAAAAGAGCAAACCCCTATCACCAGCAAAAGGATTAATCACTGTCTCCCAAGCAGCAAGGGGATTTATCAGTGCAGATAAACAGCTGGATGGGCAGTGGCTGCGGAGAGCTGGAGATCTGGGACGTGGCAGGAGAAAGGGCTGAAGGTGGACATCAGGAGCAGCTGCCCAGCTCCTCTCAAGCGGGGACAGACAGATGGAAGGACAGATGCCTCCACATCTGAGCAGCACCTGAGTGACTGTACAAGCCCCACTCTGAGCATGCACATGTCTGGGACTGTGTGGAGACAGGGCACATGAGGCCTGAGACCAACGTCACTGAATGCAGGGGACAGCTGATCTCTGTCCCCTCGCCGTTCCTCAGACATGCAGACCTCCCACCTTTTGCTCCTGCAGAGCTGCTTGTCTCCAGCCCTCAAACAGGTGAAGAGCAAAGGCCCCTGAAGCCTCAGTCCAGCTGACTGCAGCGTGCCTTGGCCGAGAGCAGCCCCCAGCACTTCAGAGAAGGGAAGGCGCCGCCTGCACCATGCCACGTCCCAGCCAGCCTGGGTCAGGGCAGCTTCCAGTCCCCATCCCGTGGCTGGAGAAGGTAGGACTGGCCTGGCTCCCACCTTGCAGACAGCTGACAGCGATCAATCTCCCAGACAGGCTGTTTAACTAAAGGCAGGTGAAGCAGCACCTAACTGTGCCGGTTCATTAATGGCTGTATGCAGCAACAAACTACCGGAGTTTTCAAATCAAGATGCCTGTAGGCTGCACTCCCATTCTTAGGAAAGCCTGGCCACACTGCATAGTAAATACAGCTGGAGACCTGGATGCTTCTGCTCTGCCCTGCCTGCTCTCCTCCCTGCTCAGCCACCCAGGCCGTGCAAACCCATCGGGCACCCACCTGATGAACCGGGAAATGAGAGACAAAGGCTGCTGGATCTGGGGACCTCGAGGCTTTGGCGATTTCCATACAGCATGCCAAGACTTGCCAGGGTTCGTCAGTGTTCATCCACCACTTCCTGCCCTGGGAACAGGAAAGCACACGCTGGTAGGAGGAGGCAGTGCTCTTGTGGCACTCCACAGCAAAGGCAGGAGAAGTCGAGCCGCTGGGCTCTCAGGAAATACTGGGCAAGGCACCTCCTCTCACCATGCCTCCATTTCCATAATATTTCATTGTGTTTTCAGATGGAAATGTAGTATTTAGGAAACTCTGCAATGCTTTGTTTTTTTTTCCCCTTAAAGAATTATCTTTCAAAATGCTGTTGTTTAAAAACTGATCTGGTTTCCATTTTATTTCACTTCCTAGAAGCTACGCCAAACAAGAATGGTTAAAATCTTCTCTGAATTAAAGACACTACTGATGCTTTTTTCCCTTAGCATATTTGGAACAATTGCTATTTGGACTCGAACACAGATGAACTTTCCTGCTTTTTCATTCATCGGCTCAGCTGGGAGGCTCCCAACGTGCCTGGGGCTGCCTGCAGCCCAAGCTGCTCCCCCATGGCTCAGGGTCCCACCACTGCACCGCAGAGCCCTGCCAGCCGTTCCCCACGCACCGTGAGCGGGTGGTCAGCTGAGTCCAGGATCTCCTCCATGATTTCATTGGCATAATCCAGCCGCTCCTGCAAGCTATTCTTCTTCTTCAGCCCTGTGAGGTTAATGAGGTGGATCTTCAGCCAGTCAAGGCCCTTCGGCCCCAGGGGCCTTCCCTCTGCAAACAGTAGGATGGCACGGGTGACATCGTTACCCAGGTGGTTGAAATAAGGTGGGCAAGGATAAGTCCTGCCACGGAAGTCCATGTTGTGAGGAAACCAAAACACCTTGTCCCTGACGTAGTTGGCGATGGAGAGTTTATAGAGTGCATCCATGCGCAAGCTGTGCATTTCAGCTGTCTTCTTCTTGCACAGCAACAACTCATGCTTCTGGGACTTGTGCCAGGTAGAGGAATTGCTAGGAGTGGCAGGAGGCTTGGGGGCCTCAGAGAGAGGTGGTGGGATGTCCAGCTTCTCATTGCCTTTGTCATTGAAGATGGAGATGATTATATCCAACACTGGCTGGTTAATCTTCCATGCGCAGTTGCCCAGCTGGTTCAAGGCATCCAGCACAGGGTGGAGGTTCACCTGAGGACACTGGTCCAGGAGCTGCTGGTGCTGGACAGCCCCATCCACATAGCGCATCAGCTTGGTGTCATTCAGGACAAAGGCACCGAAGTGGGGGGAGGTCCAGGGTACTGGGGGGCACAGCATGGGTATGACGGAGGAGTTAAAGGTCAGCATGGTCTCTGCAGCGTCTGACACAATCTGGGAGAAGATAGGGTGGGGCTTTATCAGCCCAACCTGGAAGGGAGAATCAGAGAGGCGAAGGTCAGCAGTAGAAGAGGAGGGGGGAAGTCTGGAAGAGCATGTGGTCAGTCGGTAATTATACAACAATCACACTAAGTAACAGCCCTGTTTGTATGGAACCAGATGCTCCTTAAAATCTCTGAGAAAGAAAGACATCGGGGAGGGAAATGGGCCCTGAAAGACCCATGAAGTGTGACCTGCACAGTCCCAGAGCCCCCAGGGATAAGGCTCACCTGCCAGCTGCTGCGGAAGGAGTAGATGTGGTAGAGGACGGGGATAAGCTTGGACTGCAAGCGGGGATTGAGGGTGTTCCTGGGCACCTTGACAGCGTGTACCAGGATCTCCAGCAAGTATATGCCCAGGCGCATCAGGAGCATGTATGGCCAGCCACAGTCCTTTAAGTTCAGGGAAGGCCCATAGCCTGCTTCTGCCACCAGCTTCTCCCAGTATTCCCGTGGCAAGTACTCACCAGGCTGGGAGGGGGAAGAAGAAAAATCAGGTGAGCTGGAGGGGGCCAGCCATGCTGCTCCCAGGAGATTCACTGGATATGATCTCTGTACCCGGAACATGGCTCTGAGAAGGACTCTCCTGCCTCTGCGTCTCTGTGAGTCCCTGCCTGACAGGGATATTTGGGGAAGGACTGCTCACGTGGCTGAGGCAAGCCCAACAACGAGAACCTGCTTCTGCTGCAGTGCCACCATCCTGGCCTGAAAAACCCTTCCTCTAGCCAAGTCTCTGCGCCCACACCCTATCCCTGCCTTCCAAACTGCAGATCCGCCTCTGCTGCTGTGCCACAGGCAGACGGCTCTGCCAACAATCTGCTCACCAGGCCCTTGCGCTGCCCAGACCTGTGGCCTTAGCGCCTGTCTCGTCTCCTGCCCTGCCCCGCAAAACACACCCTCCTCGAGCCCCAGAGCTCTCCTGCATGGGATGCCTGGCTCCCAGTGATCGACTCTGCTGAATTCAAGCCTTCAAGCTCAGAAATACCCACAGCTATGCCAGAAGTGACCTGACTGTCATCATGGGGCCAGGGCCTGCAGAATGCTAGGTAGGGCCCTATTGGTTCCCATGGCCTCTGCAGCATCAGAACCCGGATCTTGTGTGTGCGAGGAGGTGCACTCGCAAACCACCCAGCCCCATCTCCACTCTGCAACCCATGGGCCCCAGGAGCCTACCCGGCTATCCTTTGCCAGCAGGTGGACGTAGTCCTCGTAGATCTCCTGTACCTTCTCGAGCTGGCGGCTGTGCAGCTTCCTCTGGGTGAGGTATCTGTCATAGACTTTGGAGCCCAGCTCCCTGGCTAAGACAGCCAGGGATTCTCCTTGTGGAGAGAGGGTGTTGAGGATCTGAGAAAGGAGAAGACAAGGAAGGATGAATTTCAGGATGGAGGAGAAGAAAGACGGAGCAGAAAGAAAGCAGGAATTTAAGTCCCTGTGTGGGAAGCACAGAAAGATGCTGATTCCCATGATGCTGAGCAGATGAGGACGGATACATGGCCAGGACAAAGCAGGGCTTCTCCGGCTGCTCAGCAGAGGGAGCAAACAGGGCCTTCACCTAATAACCTGGGCAAACACTGAGATTCTTGCTCTGATTCTGCTGGCCTGACTGGGACATCAGTGCCTTGTGGTAGCCCTAGGGTTGTCCAGAGGGCCTCATTCCTGTGTCTCTGTGGGGTCAGGGCAGGGTCCTACCTGCATCATGATGCCCACATACTCCTCATCCGGCAGCAGGCACAGGTAGGGGTACAGAATGTTGTACCCTGACATCGTCTTGACCTGAGACATATTGTGCTTCGACTTCTGCAGGGCCTGGAGGATGGCGCTGTGCCACTGGGAACGAAGGGTGGCCAGCCGTTCACGCTACACAAGAAATGGAAGCAAAGCAGTCATGTTGTGGTGAGAGTGCATCATAACGGAGCTGCCCCCCTTCAAGGGACTGACCCCTGCAGGTCTCCCACAGGTCCCTACCAGCACTGAGCACTGAACTGCCCTCCGTCCCTCCAGACATGCAGCCCCCAGACACCCTGATCTTTACCGCTTTAAGGGCTTTCGGGGTCAGAGGTTTGGCCGACTCCACCGACTCGATGGTTACGGTGTTGTTCAGCTCCATCTCCAGCTGCTGCTGAAAGCGCTCCCGCAGCTCCTGCGCAGAGAAATCCAGCTTGGGGTATGACACCACCTCCTCCTGCAATGACAGTGAGGCGATAAGTGCCAAAAACCAGAGGAAGAGAAGATGTGCTTGTGGCAAGCCCAACTCTGCAAGACGCAGGTGGTATGAGTCCCTGCTGAAGGCAGCTTTCTGAAACCAGAGGCCTGAGGTCTCTGGCTGGCAAGCTCTGGGAAGTCTGGGGCAACAGGCCTCTCCAGAGGCTGCTCGGTTCCTGTCTATGGTCAAGCATCCCGCCACCAAGCAACCCTTCTGGTATAGGCAGGTCATCTCCAGGGCCCCCTACCAGCCCTCAATGTCTCCGTTCCTCTGTAAGGCTGCTGGTATGTGTGTTTACTTCTTTGGAACAAGGAGCTGCCTGATGAGTTGCACTGGCTGTTGAGCAGAGATCTACCTAAAAAGTTCTTCCCATATTACAGTCCTGGGCTGGACCTGAAAGCATCCTGAGGACATCTGTGAACACTGTTTGGCCAGCTCCGACACCTCCCTGTGCGGCAGACACCTCCCTGAGCTCAGTGGCTTACTTTGGAGTAGAAGTTCTTGAGCAGAGTAGACTTGCAGGTCTGGGGTTTGGGTGGAGGGGGCAGCTGGTAGTCAGGCTGGACAATCCTGATGGCCCTCAGCACCATCTCCTTCTCATCTCCCTCAAAGAGGCACTTTTGGAAGAGCTCATCCATGTGGAAGCCGTCTTGTTTCAGCTGCTGCAGACATCTAAGGAGGGGCAGATAAGACAGGTTTAATCTTTCATGGGGGACCGTGTGTGCTAACAGAAATTAGCATACAATGAGGCAGGGAGCAAAGTTTATAAATAGAAGACTAAGTGCGGAAAAGAGAAGACATATTGGGGATATTCCCTTTTGAGGACCTGAGGGCCTTGCCTGTATCAGGCTTTTCCTTCCTCAGTTTTGCCCTAAACAGTATCACCCAGGCCCACGTGAGACACACCACAGGACTAAGAGCCAACCATCCCAAATCTCAAAAACCAAAACTTTCTCTCAGAGCAGGACTTGGTGGCTGGCACACACCAAAAATAAGCTCTGACCATAGGGCAGGAGGCCAACACATGGCTTCAGACTGCTCCAGTGTAGCAGCCAGGAGTGCTGGCAGCCCTGCCCGTGCCACACGGCTCCCAGCAGCTTTCTTCTGCACCACCGTTCATGAGAGTGCAACCTCTCACACTGTTGGAAAGGCTCTGACAGCCCCAGGAGCAGGATGCGTCCCAAGCACTTGTCCTGGGATGCCTCTTCCCTTCACCTGCACACTAAAAGCACGCTCCATGCAGCAAGTGCTGCAACTCTTGCAGAAACTTGTGCCTGACCGAGCTGACGCCTGCCCAGCCCCAGAGAGGGGGAAGAGCACTGCGTCAATGGGCATAAACAGGAAACCCGCAGCATGCCAGCTCTCCCTGCCCACCACATGCAGCCAGAGGCCAGGAGACAGCTCTCCAGGCTGCAGGAGCTGCTGGGGTGGGAGCTGCCTCCAGAGCACAGCCTGTCCTCAACAAGGTCACCTGCCTCAGGTTACAGCCATCAATTATCCAGCCCTCTCCAGCCCACACCATTGCTGAGCAGGCAGCTTTCACCTTCACACATGGGCAGGGAATGTCACTGCCTCTGTGAGACCAAAAAAAAAGATGCCACTTCCTCCATCCTCAAACATCCCTGCTGTCCCCATCAGCCTGGACCCGCAGAAGGGAACGCAAGGTGCTGGTCACAGCCTGGGTAAAGGGGCAGAGAACGGCAGTTCACGCACAGAGCCCGTTAGCCAGGGCATGGGGCAGGGCTCAGGTTAGCGCGCAGGGAGGTCGAGGCACCCATCAGGCCTGGCCACAGCATGGGCTGCTCCTGCCGCTGCAGGGACACCCTGAACATGAGGAAGGGCCTTAGCACCCGCGACTGTGCTCTGTTCCGGCGGCCAACAGGCTTTGGGAGCCCTTGCAGCCCTGATCGCTGCTGGGGACCAGAGTCCCCCCACGCACTGAGATCTCCCCGCAAAGATGGGGGGCCAGGAGACGCGGCAGGGCTGCATCCCCCTGCCTGTGCCAGGCAGGAGCCGGGATCTTGGGGCACAGCAGAGCCCAGAGCCCCCCCTGCCGGCTGGCCTGGCCCTGCACTGGGGCCCTTGGCGGGGGACAGGCAGGTCCCAGGGACAGCGACACAACCACAAAACGTGTGAACAGGAAGGCCCGGCCACTTTGGGAAAGCGTTAAGAGGCCAAGACATGACAACCAGCGCCCTGAGCCAGAACTGCACACGGCTGTGAATCCTGCTGCTGGAGAGGCTGCATTTTGGTGCACTTGGGAGCAGGCAGGAGCTTTGGTGGTGAGCAGCCGTACATCTCTGCAGAGTCATTCTCTCCAAAACCCGCTCCACAGCAGCACAGTTAAAACAAGCAACTCCCACCTTACACCCTTGAAGTGACCCTGCGGTCTGGGAGTGGAGCTGGAAACATGGCCCAGGTCTCCCACGCTCCCATCACGGGCTCAGGAATCTGGCCCACACCGCTGCCATTGGCAGGCTGGCCCATTCTGACTGTGCAACCTGGGAGAGCACACATGAGAGCTCACACACAAACACAGCACCAGCAAATGGGAACAGTTGTGCAAACACACACACACACCCTGGCAAAGCGTGGGGTTGACAAATCCATGCAGGTGTGCTATAAAGATTTGCCTACAGACAGCCCTACAGGTGTACTGCTCTGTTGATGCAATACCCACACATCCAGGCAGAAAAATCAATGCCAGTCACTTCTAGATCAGCTGACCTAGAAGACATTCACTCAGAGGCTGGGATCTCACACGGTACCTTCAGCTTTTCAGTTTGGGTCTCACACTTATTTTGCCAATTATGCTCCGCAAAACCCATCTAAATCTCCTGATCACACTCCAGCAGAAAACTGGTACCCTGTAAAAAACTGCCGTCTGACTTAGCCTACCAGGAAGGGCCAACTCCACCAGAACGGATGAAGGAACTATCCCTACTGGGCAGTGATGGAGAGCCAAACAGGAAAGAGATGCCCATGAGGATGGGTGCAGGAGCGACAGGTACCTGACTGGGAGAGGGGCTGCTCCCAGCCCAGGGAGCTGCTCTGGGAGCACCAGGGGCAGCAGATACACCTCTGTCCAGAAGTAAGGCTGTTCTCACCTCCCACATCTCTTTTCCCTGCAAGATCTCAGACAAACCCCCTAGCTGGTGTGGTGAAAACAGCCTGACGAGGTAGCTCTGCCCAGTCCTAAACCTGGCCAAGAGACACGTGCCAGAGCATCCAGATGTGCATGCGGCAGGGCAGGCCTTCCCCACCCTGAGCCAGTGTCTCCCCTCCCCAGAGTGTGCCCCCAGCTCTCCCCGCGCAGCGGAGCAGCAGGCTGCGGGAGGTGAAGCGCGTTACCTCCAGATGGCTTTGGTGGACAACTGGCTACGGCCCATGCACTCCAGCGCTACTGCGTAGGAGTCCAGGTTGGGCCGGAGGCCGACGGACTCCAGCATGGAAAACAGCCGGTTGATGCGGTGCAAGCAGCCCTGTGGATGAGAAGGAAATGAGGCTGTGGAAACAGACACCAGCAGACCCAAATAACAGCTTCGCACCCCTCTGCTCCTCTTCCGGTTGAGCCACATCTATGCTGCCCCATCCCCTTCTTCCCCTCAAAGCCACCTCACAGGGATCAGTGGCCTCAGACCAGCTCTGTCCCTCAAAGCAGAAGCCAAGTCCTCCTTGAAATTGCTGAAGGCAGCTATGACAAACACAGAAATCAAACCGCAACTACTGCCTCTACAAGTGTGGAGCTCTTCCTCCTGAGCCAGCACACCTCTCCCCTTGGTTACTCAGAATGCCTGGCACCACAGGGCCAAGACCAGCCCAGACAAGGCCAGCAGGCCCGCAGCTCCATACCGTTCTTGCCCAGCTACGCATCACGATGTTGTATGCACCAACATTCAAAAGCTTTCTCTTCAGTGGGGTGCTGTGATACAAGAGCAGCAACTTCTCAGCTTCCTCTGGCTGCTGCAGGTACAGGAAACACTCAAGGTTAGACTGGATGGTCTGCTGCATGATCTTGTGCTGACTACTGTCCCTACCCTTAAGCACACTCCGAGGCTTCTGTGCCTTCACACCCTGCTTCATTTCTGCCACACTGGGCTTGCTGTCAGCGTAGGCATTGCTGGGGCCAGTGTGGCTCTGGCTCCAGGAAGCAGTCGCTGCAGCCTTTGGGCTCTTCTGGCCCTTCTTGGGTTTGGACTTGGCTTTGGTCTTCGCCTTCACCTTGACCTTTATTTTGGCATTGGCCTGGCCCACTAGAGTCATCTTGGAGGCTGCGATGGATAACTTCCTCTCCACCTTCAGTTGCCGGATATACATCTCCTTCTTCATCTTCTCGACCCAGCTGCTGTGCTGGGCCAGGCTCTCAGCGCTTTGCCTCGGGGCTGGGTGCTCCTCCACAGCGCCCACAGCCACCGCTTTCTGCGGCAGGTCCTGGTGCCTGTCAATCCCCAGTGGCGCCAGCTCCGCTTTGTTGGCCATCACCTCTGGGACGTTCATGGCTTGCAACTGCTTCACTCGAGCTTTCAACACTGCTGGGAAACACAGCCAGGGCAGAGATGAAGCGATGCAAGGAACAGCAGAACACTGTGTCCTACCCCAGTGCCTCACGTCTGGCACGAACATGCTCAGGAAAGGGGGGTTTGAAAAAGAGGGTCCACACAAGGACTTCTTCCCTCCTTGGTCAACCACCCCCCCCAGCAGCTCCCAGCAATCAGCTGCTCTCACCAGCATCTTTCTGGGATCCACCTACAAGCTGTGGCCCATCCCAGTGTCAAGGGAAACTGAACAATATCACTGCAAGGAAAAAAGCACCAGATCATGCTGGTCTAACCTGCTGCCTGGTCATTTCACTGGGCCTCCCTCCAAGTATCTCATGCCCTCAGCTCACCTGGGCAGAGACCAAAGCCAGAGCTCATTGAGTCAGTCTGCAGTGCCCTTGTACACCTTGAGAGGGACTCTTCTACTGCCCCTTAGGACCACCCTGCACTTGTACAACAACTCAATGCTCTCTGTGGGCAGAGTGGGCCTCCAGGTCTTTGGGACAGGACTCGGTCTGTCCTTGAGACTTGGTCCCACTTGTCTGTGGGAAGCCCCACATCCTTCAGCAGGTCACAAGTATTTCCAATCCCAAATTTTTTCTTTGTGACTGCACAGAATGGGAAGACTCCTATAAAACTTCCCAGGACACTGAACAAGGGGGACCCCTGCAACTCCCCAGGCATTCCCTGCTCACCTTCCAGCAGCTCTGTCCTCTCACAGATGGCATTTCTCCTTGCCTTCTCCTTGGCGCTGGCAGAGGAGTAGCTCCTCAGGACACTCCACGGGATCCCTGCAGCAAAAAGATGCAAAGACTGAGAGGTGAGAGGAGGCTCCACTCATTACAATGCCCTTGGCACCACAGCCCTGTCCCACACCACAGCTAGACCCCAGTGGGACAGCAGAGAGGGTGCAGAAAGGAGAGCAAGTGGCATTTCCCAACTCAGCTTGCCAGGTCCCAGCAACCTCACCAGCAGTGCCACAAAAATGTAGGGGTGCATGGGTGGCGGTGTCAACTCTGTGCCAGCAAGTGACAGGGACGCCCCCCTCGCCCCTTGGCTCTAATCTCCTGGATGGAACAGGACTCCAGGGACCCCCACAAGCCCCAGCGCTGTTGCACGGGATGAGAGGAGCCCAGCAACCCCACAGCTGGTAGACTCTATCCCACTGTGGGGGCAGGACTCCAGAGACCCCCATCTCTATCTCCGTGGGGGGACTCACAACAGAAGAGACCCTCACAGCCCCCAGCTTCATCCAACTGAGGGGGCTCAGGACCATATGGACCCCCATAGCCCCAGTCCCGTCCCGCTGCCTGTGGGGTCGCGATACCGAGAACACTCACAGCCCCCAGCCCTGTCCCCTTGGAAGGGAAGGAGCCCGGGGACGCTACAGCCCCAGCTGCAGCGGGGGTGAGGGGCAGGACCCCAGGGATCCCCAGGCCTAGGTCCAGGCCTAGGCCCCAGCCCAGCCCCAGGCCCGTCCGTACGCGTCCGCAGGCCCCGACCGCCCCCCCCGCTCCCAGACCCCTC
>VXAL01014978.1:10202-28216 GCA_013399475.1 Chauna torquata | reverse complement strand
AGCTCCCCTTTTTCCAGCCTCGCGACGGTGAAGCGGGGCCGGGGGCTGCTCTCCGCCCTGTGGGCAGCGCCGCGGCGCTGGGGGTCCCGCGTCCCGGCCCTGCAGGGCCCCGCGAGGTGGGGGCGAGAGCCAGCAACCGGCCGGGCGACCCCGCGGCGTCAGAGGCAGGCACTGCCGGAGCCGGGCAAAGGGCAGCGAGCGCAGCCGCGGTGGGGCTGCAGCCCGCGGGTGGTGAAGCTGGACAGGGCCGTGGGGAGAGACTCCACCAGGAGGGGACCCGGGGACAGTCGTGTCCTGGTGGGGCTGTGTGAAGGCGGTGGCGGCAGCGCCGCAGCTGCGGGACGGAGCCCCCAGAGCCCCTTCGCGAAACGTCTCCTCCAGCCGTGCGGGAGCCGCGTGTCCCTCCTGCCCCCGGGGGCAGCTGGCAGGGGGCAGCCCCGCTCAAGCACGAACGGCTGCTTGTACGCTCCCTCCCTGGAGCCCCTTTCCCGGGGTCTGGCTGCCGGCTGGCACACGGGAGCAGAGAGAGGTGTGCTGACACCATTGTGCTCTGGTCAGGGGACCGGTGTCACTTTGCCAGCAATGCCCAGTGTTGGGGGTGGCCTGGGGATTCCCTCATCCCTCCGGTCATCCATCTCTTCCCTCCAGCAGAGACAGCAGTGCTGCCCCCTCGCCCTGCGTTTGGGGTTATCCTCATCCAGCATGGGCTGGGGGGCTCCGATCGCTCCCCATAAATGTGTCAGGAAGGAGAAGGACTGAGGAGGAGGAGGGATGGTGAGAGCTCTGGGGTGATGCTGCTCTCAGAACCCAGCAGCCATAAGGCTGCCGTGGGGGAGTGGAGCAGCCTGGTTGCAGGGGACTGCAGAGCATCCTGCTGCCTGCGGGACAGTCGTGGCTCCTTTGCGGTCGGGATTACAGGAGGCGAAGGCCTCTGAGAGTGGCACAGGTCCCTGCGAGCTGCTTGGAGTCTCCCAGGCTGTGTGTGGCAGCGGTCAGCCTAATGGGGCCCAGCCTTGTGAGCAGGGTTCTGGCTGGGACGGCACCGGTGACATTGCATGGTCCAAGAGCAAGCATGGACCATGGGGATGTGTCTGGGGACACCCCTCGTGAGGGGACCCGGGGGGCACAGCTGACAGCTCCCACCGCAGCACACAGCGGGTGCAGCCCGTGGCTGCTCGTGGTGTGATGCCCAAGCGTGCCTGGTGCGTGCGCTGCAGCCTCCCTGCGGGGCTGCCCTGCAGAGGGGCCTGCAGGGACCCCCTGGGGGTCAAGCAGTGCGTCCCAGTGGGCGTGAAGAGGGCGAACATTGTGGGATCTCAGCACTGCCCAGGCTGCTGATGCGATCTGGAGTTTGGGAGCAAGTAGGCAGGATTAGGCCTTCCCCTGGGGCTGGGGCTGGCGCTGCATCTGCTCCACCCTGCAGGCGTCGGGAGAGGCCGCATGCAGAGGCCAGCACCAGGATCCCTGTGCCAGCCGAGAGGCAGCGACTGTGCTGCCAGCACCGGGGTTCTGCCTGGACCCCAGTGGCTGCCAGGGCCCCATCCAGGTGTTGGCACCTTGGGCTGCGAGGAATGTGGTGCCTGCAGTGCCACTGCAGCAGGAGCCAGAGCTGCAAAAGCCCAGCTGCAGAGCCAGAGGCATCAGTCTGTTTTGGGCACTGGGTCCCGGCCCCCTGTGAGAAGGGAGGTGGGTCCCAGGCTGGCAGGGCTGGAGGTGCTGGGGGTCTTGTGAAGGGGGATGCCTGGGCATCCCTGGGGGATCCTGGCAGGGCACTGGGGCCTGGGGAGGAAAGGATGACGTGGATGGGAGCAGCATCCCCCGGCCAACATCCAGGAGGATGTCCCCACCCGAGGACCCCTCGCTCTGCCGGCTGCAGCGTGAGGGACCCCAGCCCAGCCGGGGCGGCTGCACGTGGGGAACCTTCTCATGGTGCCAGAAGCTGTCGGGAGTCCCGACTGGGCACACTGCCAGCACCAAGTGCCCCAACACGTTCCCTCGGCCGTGTGGCAATGGGGCCTGGCAGGTGGAGAGGCTCCAGGCTGTCGCACCAGGCTCACTCTGGCTTTTGGAGCTGCAGATAACCCGTGCCTGGGCTGGGCTGGGCTGGGGCTCTGCTCCTCAGCCCTCACGGCAGCCACCGGACCGAGACCACCAGCAGTGGCTGCAGGGCGGCAGCAGCTGTCCCAGGGCTTCCCCCTCATTGCACCCCACATCTGCTCCAGCCTCCTGCGGACAGGGCTGGCCCTGCTGGGGCTGAGGGACTGGGAGCTGTGCCTGCCTCCCGAGGGTCCTCCCGGCCCCACTCCCCTGCCCCACAGTGCATGGCCCCGGGCTGCTGCCCTGCACCTCTCAGGCGCCGTTGCAGCCTGCACAGAGCCAGGCACTTTCCCAGGTACCTACAAGAGAAGCATGGCTCTGCCTGCTGGCCCCACAGGGCAGACCCCAGCGGAGCTGGATGGGGTGCTGGGAACAGCAAAGTGGGGTTATTTTTAGAGAAGCAAAAGTCCTTTGTTATAAATAGCAGCAGCTCCAGACGGTGATAAACTGAGATGGATTTGCAGGCATTTGCTCAGCCCTTCCCCACGGCTGCTGCTTGTTAATGGTTTTGCTGGGCTGGGACATGCTGAACCACACCACACAGGTCCTGGTTGGTGCTGGAGCCCTGCGCTGGGCGGCTGGGCTGAAAATCCCCCTCTTAAATGTAACCCCCAAGGGTCTGAACTCTCAGGAGCACTCACACTGTCCTAGTGCCATATCCAGCCCCGTCCACTCCTGGCAATGGCAGGATTGCCCCCGTGGAGGCGATGCCAGCTCCACTGGCAGTCAGGGGTGAGGACTCACAAAAGACCCTGCCCAGCAGCTGCAGCTGCTGCTCTGGCCATGCCATGAGCCAGCCAAAGCCTCTGCGCATCCTCCATCCCATCCAGCTGGGGCAGCAGTGCCCACGGGCGGCTCCTGGTGTGGCTCACATGCTACCTGCACCCCTGCCCACCAGAGGCTCCTTCTCTCCTTCCCGCTCCACCATCCCTGGGCGATCTTCCCAAGCCTGGATGGCTGCAGCCTCCCACCAGCTGAGCTGGATGAGCTGAGGCCAAGGGAGCTGCCCTGAGTGCAGCCCAACAGCCTCTGTAGGGCTCCTGAAGCAGAGCAGGGATGGGGGACAGGCAGGCAGCTCTCGCTGGCCCAAAGGAAGATGGGGAGGAAGAATCCTGAGAGTCCCTGGCGGTGCTCTGGGTGTTTCCACCATAAAATCCGCCTGGTCTGGCCACATGCCTTTCCCATTAGCAGCTCTGATGGAGATCTGCGGGCCGGCGCACGCACCTCCAGCTGAGCAGGAGCCGGGCCCTGCTGCGGTTCAGAGCCCGGGTTTGCCCCCCGTTGTGCAGTGCTGCCATGTCCCTCCCCCCTGCGGTCCCCAGCCCAGGTCCCCATGTCCGTGCTGGTGCCAGCCACGTGAGCAGCACCAGCGTCTGTGGGCAGCACCAGCCCAGCCGTGCTCTTGTGCTGTAAGCCCTCTGCCCAGGCACGGTGCCTCCTTGCATCCCTCCAGCATCACCGAGCTATGCACCGTCACCTCCACCCCGAGGCCCCCAGCCAGCATCACCACGCACACTTCATCCCCTCCAGGGCCACGCTGGCCTTGGTGGGATGGGCGGTCTGAGAGCTGGGTCGGGTCCCCAGGGCACCGCAGCATCTTTTGGGCAGAGGCACAGCTGCCAATTTGGGGAGAATAAATGCGAGGTGGGCACAGGTCGAAGGGTGATGATTTGTTCCAGGCAAGTGAAGGTTTGGCTTGGTGTCGCTCCAGCGCAGATCTCCTCCTGGGGACGACTGGGCCCAAGGGAGGACAAGAATTAAGATCAAATCCTCCCCGGATCATGGGTTTCCTGCTCCCGCTCCTGACTCAGGCTGCAGCCCTTGCTCCCCACCATCCCTCCACTGGGAAGGCGTCCATCCATCTGTCTGTCTGTCCATCCCTCCGGTTCTGCGTTGGGCAAGGGGCCGCAATACTGTCCCTCTGTGGTGGCACTTTGTGGGCACAGCCATGGAGCAGGGGAAGGGCCCTTGGGGGAGGCCGCCTGTCTCACCGCGGCGCTTCCGTGTCCCGCAGGCATCGTCGAGATCCGGTCGGTGCGTGTCGGCGTCGTGGCCATCCGAGCGGTGCACACCGGCTTCTACCTGGCCATGAACAAGCAGGGGCGGCTCTACGGGTCGGTAGGTCGGGTGCTGCCTCCGGGGCCAGGGGCGCAGGGCAGAGCTGGAATGGGGGGTCCTGCACCCGCCAGGGCCAGTGCCCAGGAGCGGGCTTCTGGTTTCCCCTGCCCAGGATGCTGCCCCCTGCTCCCTGCAGGGATGGTGCCCGCAGAGCCCCTCCGCCCTGCGGGGAGCCCGGGCTCCTGCCCCTGCCCTGCTGTCAGGGCTCCAGCCCGCGCCAGAGAGGGGCGAGAACCTGGCACTGCGGCGGGCAGAGCGCAGCCGCCCCGCTCACCCCCTTCCCTCCCCTGCCAGAAGGAGTTCAGCCCCAACTGCAAGTTCACGGAGCGCATCGAGGAGAACGGCTACAACACCTACGCATCGCTGCGCTGGCGGCACCGGGGCCGCCCCATGTTCCTCTCGCTCAATAGCAAGGGCAGGCCGCAGCGAGGGGGCAAGACGCGACGGCAGCACCTCTCCACCCACTTCCTCCCCATGCTCATCAGTTGAGCCCCGCAGCCCAGCTCCTGGATAGTCCTGTGGAAAAAATGGAAAAATAGGGTTATTTTATGTATGTATATATCTATATTTTTTTTGCTATTTATTATTTTTTAAATGCGTGGTGGAGGACGGACATGGACAGTGAAAGCTCCAGACCCAGTGCACAGCCACGCAGGGAAGTGGCTGTGCTGGGACGCAGCCGTATCCAGCGTCCCGCCGGGGCAGAGCCGCATGTCTGGCCTGGGGCGTGCGCCCACCATGGGCCGGGGCTGCCGACGCGTCACCCCCACCCTGAGCAGCTGCCACACTCTGCTAACAGCATCTCCGCAAGGGCTGGGGCAGGGCACAGCCTGGGAGCGGAGGTGGACAGAGGCTGTGGGGCTGGGGTGTCCCGGGGGTTGTGTTTGTTTCGTGTCCAAGCAGCTGTGGAAATTAAAGCTGTGTTCACGGCATGCAAGGGGAGCGAGTCTTGGAGATTCGATGCTGGGGCTGGCTCTGGCGGGGCGGCCGCAGGCCCTCTCTGAGCGACTGCAGCCTCAGGCGGCTGCCCTGAGGTGGCAGCCGCAGCCACCAGCGTCCTCCCTGCTCCTCACCAACCCACGCCCTGTCTTGAGCATGCGGGTGTAGGTGAACCCTGCCCAAAACCTAACCCGTAGGAAAAAACAGCAATTGTTGTTCCAGTGACACAAAGGAAAAAACAGCTGAAGGCAGGGGAAAGCCCCAGATCCCAGACCTCTGCTGGGTGAAGGCACACGTGCAAGCGTGACCTCCTGCAGGAACGGCGCAGCTGCATCCAGGATGAGCATCCCCTCGATGGTGCCACACTGCGGCCCTGCCTGGGCGCTGATCTGCTCCCTTCTGGCAGGGATGGAGGCAGGCACCGGGGAGGTGACTCCAAGGACAGGCACCTGCCCCAGGGGAGTCCGGTCAGAAATAGCCCCGCACACCTCGGCCTCCTGGCCAGGGCACGTTCCTGCACCACCTGAAGAGGCATCACAGCGTGGTCACTTTGTCACGTCAGACGTGAGTGATGGCCTGAGCTAAAACCACCAAACTCGTTCCATTTCTTACCAAACCAGCTCCCAGCGAGCCTGCGTCAGGAGGGAACAGCCACTCGTTAACTCTGTTGTGACCACGGTGGGCTCCAGCCCCCGGCCAGCAGCCAGAAGGGGGTGGCAGGAGCCATAGCACCCTCGTGTGCTTCATTTTGCCCGTTCGAAACCCACCTCGAGCATTTCACACATGGGCACAAACAGCACCCAGAGCTCCCGAGGAGCTGGGAGCTGGCCAGAGCCTTCCCTCTGCCTCGTCCCAGCCACCGGGCACACACAGCCAGGCCAGGATCCTCCTGCCATTCCCTGCCTCCCAAGCCCAGGATCCCAGTGGCAGAAGCTCCTGGCTCAACCTCTAGCGCAGGATGAGCTATTAACCCTGATGTACCAGTCCTGAGATAAACCCTCATCCCGGAGGCAATCACCTGCCGAGATCAAAGGCACCGCTGAGCTGCCCTGGCTGAGCTGGCGAAGCCAATGACAAAAACATTCTGGGACAGTTGCTCAGTGTCGGCCGCACGCTGCCAGTCCCCAGCATGCTTGGCAAATCACTCCTTGTGAGCAAAGGTGGGATGTTTTCTCCAATAAACCTTCTCTTTTATTCTAAAATGGTTCAAGAAATGCCAAATGACACCGTCCCCCTCCTACAGGGAGGCACGTCCCTTCCTGGAAAGGTCGTGGAAGGGCCAGGTCCTCCAGCGAAGGCTGCTTTGAAGGAAACACCACAGCTCTGCTGGTGCCAGCACCTTCCCCAGTCATCCTCAGCCCGCTCACAGGGCGCCATCCGTGCGTTCAAAAGCTGAAGACAACAAAGACAACGCAGGGAACCTTGGAGCCAGAGGTGTTCAACCCTCCTTCCTCCTGCCCCAGGCAGCCCCAGCAGGAGCGGGTCGGCAGAGGTGGCCGAGGAGCAGCGCGGGCTGGGGCTGCGACCCGGGTGGCTCCGCACGGCTCAGCTGCTTCGTGCCGGGTGCCCACCAGCTCGCGCCGCAGCCCTGCCACCCTGTCCCCGGCCCCGTGACACCAGCGGGGCAGCACCCAGCCGGTGCCCACAGGGCAGTCGGCTCCTCCTCCATTCCTCAGCCCATCTCTTCCTGCTGCACTCACACCAACTCGGCCACATCCGAGTTCCTGCTCTTGAGTCACCAAAGAGACAAACAGCTGCAATAGCTGAGGACAGGCCTTGGGACAGTGAGGCTGCTGGGTCCCCTTGCCAGCAGGAACCTGCAGGGCACCGCGGGGCAGGCGCTGGCAGCGCAGCCGAGCCGGCAGAACGCTGCGGCCGGAGCAGGGCAGGAGGCACCTGCCCGTAGCCAACACCACGCAGGGCTGGGCTGCGCTTGGCAAAACCACCCCCAGGCCTCAGTGTTCATCCCAGAGTGACACCTGGGCACATCGGGAGGGTACAGCGCCAGGGCCTCATCCTGCAGCCTGGCCTGTGCCCGCCCCAGCGAGGCCAGACCCAGACGCAGCCCCCAGCACAGACAGGCGAGTCCCCGCGCAGCCTCCGGGCCCCGGAGAGCACGGACAGGTGCCCAGCCCAGGGCACACGCGAGAGTGCGTCACAGAGACCTTCAAAAAGCTTTAAGCTAATGCATCCCATTTTGCATTTGCCGGGGCCAGGAGCACGGGGCCAGCTGCGGCCCAGTGAACCTGCAGCAGCTCTGTGAGCTTAAACCTGCTTGTGCCCATGTCCCGCTCTTGCTCTTTAGAGGGCTACTTCCCAAGGGCAGTCCAAGTGGGGCTGACACAGCCTCACGTGAGCACAACAGCCTAAAACAAGGTGAGGAAGGCTGCAGTCTGCCAAGGTGACACACTACAGACGCTGGGAGACCTGGCCTTTCTGGAGAAGTGCCTCCCCTGGGATAGCATGGGTGTGGAAAGCAGGACTGCAGCGTTCCCAAACCTCCCGACACACAGTGTGGAGCATGCAACGCTCTCACAAACACCAGGGTCAGGGAGATCTGCTCACTGCCTCAAGTCCCTGCAACAGAAGAGGCATCAGCTGACATCTCTCGCACAGCCCAGCCCAGCGCTTCCCAAGCCGCACGCTGCCTCCTCGCTCCTCCTGCTGGCACCGCACAGGAGCGTGCGGCGAGGAGCCAGGCTGGCCGTGCTCTCCTCCCCAGCTGTAGGCAGCACCCAGCAGAGCAGAAACCTCAACCCACTCCCTGTGCACCCCAACTTGCAGCCCTGCCCCACGCTCAGGATCCAGGCTTCTCAGAGCTGTCAGTGCTGTGCCTGCAATTTCAGATCAAAACGAAACAGAAACCCCTCAGTGAGAGCTCTGGGGGAGCCAGCTTTTGGTCCCTTTCTCACACCTCCCAGCCCAGGGGACCACAGACACACACAGCAGGTAGCTCACTGCCCACTCCAGCCACATTCTTCTCATTCTCCAGCGCCCAGCTCTCATCACAGAAACTGTGAAACATCTGGGTATTTGTCTCGCTCCTTTTTTAATCAGCTGTATTTTAAGTAACTTTGAAATACATTTTCCTCCAAAACCTTGTTTTTCCTGTATACTATTTGATCACAATGACATTTGTCTGGTCCTTGCTCTGATGCGCGCCCAGTCCTGATGTCAACACAGTGGAAAAGTCCGTTCAGGCTGAGAGAAGGGCAGGACTGCAACAGGGAGAAGATGTAAAAAATACAAAAGACCAGGCAAGGATGCTTTCAGTTGCGATCCTGCAGCCAGCTGGCTCAACGATCCACAGGCTGGCAATGCACGTAGGGATGCTGGCCATGTTGGAGCCCACGGCCCGGAGCTCCCAGCATGCCTGCACTGAGCATGCCAGGAGGGCTTGGACAAGCCCAGCCTGCCCTCGGGTGAAATGGGACGGCTCAGCACAGCAGTCTCCGGAGAGCTTACCCTGTAGTTTTCCTCAAATCATGCATAACGTCTCGTTGAGCTGAAACGTCCATTTATTTAAACAGCAGTAATAATTTAAAATTATAAAAACCCTTTCAGTGTTGAATATCAGAAGGGCAAGGTTATAAAGAAAAATAAATGGGACTTGAGATGGGGAAGGGAAGGATAATGGGGTCTATTTCAAGAGTTCATTTTTTCAGTGACAACTATTTGCCCTCCCCAGCTGGAGATCCTGGGAGGGAGGCAGTATCATTATGCTTTCATTTTAAAGATTTCAATCTCCAAAGCAGAAGAGATAGCATCCAAGGGGAGGAGGAGGAGCAAAAGAAATAAAGAAAGGAATCTCAAATTCAAAACCTTACAAACAACCTTTCATTCAGCATTGCAACCGCTAGCTCAGCACCGTGGGTTTCCCATCTGTGGGGCACAGCAGCCTTTCACTGCAACGGTTGTAAGTCCATGTGGCAAATTGATGTATTTTATTACTAAACAGAGCTCTTTCCCTCCCCATCACAGAACTTGAGGCTTCTCATCTCTGAAGGACCCAGAGTCTCCGCGTCTTCAGAACTCAAAAGGGAATTCTAGGGGTGCTGCTTCCCCCTTGCTACCCTCCCCTTGCTCTGCTCTGGAAGCCCCTTTCGTTGCTTACGTTGGCTGGGGAGGGAGGAAGGACAATGGACAGGGCCCCAGGGACAGAGGTTTGGATTAAGATTCATGAGTTGTTTGATGAGTTTTCGTTACTTGGTGAGCTGGAGGAAGAGGAGGAGGAGGAGGAGGAGAAGTTCATCCCTGTGAGTCCTGGGGGGTTTGTGGCAGTGTTTTGTCCGCTTAAGCTTTTCCGGCACACAGGACACGTGTCATGCTTTGGAGAACAGACAAAAAAACAAAACAAGAAACATGGGAAACAGGATTAGAAACACAATACAGGAGCAGCACTCAAGGAAAAGGCTAGGATGACACTCCTTCCTCTGATGAAAGGCTGCTCATGCTTAGGCCTCATCACAGAGGTATGAAAATATTTACAAGAGTAGAACACTACCACCAGAAAACACCCAAGCGCTACAAAACCCAAGAGACCCACTCAGAAGGCACTGACCTGTTCCAGCCAAGGGACTATACAGCTGTTGTGGAATAGGTGATTGCAAGGTAACTGTCGGACATTTTCCCCAACTGTATAGTCTTCTTTACACACAGGACACTCTAACCCGGAATCTGTGTCATAAGGGAAAGCAAAACACAGCTAAACAATAAAGGAGAGAATGACAATCAAAGTACCCAACTCAGGATCCCATCACCTTCTCCCTTTCCCTCCACTAGCTCTTGTGGCTTCTGCCCCCACCACTGCTTCATCCGTGCAGGGGGAAAACTTGTCGCTTTGCAAGTCCTACCACCATCACACCACCTCCCACTGCCCTGGTTTTGCTTCACTGTTTCCTTCTTCAGACTACTACTGTACAAAACACATTTAACAAACAGATGCACTATATATATATATACACACACACACACACACTTACTTACCTGTAACAAAGCATCTGGTGTTTGATTTGTGTCTATCCAACTAATAAATAAGCTCTCACCCAGATTACAGCAAGCCTGGCAGAGCTGTCAGCACACGCCAGCACAGAGCTGCAGCTCTGCCCATCAGTGCGCACGTGCTTTTTCATCTCTATCCACACTGAACTTTTCAGAACAGACAGTTTGCCTCCCCAGGGCAAATCCATCCAGTCTACATTGCTCTTCACTTTGTGTGAGTATAGCAGAGCAATACTTCAGCTTTCTCCCCTCTTTGAAATGTTTTAGACCTTGAAGGTACTAGCATACAAAATTAAAAATCACAAGAAAGCGTTAAACAGAATTTTCAGACCTCTTTGTGAGCAATTCCCTGGAGGAGATATACACACCTACGTGTTCCTGTGTGATCTGTATGGTGGGGAGGGCCTGGATCTTTTCTTTGTCTGCTGGCGGCGGTCCAGTGTTTTCAAACTGATTTAGTAACTGAAAAAACAACAGGCCACACAAGGCAGAAAGATGCGAGCTCAGCAGCATACAGAATCTGTTCTTTTATCAAACCAAGGCACCTGAACCCAGCACCCTCTGCACTGTGGATGTTGTCTCCCATTTCTGCACCTTCAGTGGTTTGTTCCCCTGCACCACAATGGGTGCTGCTGACAATTTTGCAGCACTGCCCAAGAGGGCTGGAGACTCCATTATAATGCTACTTTTACCTGTGTAATAATTGCATCCAAGCCATTAGCACCCCAGGCGTAGTCCATTGGATTTGAATGTAAGACTCCCCTTCAAGAATAAAAACAACAATTAAATTTGGGTGGGAGTACGAACAACATCAGAAAGAACAGTTCATCTTCCAACTCACCAAGGACCGAGCCCTAGGTTTGGTATTGTTGTAGGTGCAATAATACCATTGACCAGCTGCTGAATGATTCTGAAATACAAGAAAACCAGGAGTAAGAAAATTCATGTCTGCTAGCTCCCAGCCCAGAAATCTGACATGGAAAGACTATCTAAATACTGTTGCATCATCAGAGAGAATAAAAGGAAAAACTGAATACCCTGTAGCAATTGCAACTGCATCTTACGAACTGATTATTCATTGATAAAGAGAAGTTTGAATATTTTACCCAGAAGGGAGATGATTTCTGACAGAGATGGCAAGCGTCTCTCCAGGATACTGTTAAAGAAATTTTAGTCTTGCTCTCCAGTGTTTTCTCTCATTTTTCCTCACGAGTACGACATTTTGGTAACATCTGGTAATGACCAGGGAATACTTTCTCACTGTGTGTTTAAGGGTCAAAACCTCCCAGCCTCGTTGTAGTCTAGGTCACAGCGCTCAGGTTAAAAAAAAAAAATCCCCTAAAACTCAAGGCAAGAGCTTTGCAAGCCTAGCTGAAGCCTGACCATCCAGAAGCACAAGTTCACAGGGGACAAAGCTGGGCACCTGTGAAAGACAGCCACACTGGACAGCTGTGCCTGGGAGCAGTCTTTAAGAGACCACTCCTCAAACTGAGGAAGAAAAGATACAAGCTGATTCACAGCAAACTCAGTGAAAAATAACGGGGCTTCCTCCACAAGAACCCTGGCATCCGTTCTCACCCTTCCAGTGTGGGAACGCCCTCGTGCCTGCCAGCGGCACGCCGTGTGGCAAGACGAGCTCGGGGCTGCCTTGCACCATATCGATGCCGAGATTGATGCTCTCGCTCCCTCCGGTTCTCAGAGTCCCTGTTGTCTTCTGACTGCACATTGGACCCGAACGGAATCTCAAAGCCGTCATCAAAAATCCCGAAGGCAAATTGGCCATAGCCCTGTGGCAAGGTGAATAAGTGCTGATCCACGTTCTGGGAAGGAGAGAATTCAAGTGCAGATTGTAATAAGAACAGAAATAACTCTTAACTTAACTGGTATTTCCCGAGCCTCCTAACAAAGATGAGTCTCTTTAGATCCCCAGCAGCTCACAAGCCTTGGCTGATAGAGGTGCTCAGTGCACACTGAGAAGTAGCTTAGTGAGGAACAGACAAACACAGACTGAAACTACATATGAAGGTATGTTTAAACGAGATACTAATAGAAAAATACTTGGGACAGCGAAGCTGCAAGAAAGAAAACCTTTGAAGAGATACAGAGGACTTACCTCAAAAGGATGCCTGCTCTGATCACTGGTTGACGTAGAGGAGGAGCTAGTCTCATTGTCAGTGTTCCTGAGAAGAATGAAGAGCACTGGTAAGCGTCAGAAGGTGCTGTGAAAAAAATTTCCCAGCAGAGGGGATGAAGGGACATGACTTTGACATGATGAGCAGACAGCACAGCTGCTCAGCAACAGTACACAGAAAGTGAGCCAGAGCTGAAAGGGACCTCAGAGGTCTGTTCACCAGCCCTTCCGCTCCCTGGCAGGAGCAGCTCCAGCCCATACAGAAGCCAGTCTGCCCTCAGATGCTCATTTTCTAGTTGTGTCTATCAGTTTTCATTTTTCCCTCCCTGCAACCCTCATTCCTCATATCTTCATCCGTCTCTCCACACCCTTTTAGATTCCGACTTCATGAAGCTACAGAAAAGTGACCGAACCACGACGTCAGGCAAGGATTCCCTGCACAATCCACCTCAAACAAATCAGCTAATCCTCTGGGGCACCTGGACAGAAAGATTTAAGGTACAAACCCTGACCACTAAGACCCAAACATGCTCAAGTCTAATCTTGAATCAAAGGAACTTCTCTATTGCAGTGGCATGTAACCAAATGGGACAGACTATTAGGAAAACTTTTAATGCCATTAGGCTTCTGCTTTTGGAGAGCAGCAGGAACATTTACTGCTCAGTATCCAGGTCTACACTTTGACATTACAGGTAACAAAAAAACTGTGGTTCAGCGATTAAGAGACTCTCCCCAAGGTCACAGCAAATCACCAATACAGGTAGGATTAGCCAGTACTGATTTTCTGCCTCTAAGGTTGGTGTAGTTGGACAAAACATCACCTTGCCAGTAGAGAAAAAAATTGTCTTTGAAGACCACCTCTCTCCCAGCTTTAAGAGTAGTCAGGAGGCAGCAACGCGCATCTGACACACACCCCATGCAGCGCAGTAAGCCCTTGCACTGAATGCGTGCCAGCCTGACTGCACGCTGCCCAGCCCGTCGTCGTTCCCAGCTGAGGTCCAGCAAACGTGTCTGAAGTATTAAGACATTTCTCCTACTCTTGCCCATTCTGGCACTGCCAGAGAGCAGTCTCACTACTGAGTCGGCAGTAAAACACGTGAATGCAGATCTCAGTTGCTGTAGTGCAGAGTCCAAAGTCTTAGTTAAAATGTAGTGCCACTAGTACTTTAAACTAAGTTGCATACACTCTCCACTTTGCAGATTCCTCTTCTCAGACGATTAGAACAGAACAGAGTAGTTAAGTTGGACGGGACCTAGAAAGGTCATCTAGTCCAACTGCCTGACCATTTCAGGGCTAACCAAAAGTTAAAGCACATTAATGAGGGCATTGCCCAAATGCCTCTTGAACACCGACAGGCACAGGGCATCAACAACCTCCCTAGGAAGCCTGTTCAGCATTTGACCACTCCCACCGTAAAAACAACTCTTCCTAATGTCCAGCCTGACCCTCCCCTGGCGCAGCTTTGTGCCCTTCCTGTGCATCCTGTCATCGGTGACCAGGGAGAAGAGACCAGCACCTCCCTCCGTGCTTCCCCTCCTCAGGAAGTTGTAGGGAGCAATGAGGCCGCCTCTGAGCCTCCTGTTCTCCAGAATGGACAACCCAGCGTCCTCAGCCTCTCCTCACAGGCTATGCTTTCCAGCCCTTTACTGTCCTCCTCTGGATGCATTCAATATCTCAACATCCTTTTTACATCATCTCTATCTTGATGACTGAAACCAAATAAGAGCTATCACACGCCATGAGGAAAGCCTCTCTAACACTTTCTTGCTTGTTTTAAATCAACACACACGCCCCCCCGACCTTTACCAGCAATGACACTCAGCATTGCCATGGGTGATTTACCTGTAGATGCAGGCTACACAAATTATGCCACTATCTACCCACATCAAGGAAAGATGGGACAAATATTGGCCAGAAGAAGGAAAAAACATGTAGTATGTGGCATTGCCTTTTACCTAGAAAAAGAAAAACAGCAAAATAGATTGAGTTCACCCTAGCAATAGCCCTTGGGAGCAGCACATTACCTTGGCTCTTCAGGAAGTTCTTCAATAAAACCAGATTCACACCGTGGGCAAATATAGTCCTATGGGAGAAGAAACACTGAATGAGAAAAGCAAGTGGTTCATAAAAGCCGCCAAGAGTGCCTGCAGCATGAGGGGATGGAAGAGAAGAGTCCTGCAGCCCATCATCCCAAATCTGTGCCACGACTGGAGAGAGCACCTGGTACGAGAGCCCTCAGGCACGTTTTCCCCCAGCAGCCTACCACACCTCACCAAGAAAGCCGCAGTTCTGCAACATCTTAAGCAGCAGCTTTTTTTGTGGATTAGAACCTATGAGACATGTCATGTTTCAACTGCATGGTGACATGGTTAGAAGCATTCAGTTTTACTGCACAAATAGTCAGATCAAGTAGGCAGCCAGTCTTAAATTCCCCTACACCACATCAACTTTCACAGAGCATGAGCAACACACAGCAGCTCAAACAGGACAGTGATTTCAGAGGAAATTCCCACTGTCCCAGATGCTCTTTTACAGATTTTCTGGCTGTTCCCTGAATGAAGTAGCTTTCCTAGCTTATGCCTTCCCAGAGCATGTTTCAGTTGATTACAGTAGTTAGAAGGATTTCAAGAAACCTCTTAAATCAGTCTGCCAGTACAGAGTGGGGGAAAAAAAAAAAAAAAAAAAAGGACCAATACCCCACCCTGTATTTGTTAAGAAGGGAATTCTGTCCAGATGAAGATACTTCACATAATAATTAGGCATAGACAGAAGAATTCCTCTCACCACCTGGCTGTGTACTACTGTGACCAGCTTCGAATCCCATTTAACTTTAAGTGTAAAAACGTTTTGCCCTGCCAGTACAGATAGAACAGAGTTATTGTAAAAAACGTATTAGAAAGTACATCTACCACCAACATTACTCAGCACAGATGGCAAGCAGAGCTTGCAGAGCCAAAAAGACCCCCAGAGCACTGATATTTGCCTTCACTGGACTAGTGAGGCAAATTGTTAAGACTGAACCTGTTGGAAACTGGGGTTTAGAAAAGATTTGGATAATACTAACTAATCCCCAGTATAGACAAAACATTAGGTAACATCTGATGTAGTTCTGGGTGAAGTGAAAGCAAAACTACCAGCTTTCCCAGAACAGTAGCACTCAAACACTGGTATTCAAATAGCTGTATGTTTTGTGGGCCTTCCCCCCACCTCCCTCAAGAGGCCAACCCATCCTAACAAGAAACAAGGAGGGAATTGCAATACGGGCTAATTACAGCATCATTGTCACTTAGGAAAAACTGAATGGAAAACTATTACTAATGTAGTCTGGGGTTCCCACCACTCGGAGCTCAAGGAGACACAAGAGGGTCATTCTGCAGCACACAATACCAGAACTTTACACTCCCACGCTCAGCGCTCATTACAGAAAGCTCCTGCCACTCTCGTGACTCTTAATACTGAAGACTGAACATGCTGGAATCCACTGCCTGTCTATTCAGAAGCAGGATTCCTCAAGAGTTTGCTACAGTCACTTTTTTTCCACAATTCTTGGTGTCAGCAAAGAATTTATGCTTCAAGACCACACTGTCGTAGCAAGAGGAAACCCAGACTGCTTAAGATCATGAAAGGAAATCGCTTTCAGCACAAGGTAGTCACCGCACTCGAGAAGAAGTAACGCCACCCGGCACCACTGAGTCACAAGAGGAAGCGACAGGTCCTGTACCTAACCCCAACCTAACCCCAGTTATGGCAGAGCTGTTGCCATGGGCAAGTGCAACCGTGCAAAACCCAGCACGAGACGCAGGACCCCTTGCTGATAAAGCCAGCCTCGGCATGGAAGAAATTTAAGACCTTCTAAAAAATAACGCTAGTTCCCTTTACCCCTGCTATGTTTGAACTGTCACAAGTCCTAAAACAAAGCTGATGGATGCCCAGAAAGAGGAGAGGATGCAAATCACGTGGGCTTTGTCTGATAAGACATCTGGGATCACTTCTGCAGAAAAAATAAGACCCAAGCAAAAGGCAGCAGCACCAGTGATCCATTTGACACCATTCCTGGCTGCCCAGCAAGATAAGGAAGCAGCAGACACCATCCAGTTACAAGACCTAGAGAAGCTGCAACTCCCTCTTCCGGGCAGAGCTCTTCAGATTAGTGATTGTGAAACAACTGGAACTACAGAATTTACACAGTGTGATTTCAATAGCATTTCTGCACCATCCAAATTCTTCTCTAAGTTAGTTACAAGCATATAGGAACTCCTGTACAGATTACAGGAAACCAGACCAATTGCCTCTGCCTTTGAAATAACTCCTTTCCATTTTACTTTTCACCAGTACATCACTAGGATAAATTATTACTCTTGGCACACTTGAGAGACGTCAGAAGTCAGCAATTTACTCTTCTCACCTCTCCCATTTAAGGGAGGTGGTTTTTTGTTTCGTGGTTGGTGTTTTTTTTTTTTTTTTTTGCGCTTACAGACAACCCTGAACATAGAGATCAGCAAATTCCTCTGCAGCTGGAACAGCACAAATGTCAAAGTTGTTGTTTCTCAGGCTGTTTGAATCACTCCTTTGGCAGCATATGCTAGGATACCTTCAGTAGCTTGGTCTGCAATCAGGAAGTGAAACCAAATGAACTTGGATCCCGAAACAAATTAACTAACTATCAATTAACTAGACCTGTATCAACAAAAGGAGCCGTCTGCTCCCTACCACGATTTGGTGTTTGCTGCCAGATGTGCTCCACTGGCACGAGCCCAACATTGGGTGTTTAAATAGAAACGAATGACCAATACTTCTAGCATACAACCTTCAGCTCCTTTACCGCTTTCTCCAGCCAGGCTATTTACTTAGCAGGAACATATCAACAGCTTTGTCTTCACGCTTAAACACAAGTTGTTAGATTCACCATCAAGGCCTACCCTCACCTAACCACTAAGACTGACGGAGAGGGCAAAAGGACACACAGACCATCGCAAAAACAAATTCACAGTCAGGTCTGACCGGCCATGGTAGGGACACCTATACACATGATCAAGCTATTGGGAGACTTTTAAAATTCAATGAATGTTTAAGGAAAAAAAAAAAGCAATGCCTTACTCTGATGAGATGCTGTGAAGTTTCAGAACAAACAGAGATTCAGAAACACCAGGAGGATCCTCAAAAGCAAATTTAACATCTCACCACATCTGGCAGACGATCAACAGAAAACCCAGGCGTGATCAGCCACAACGTTTGAACCAGTTACTTCCCTGCAGCTGATGCTCCTTTTCTACCCACAGCAGGACAAGATGACTCTTTACAAGCAGGCAGCCAGGGCTTTACTCAGTGCTCAAAGCACTCCTGTCCAAGCCTGCACTGGCCTACAAAGCGCATCTGCACTAGTCAGTGGAAACAGAGTGCTCGCATCGTTTGTGCGCTTGTCTGCGTCTTAGGTATTATCGCCCACGAAGCTTTTCTCACGCTCATTTACATTCCACTGAAAGATGACAAAAGGAAAGCCTCTCATTCTCCCGCAGCGCTTCGGCCTGCTCCGCTCCCGCAGCGGGGCCTCAGCCCGGAGGCCGCCCCCGATCAGCGGCGGGCGTGGGGGGCGAGCAGTGCCCCGGGCCGGGGCAGGGAAGCGCCGCAGAAGAGCGGCCGAGGAGCGCCGGCCCGGGCAGCCCGACCGGGGAGAACCGGCCTCGGCCTTCCCCGCGGCCCGGCGGCAACCCCGGGGCCTCCGCCGGG
>VXAL01014975.1:469359-481433 GCA_013399475.1 Chauna torquata | reverse complement strand
AGTGGAAGTCAAATGTTGTGCTTTACCTATGTAACTGCAGTGGTAGTTGAGCAGGCCCAGGTAGAGAGCCACTGGTGCGTAGTCCACACCCAAAAAAGCTTGCAGTTGATTTCAGGCATTCCTGTTCAAACGAAATATTTTCCTTTAAAATCTGCTGATTTGTTGTTTCAATGCTGTACTGAAAGAAACCATCCCATTTTTGTAGCACCACTTATGGCAACAGTTCTGCAACTATCCAGTCAGGTGTTTTTTGTTTGTTTGTTTTGCAATGAATTGCAACGATTAGCACTCTGTGCAATCATTTAGGGACCTAAAAGAGTAGATGTAGTGCAATTTGAGAGCTTCCCACAGCACGACTGAGATTCAAGGACACTGCTTTGTTAATTCCAACTTCAGATAAATGGAATATTATTATCCATAGCTTGTTTTCCAATAAAATATTTAGGGATATTAAAACTGCAGTTAGGAATCCTAAATTAATTAGTTTCTTAAATGAGTCATTTTGATTTTTTTTACACTCTATTGTACCAAAACAGCATACATACTTGTTTGTTGGCATTGTGTTTTTTGTTTGTTTTTTTTTCGTTTGGTTGGTTGTGTGTTTTTGTTTTTTTTTTAGGGGGGGGCGGGGGTGGAGATTGGAACAGTGATGTTTCTCCTCATCTTGTGTCTTGGAGTGGTTATTTGCCCTAGTATAGTATGGGCAAGCTAAAGCAGAGAGATGCTGTTGTAGCTTTTCACCTTGAAGCAACTGTGACTCCCACTCAGAGTGGAAGCTCCTAACTTGGGGCCTGCTGGGTGGGAAAGCTCTTCCAGCTGCTCTTGCTGATTTCTTCTTACTTGCTGGCAATGGTGTGCCATTGAAGCAGAGATAATTAATGAGATTGGTTGGTTTGTCACTCTTCAGGCTTTACTGATGGAGATGAGAAGGATTTTGGAAGGTTGTTCTCATGGAAACAGTAATAAGGGCCCAGAAGCAGGATTTTCAGCTCAGCCTGTGTTGCTTTAAGGAAAAGGTGGTAGATCTTGAACCAACTGAGATTCTTCCAGAACATTTTTACTGAGTTTGTCATCTCATCTGATTGGTGTATGCAATTTAGTTACCTCAAAGGTTTTTTTTGTATTTTGAGGGGTAAATTGAGGAGCGTTTGACTCCAAACTCTGTGGATGTCAGGTTGAACGTATCTTGTGCTTTCAAACCAACTCTGTTTCTAAAACACCAATTGTAGCAAACTGACTTTAGCTTGTTATTAGTTAGAATTCCCAGTTAGAGATTATATTTGATAAGTAGCATCGCACCCAGTAATGTAATTAGGATCTTCTTCAGTCAGTGTCCTTGCTAGACCTAAGTTAATACTTTGTACAGAAATAATTTCTTATTAATGGGCTGATCATTTTTTAGCTGTTCTGCAATTCCTAATGATATTGCCAGCTGAAACTAACAGCTGAAAAGGTAAAGCTACTTCTGGTATTAAATTCATCGATCCTACCAGACCTGGCAGCAGCAAGCAGATCTGTTCAGATGACTCGCCTTCTCTCTACCCTTTTTACTCAGTGAAGTTGAATGCTTTGTAATAACCGTCTTCCCCATGAATCTTGGAAAACCAAGATGTGCATTTTCCACTTTATTCCCCCCCATCTCATTCTGTTTCTTTAAAATAAAAAACAAACTAAGAAGTCTTTAAGTTTGTACGGCGACCCTTGAAGCATGGTAGAAACGATCTAACTGTACTTAACAATGATAATTAAGCATCTCAGCAGCTGTGAAATGGGTTTCCAGAGTCTCTTTTCTGTGATCACTAGAAAAACAGTCTCCATAAATTCCAGTACAGTATTATTTTTGTGACCCACTTAATGTTGCTAAATTTTGTCCTGATTCTTGAGCACCATTCCCAGAAATCTCAATCCAGGCCAGTACGTGCCCTTTTAACAATGTCCATTTGCATGTTTATATTGGTCTATTCCTTACCCATTTAATTTACTAGTTCTACTGTTTCTGTAAACTTAACTAATAGTTTACTGAGCTTCACTGAACAGCAGGTGAATTAAATTTACTGCCTTCTGTATTTAAAAGGTCAGGTATCTTAAAAGGAAGAAGTGTCACCTCAGGTAAATTCACATCATAGTCTCTCCTTGCATTTATTTCCCGTGGTTCTCAGTCTGTGCCAATAGAGTGGAAAGCCTTAGGGGGCATTTTGAGGTGGGACAGCTGTTAAATCTATGTCCTCTGGTTGTGCTCCTGATAGATATGGATATATATATATATATATTTTTTTTTTTTTCCTTAAGCATTCTTATTAATACAACTTCAGTGTCGTGAACCTGCTCATCAATTTCTTTCATACTCTGGAAATAGTTTACTTGCTCCACTTGACATTTTTCCTCCTTGCTTGTCATTTCTTCCATCCCACGCTCTCATCTGTAGTCTCATGTTCTTCAACATTCCCCATACTGAGAATGAAAGCAAAGCACTGTTAGTCTTCCTACTGTAACACAGAAAATTTTTCTTTCCTTTCTATCCTGTCCATTTGGCATCGCAGTCTCCATGTTCTGTTTTCCCCTTAAGGTGGCTGAATAACCTTTTGGTATTGATTTAATTTCCCCTGTGGGATCTAAATCCACTTGCCTTTTGGCAGTGCTGCCTTTTATTTCTGCTTTTCCAGCACTGAAACTGTAGCTTTCATTGCTGTCTCGTTGTAACAGTCATTTCTTGTAGATGTTCTGCCTTTTCTTTTCAAAGGTAGTTTTTGTTCCAGATAGGGTGAAGCCTTGCTGGGTATAGAACTACTACGTAATTCTTGGTTTAGACAAACTCCATACATTATCCATGTTTCTGTGGTTTAATTGCTGAACTCTGCTGACTTTGCAAAGAAGGTCCGGCATTTTTTTTTCAAATGTCTTCTTGCATCCAAGGCCCTTAGCTTCAGACCTGCTTCTCTTTATATTTCAAATTAATTTGGACCATCATTACCTCCAAGATTATCTTTTAAATTCCTAAATAGTGTTTTGCTAGATTTTGAGGGCAAGTTGAAAATACCATTTCCTCTTGTTTTCTTATTGTTCCTTCTAGTGATGCTGTTGAATCTTTGAGTATTCAGCTTTGACTCTGTGTTGTGTGCTTGTTGTTTACTCTTTGCTTTGACTTTGCTGTTTTAAGGCTTCCAGTTAACATTCTAAAATAGTTTTGTAAAACTTGAAGCATATGGGGAGGAATGGTAGGTATATCGGTAATAGCTGGAGAAGAAGGACTAAGCTTACAGGATTTGTAGAAATCAGAATTTGTTTCCTTGCTTATTTATTTAACTTTGTCAGACTAGCTTAGTGACTCTTTGTCCCGCTGCAAAAAGAGCCTTCAGAATGCTTCACATTGTAATATTTCCAGGTCTATAAGATGGGTTTGGAGTTTTTTTCCTCGCCATAGTGGAAACTCTTCCTCCATGACAGAGGTTATTTTGGGAGAGGTCATTTTCCATGAGGGTTTATTTTTAGGTTTCCCAAACCTTAAAAAATCAGGTTTTGAATAGGCTTTAAAAACAAACAAACAAACAAAACAAGTAAAAGGAGGGGAGAGCGTACAAAAGAGCTATTTGTACTTACAAGCAGCTGTGCTGCAGACTGTGTCAATAGGCGTTGGTGTGTTTTCCTTTAGTGGCGGATGGCTGTAGGTGTGCACTAAGACTGCTAATAGACTAATGTGCACCCTGTTGTGGCTCATTGCTGTAATGAGGGGTTAGTAGTAAAAAGATGCAGAGGAAATGGATGGGCAGAGTAGTTCGTAATGGAATGTTTTGTAAGCTTTTCCTTGGGGCATTCGTAACTGTACAATTTAGATCTACTTCTGTAATAGAGTTGAAGCAATCATAACATGGGAAAGACCTTAAAAAAACATTATTAGAGAACTGAAAAGACAACTGATGAAAGAACTTGAAACCCTTAATTTCAATTATTATTTTATTTTATTAGTAAAAGTTCTTGTCCAGTTAAGAGACCGATTGATCTGGTTGGTTTCAAATAAGTTTAAAATAATAAAAATAGATAATAAAAATTTGTGAAAGGTGACTAAGATAATGGACTAGATGCTGCTGTGCTCAGACTTCCTGTCTGCAAGGATATTTAACTGTATCTAATATGAGGATAATAATGCCCCCCTCCTTGTATTTTGTCTGTAGATAATGCAAAAATCAATGAAGCTGTAAGAAAGCATAATGATTTATTGTCCTAAAATGCTTTTGAGGAATGGTGGCTTCTCTCTGAAAACAAGAGTGTTTAAAACTTTTCTCTAGTGTTCCGACCCTGTGTTCCCCATTGTGATAAATCTGTGGCTGCTTAGGGGGAAAGAGGGTATGTGTGTGTGTGTTTGTGTGTATGCAAGTGTGTGGGGTGGTTCAGACAAACCCACTCTGTCTGTTGCCTGGGTAGGGTTGGACTGGGGTTAGAAAGCACTTGGGCATGTCGGCAGAGTGCCCTCATCGTACCCAAGGCTTTTAGCACCTTCCACAGCATCAATGATGTCCATACTAGTGTTAGAGGATGATGGCTTTAAAAACAAAAGATAAAGAAATTGAATAGAGCTCCGTTGAGACTTAATGGAGGGTATGGTCAAGTATATGGGGTGCTTTAGGTGCAAAAGCCTCAGGAAGAGACCTCAGGAGGTCTCTGCGTACTGCTGTGGGCGAAGATGACAAAATTATCATTGTCAGTTTGGAAAGATGCCAGAATTAGTAACTAAAGAAAAACAAAAACATTGATAAATCAATTTAAGTCTTGAGGCTCTGACGGTTTAGGGTGTGCTTTATGGACAGCAGTGCTAAAACAGAAGAGATTTATAATTTTATTTTAACGGGGGGGGTGAGGTGGGGGGGCGGCAGGTAGGAAACAACCCAAAAACTTTGATCTTCAGGTGAGGCAGCTTGTGTAGCCAAACACTGCCTCTCCAATAGATGTCACTGCAATCAACAGCAAATAGAGATGTTCAAAGAGTAAGGTGTAACCTGGAAAAATGCTTCAAGCTTTATGAAAATAACATTTTGAAAAAATAATAATTGCAATATTTAATTTTTTTTAAATATAGTAACAAGTGTATTTAGTACAGTGCATTTCCAAAGATCATGCAAAAGCTGGGATTAGACAAATAGTCATGACTTTTTTAGCTCAGTCTCTGTTTAATATGACTGTACTGCTAATTTTCTTTTCCCATTCTTGTTCTGACCTACAATTAGCTAAAATATTTAAGTTTTGTAACCAGCCCTAACATAGTATCCAGAAAGGCTGTGCATTCTGGGCAGACTTACAAGCTGTTGTGCCACATGAGCATAGATTACAATGTTGGTGTCATTGTAGTTTGAGGTTGTGGGTTAATTTGGGTTTTTGTAATTGGGCTGCTTGTGGTGTTTTTTTTCTTTTTTTTTTTTAATTCATAGAATCACATGCACAGTTTTCAGCATCTGATGAAGTATTGCAAAAGGAAATTACATTTTTGATGAATTAGTAGTAAAATCGCAGCTGGGACTTGTATTTTTTTTACTGTGTGCTTGTACATAATGCACTGAACAGATGGCTTTGTGTGTGCTGTGATACATATTCTGAAGAAGGGACAATGAACTTTAAAAATGAACAAATTAATGGTATTAACAAAATAACTATTAGAGTATTTTGAGTTGTTTGAAATGTACCATTTGGCGTAGAGAATTAGTAAGGATTTCCCAAAATGAATAAGTATGTTTATAAATCTAGAGATTTTATCTTTTTTTAATTACTCAATGAGGGATTTTGATTCTCTTCAGTATTTTGGTTCAACACACTCATTGCAGTAAAATTAATATAGCTTATTCAGAGTTGCAGCAAAATACAAGTTATGATGAAGTCTGAATTTTCTTACGCTTCTAATAACAGATTGGTTTGGTTTTCTGACACATTAAAAGACACCAACAACAAAAATTGATGAATGCATGTCAGTGTTGGGAAACTGCAAGATTTGCAGCATTGGAAAATGACACATTTAGTGAAGCCATTTGACTGAGAAATTCTTTTTTTTTTTAACCACTGTAGTTTGCATGAAAAGGATGCTTAGATAAATAGTGTCTATTAACTGTTAGCTTGCCATGCAGTGGGTCATTAAGCGTGATAGTACCTGCAGCTAACAGTGACATAAACAAACGCTCGAGGTGACTCGTGTTTGGGGATAGAGATGTAATTCGAATGCTAGCAGAGCAAGCCAGTGCACAAACAGCAGCCGTAGAGCATCAGTGGGTCAGATGTGGGAAACCAGAGATCTGCTTCTCCCTGCATACTTTCATAGGCAGCTTTCATCTGCTGGCAGATGTAACTGTTAGCTTGTGGGTAGCTCAAAATTAATGTAATTGATGGCATCTCATAATAGAAACAGACAGACGGTTTGCCCTTAAGGAGGGAAAAAAAATCTCAGAAAAATAGGCCCAAGGTCGTCAGAAGAAAGACGAGCACTGAGTCTGTGTATGATGAGGATTTGAGCTGCTTGCAGCATTGAATGTTTGTCAGGAATGCAGATATCTTGAAGTACATGCTGGTACAGCAATGGTACAAGGGGGTTTCCCAGGTAAGGATTCGGATCTCTCTCTGCATTGTATTTGTTTCCAGCAAGTAATTTTAAGTGTTTTTAGTGATATTTTAGAACTAGTGAAGTGCTGGAGATGAGAAAATAATAGCACAGATCTTTCTTTTCTCTCAGTTTCAAGCATGGACATATAGCATGATTAGAATATTGAATACATTTAATATCTTTAAGATATTTTGTCTTGTGTTTCCTTATAAATCATTGTTTCATTGTAGGTTGATGTTCAACATTCTTATATACAAAACTGATGTGAGCATGCCAGTGCTTAAAGTATAAGAATTCCTAGCATTAAATTTCTTGCTATATAGAATAATCTACTCTTCCATAACTGTTATTGTAATGTAGAGACAGATGGCTGAATTTTCTTCACTTTGCTTGTTAAGAATGTGTTAGGTAAATGTTTTAGACTAAAATAAAAAGCTGCTGGGGAATCTAAACTGAATATTCTGCATTTTCATGGTATAAGGAGGAAAACAAGAATAAAGCAATGTGATAGTAAACAAATGAGCTATTTGCAATGAAGGATAATCTAATCTTTAAATATTGCTTTAGATTGCGTTTGTTCTTAGGTATGATCTTTTCTACCAACACAAGCCAGGTATCCAGAGAATAGCATTAAAATGCTAGGCATGAAATGTACTGATTTGATGTTTTAAGGTTATTAAGTTGTTTAAGGCATAGTGCAGGAAGCTTATGTTTTGGGGGATCTTTGATCTTACTCAGGTGTTACAGATAAGTAATTTCATATAACTCATAGATAGAAGATAATGTCTGTGGTGTAAATCTGCATACACAAGAATCACTGTACAAACTTGCTAAGAGAGGATAATACAGGTAGATCTTTGTATTACTGTCACTGAAGAATACTTAATATCACTGCAGTGAATTGCAGCTAAAAATATGTAAAAAGGATGCAAATTTTTAAAGAAATAAATGAAAGACAAATACTAGCCCATAAACAGTGATTGTGTTTATATTCTTGAATATCTGGTTTTCAGATAGGAAGGTATCTCTCATCATTGCCATCATAAATTGTGTTGCTCCACTGCACATAAAAAATAATAAAAAAAAACACCTCTGCTCGTGCATCGTGTCTTGTCCAGACTAGCAGAGCATTGCTTTTAGTTGGAATACAGAATAGATTATTTGCATAATAAATAGTGCTGTTCCAAAATGGTCTGTTTGGTTTAAACAGCAACTCCTCCAAATACATAGCGGAAGTAAGTCTCTAACAGAAGGGAAAGTAAAAATGTGAAATGACAATAATTTTATTCTTTACAGATGTTACTTAATTTTCCACAGTATTTCAATAATTGAGACAGCTGTCCAACTTTCTCAAACAGTTAAAGAAGTTATTCTGAAGTTATTTTTTCCTCCTCAATCTGAAGACTTGGTTCTCCCTTATTTGACATAGTGGCTTAGGGGCTGGTCGTCAATTTACCTTCTGCTTTGTGCAGATATATAATTGCTCTTTATCAGAGTAGCTGACATTTAAAGAACGATCCAGAATATTTATCTGTAGGTATGCTAGCTATAGTATACCATGGCAGACTATTAAAAAATTGTTTTATGGCATGTAGTGGCCACATGCATGTTGAAAACTACATGCAAGCTGATGACATTAGGAAGGAGATGTATATACCTGTATGCACGTCTGTGTGCATGAAAGACTTTGGTATCTGCATCAGGTGAACACCTCTATTTCATTAGCAAATTCAAAATACTTCTGCTCTATTGAGATTAGAAGAGATGTGGTGATGGGCTAAAGGGCAGGTAGTTCTTTCCGCTACCCCAGAAGTAATAATGAGCCTTTTATTATTAGTGTCTTTATAGACATGTCTGTTTGCCTCATCAGTGCTCAGAGATCACAGCTTGAGCTTTTCTGTCTCTCAAAAAAAATTAGAGGCAATGTTAAAGTATTGACCTTTTGGGGATCATTGAGGAAGCAGCAAATTTCTATTGCTGTGAATGTAAAAGGTGCACGTGTGCTGGGCAGAGATGGAGAGGAGGTTTAAGAGAGCATAGCCCTCCAAAACCAAGGACCCTGGGCTGTGCTGGCATCCCTCTGCAGAGAGTTCTGTGTGTGGGCAGAGGCTGCGGCCATGGCTCCCATTCTGCATGGGCCTCCAAGTGCTTGCCGACAGCGAGGGGTGAGTGCCTGCTTCGAGACACCCATCAATCCCGTCATGCACCGCTAGGTGCCTGCACACAAGGAGTCCCATCGTGTGTACTTGCATGCAGTTTACCTCGGGAAAGCATTTCCAGGAGGTAGGTGGCACGTCAGGTATGCTGACCGATGGCATCTTGGTGCTGAGTGCTCCACACACCGGCTAGTGCTGTGGGAGTCAGCCACTGTCGGGATCCACAGCTGTAATTCAGGATCCAGGAGCGGCGTCAATGCTGGCATCGTATGCTGGGGTCGTTTTGAGAACGTAAGGAAGAAGGGGATTGCAAAGTGGAGGAGTGGGGTTAATCGGTTAGAACATGCAACAGGAGAACAGGGCAGGTAAGGGGACTGTTTGGGCCTTCATCTGGGGGAAGGATAAGGCGTAAGTGCGGAGGAGGACCCTACTCTTCTGTGTGTCTTTTTGTGTGCTTATAGTCCAGCACAGAGCCAGCAGCCGCTGCTGTTCCTAACAGCAGTGCCTGAGGAAACTAAATTTGGGAATTCCTGTTCAGATGATGAGTGTGTTACTGCCAGGTGACAGAGCTACAGGTGGATTACGTATGTAGTGAAAGCCAGGAGTGGTAAACCTTGACTTCATCATACCATTTTGTGATCATTCTGTAGATACCAAATGCTTTCAACTTTTTTTTTATTTAATGCTTTATGTATTTTCAGAGGTTTTTTTTTGTATCCCTTACCTGAAAACCAAGTGCATTAGCTTCAACATATGTATAAATAGTTCATCTTTTATCGGACAATTCAGAACCACAAGCTTAAGCTGCATTTTTTGACCTGTCAATGTTAAAACTTGTGTGATACTGGATGAGGTGCTCTATAAAGTGAGGTGGGAAGTTGTCATTTCCATGGTGTGACGATCCTGGGAATACTATGAGATATTGAACATAAGTTCTCATATCTGTATCACTGGTATTTAGAGTGGAACAGTAAATTAGGAGTAATGTGGAGGGAAATGCCATAGGGTGTGTAGGCACAAGGTATTCATTTGTGTGTATGTGGAGTTCAGTTGTGCCTATTTACGTTGTGCTTGTGAGAGCAGAGAGGATTTACTCCATCCAAATGATTCTTAAAGATATCGTGCTATTTAATCTCCATCCCTCCCAGTGCTCTGGCAGTAAACAGCAAGCAGTAGCGTTTGCTGTACCTTAAAACAACAACAGAATGTATCCTATACTGCTGCAGCGTGTAACTGCCCTGGAAGTGTCTGGTCTCGCAGAGCTGTGACAGCCCCGTGACCTGGTCTGTGGGGCTGCTCAGCTGCAGCAGGTCGGTTGGGTGCGCAGCGAAGGAGCAGGGAGCAGATGCCCTCAGACCCTCCTGCTCCCTGCGACCTCAGCCTTTAAACCTGGACATTATTTCTGTGCTGAATTGTAAACCTTAATGCATACTATGTTCTGAACCAAAATGTACGTTTCTTTCAGGTGTTCAGCAATAACATGAATTTTAAACCACATAAATTCTGGCTGTAATTTCCTGCATTTTGTAACCTGTTATTCTCTTAGGGATATGACAGGTTATTTGAGGATTATCACAGTATCATTTTGTTGTGTATCATTAATGTATTTGAATAGGCAATGCAGCAATTTTACAGCAAGACCTCATTTCAGGATTGAGTTGTTAGGTGCAGAAGATGTGATTTTTGAAATACTGTTTTTCAAGGGAAGAAATCCATTAAGTGAACAGCCTGACATAGTGGCAAGTAGTCAGTGAGGTGTCACCAAAGGGGTGAGAGAAGAGTGGAAGAGAAAGAAATGAGATGAGACCAGGACTTGATGGACGAGGGAGTAAGTAGAGCTGTATGCAAGGATGAGCACAGTCAGATTATGAGTGAGGGCCAAGAATGACGTTGAAAGGGATTTTGTGAGGAATGGGGAGCGCAGCGAAGCCTCTCGGTCACAGAATGATGCAGTCATTCTTTTGTGTGTGCAGGAGGCATATTGTGGTGTTGTAAATGGGTAGGACTCGCACAGTGACACGCGTCGGGGAGAGAGCCTGCTTGAAGGGCTGAGCCAGCAGGACCCACAGCAGCTGCCGGCAGCGCAGGCGGATGGCTCTTGGCATCAGAGCAAGCCGAAAGGCTAACCCTTTCGGCATCCCTTGCTAGGTTGTTAGAGCAGCCAGTTGGTACATCTGCTCCGACCCTTTCTCCCCATCCCTGGATAGCTGCGTGTTGGCAGACCCTTCCCTTTCCAGTTCTGCTGATCTCTGCTCTCTGCGCAGAGGGGGGTTTGAGGACAGAGGTACCAGTTGGGTGCTCTCCATGCTGCCTGCAGTGAGGAGTTGAGAGCAGAGTTGTGAAGAATTTAACGAGTACTTTTGTGAGTACTGCAGCTAATGAAGTTGGATTCCTGCAGATTTGTGTCTCCTGCTCGACTGACTTGGGTGTCGAGGAAGGTGTGAGCTCTGATTTAAGTTTTTTCCTGTGGCTGGAGCATTTCTAAGGGCTTTCTCTCATGTGAATTCTTTGGTGCTTTAATAAAGTGTGATCTCACACTGAAGCCTTTCCCTCAGTCAGGGAATTTATCGGATTTCTCTCCTCTGCACAGCTGCCTATTTTCATGAACCTTTTATAGTACCTTCGAGACCTCTGGTCCACCATCAGACTTGCATCAAATTGGCCAGCAGGTTCAAAAGTTTTGGGGCAGGAGCTTGGATGCCACAGGGTATGATTGCATAAGCTTTGTTTCTGTAGGAAAGCAGAATAAAATGATTTACCATTTTAGAATTAATAGAAATTGAGATTAAAGTGTAATTAATAAACACTGGAGCATAACCCCTGGACTGTAGTTGGGAAGTCCTTGGTCTGTTCTAGCTTGGTTAGTCTGTTGGATGTCTTGGTTGGCCGTGTGTAGTAAGATACACAAAGCATCTTGACCCTTCTGGAGCATCATGCCACAGTTTCTAGAGGTTAGATGGTCATTTAAATTTTTAAAATAAAATCAAATAAAAGGCAGGATCCATAGAGTTCCAACTTACCTGAAAGACACTTTTTATTCTTCAGGACCAAGACTTGGAAGCCTCTGGATCATGCCTTTTGAAGGCTAAATTCGCACAAAAGAAAAAATAAGTTGAATATCAACTCGAAAGAATTACAGTAAAAACTACTATTCCTTGGAGCATTTGTTTTTTAACTCTGAGTTGGTTTCCTCTTGCAGTCAGAATGGAAAAAGTCTATTTAATATGGTGAAGTTTATCTGCTTAGCTCTTCCTCTTTGGATAAATCCTTGGAGATGGATTTTTTTTTTTTTTTTTTTGCCAGGGGGAAAAGAGAGATTGCTTAACATCATGCAGGTATTT
>VXAL01014975.1:442749-469309 GCA_013399475.1 Chauna torquata | reverse complement strand
TTTTTTTTTTTTTGCCAGAGGGAAAAGAGAGTGCTTAACATACTGCAGGTATTTTTTCAAATACATCATCAATTTCCTGTGTATGATTATGCTCATTTAAAAATGCCCAAAGCTTAATGCATTAACATCTTTATTTCGGTAAATACATTAAAGTGAAGCTATATGTTACCTAATGACATATTTTGATACTAAAAAACCTGTTAAAATACTCTCTTCACTTGTTTTGTGATTCTGTTTTTCTTCTGCAGAGAAATGAATGCCTTGCTCCACACTGCTTGTATGAATTATGGTATAAGCAAAGGTGTTGTCTGCTAATCCTTCACTGTATTTTACTCCTTGAGGAAGAGAAAATAGGCCTGCCACACTGTCCTTTTTCTGAATTAAAAAAATTCAGAATAGGATTTCTGATGCAAAATATTGTTTAATCAAGTTATCAAGTAGTACGATGTCATAAGTGCAGCATAAACCTGATTAACTGCTTGAATAGACTCTCAAGACAGCTGATTAAATAAGATGTATGGTTTATGTGGGGAGAGTATACAACTTTTATGATTTCACAGTGATTTTAAATGGTGTTTGTGTGGTGAGGAATTGTTACCTATTCATCTGTCCAGGTCTCCCCACCTTATAGAGGAGAACAGAAGTTGGCTGTATAAGTGTAGGAGTTACTTTCTGTCGCAGATGCGCTCTTGCACATCAGTCCCAATTGTTACATGACTGATACTTTTTCAGTGGTAGAAAAATCTTTGTTCTTATTAGTGGAGTGTACATACTTATTTTCAGTTTATACCACATATGACAACTTAAAATAATTCCAAGTAATAAAACCTTACTTTCTCACTTTAAGAAGAGACATTTGAGTCAGTTCTTTATTTGGTTGATACCTTTCTCTTTTGGAGTAATAGCATGATTCAAACGGTACGTTTTCAGCTTGGAAGTTTGAGGTTTAGTTGTTCAGCTATGTTAGAAGTCTTTACCTTGTCATCCTCCTTTAATGTTCTGTTATTTCTTAGGGTGAAGCTCCACTATATAAGACGATGTAACTTCAAGCAAAGAGGGGGGTTGCTGTTTGCATGTCCCCACTCCCACCTTCTCCAGTTGTTCGCTGTGCTGGGATGCTTGTTGCCCTTCCCTTCCTCAGCCTGTTCAGCTCAGTCAGCCAGCAGAAAACTGTGCTTACATTAAAGAGGAATGGTTTTCTGGTGGGTTAGTGACCTGCACAGGATCAGCCCTCCTGAAACAGGAGGGGAACGTGGGGCTGCGTTCAGGATGGGAGTGCAGCTAGGCACCGGTGCTTGCTGTTGGCCGAGCCTTGTAGTTCTGTGGCTGATCAGGAAAGGATCCTGTGGAGTAGGGCTACCACGGGTTGCTGGTAGCACTCACTCACCACGGGAGAGCTGAGTTGTGTATTAGAAACCTTGTTCAGAGATGTGGGAGTAGGTCTCTGTCTTTGCGTGTGTCTTTTGGGCTTGAAGCTTTATGTACTGAGCCAACAGTTGCCAGCTGCTGGCTATACCATTAGCTTGTGTATCTGTTTTACGTGTAATGCTGTGATGAATACGTTAGACATCATAAGCAGGATATACATATCCTAGCTGAAGATAGGAAAGTTATAGTAGAAGAATTATTAGTGGGTATTTTTGTTAACAGAAGAGGTTTTAGAGTGAAATTATAGGTGTGTATTTGTTTTGTTCTAAGGCACAGAAATTGGAGGTCTCCAGCACTGCCAGGTGTTGCAGTCATTTTTCTTTTTCGTTCTTCCTTTTACCTTGGCAATCAAAGGCAAGTCATGACATTGGGAAACTCAGCATTATGTTTAAAAGACAAACAAACAAAAACTCTAAGCATTCCGTGATGTTGTAAAAAGCTTGAAAATGTGACTCAAGTGCTATTTGATAGCTCAAAAAACCAGGACCTAGAACCAACCCAGACTTACTCTTTTGAAACTTCTTGGGTCAGTGGGAGCACTGCATGATGTGGGGAGGTACGAGGTGGGCTGTGCCTCTACTTCCTATCTAACACGGTGCTTCCTGGCTGTATACTCAGAGGCGTGCAGTGGTGAGATGGATACGTAGCACATCAAATGCAGTGTGGGGATGGCCTTCAAAGTAGCTGACAGACCTCTCAGCAGCACAGGGTAGTGGGAGAGCGAGGTTTCAGTGTCCTGTGCAAAAGGATGGGATCCTGAAATTTATCATCTTGTGAGTGTTTGAGCATCTGTAATCAGTTTGATGAAAGACTTACCATGTGTGAGCCTAGCAATATACTGTTTCTTAATAGCTGCCTAAATCTTGGAAAATGAGGAGACAAATAATACTAAACAGTATTGTGGGGACGGTCGGATCTGTTTGTCTGTTCTGTCTACAAGTACACCATATCACCTTAAGTCCTCTGAAAGCTGGATATGCATCTTTTTTAATATTAAGCTGGTTTGGTTTTTTATTTAAATTATATTTGAACTTGTTTTCTGCTTTTAAACATACATTGTAAGTTTTTAGTAGCAACTTCCGTAAAGATCTGAGTATCCTCTAATCTATTAACATAATTTAAAGGAAAAAAAAAAGTATTTGGGAAATGTATGCATGTACCCAGAGAACTGGGAGAAATCTGGACCCAGAGTTGACTGTAGTGAAAAGCCAGCTTTTGACTTTCTTCAGCTGCCTGAAACAAAGACCTATTCTATCAACAGCTTATTCAAATGATTCAGTGTGAATAAAAATAGCTTATAGAACTTGAACAAATTGTTAGAAGCTGGAAAAGGATATTTTTCTTTTCAAGTCTGTGAATAAAAACTAAGAGTGTGAAGTTGAGAGTTGTCAGGTTGAAAATTATGGAAGTGTTTGTGGCCATGGTGTGATGGCAGAACCTCCTCCGAGGTCCCTGCATTGCGTTTTTCGTTAACTAGGTGTTGGTGAAGGCCCAAAGACAGAGAAAAGGAAATCTTTGACAAAGTGGGAATTAGACCATTTAAAAATGTTTTTTATTGCCTTAGAACCTTTGGTGCAATTCAGCCTCTACTGTGAGCAACAATACTTTTGTTTAATATTCCAATTTTAAATGAAAACACATAAAATTTTTAACTAAAATATTAGTCAAAATTGGCATATTTGTATGTAATATTTTTATTACAAAGCTGTTGCTTATATTTTAATTACATTCTAATTTCTGTCCAAATACTTCTTCCCAGTGATATATATCATTTGTAAATAGTATAGAAGAAATGTTGTTCAAAATATGACCTAACATGATAAATATTGAGCATATCAACAGATGTATATTAAAGTGTTTCCTTAAGTACTCATATAGTATTTTATCCCAATAGTCGGCATAAAGAAGGAACAGACTATGTAATTACCATCTTTTGTCACAGATAAATGTATTTTAGTGGTAAATAACCAGTAACAGTCTTCAGCAAAATAACTAAACAGTAAAAAATATTAAACAGGATTAAAATTTATCATTAAGATCACTTAATTAAATCATATCTAAAATAGCTGATCATTATCTGTTTTCCCTGGGTCGTCTTACTGTTAAGACTTGCTCTGTATTTTCTGCCATAGCTGTGTGGGTATTTTCCAGGGCTTTACAATCCTGGATGACTCATCCAACTTTAATCTTTTCTAATCATTGTTACAGCATATTAAAAAATTGCTATACAAACGGACTTAGACTACTGTGGCATATTTTTTTTTATATATAAAAATTTAATTTAGCCTATGTCAAGTCAGTCTGATGTTACATAGCTTTGCTGCATTGCCAGGCTGTGCTTCCCCAGCAGAGCAAGCAATCATGTTAGGGTCATCTCCTCTCCACCCTGCTCTTACCCCAGCTGTTCTTCCACAACCAGGTCCTTTCTCTTCCCCCCCCACACCCCAGGAGCAGTCTTCAGCAGTTCAGTGAGCTTGGGTGGTATTATGGCATTGCTACGGCAGCTGCTTTTATGGAAGCTTTGCATTTTTTGGTCTACATTTCACCAGTAGTGGCAGTTCCTCTGGAGACCTACCGTTAAGAATTTTCTTTAGGTCTTTGGGCTCATCAGTACAGGTTGTGTTTTCTAGTCAAAGACTCTTTATTAAGTCCAAAAGTTTCCCTTTTTTTTAATCCTGTCCACCTCTAGACGGAGGAGGTTCAGGATCCTGTTGCAGGTTCATAAATTAATGATTCACTATGCAAGAAATGTCTCATCATCTTGGCTTCTGAGAGGCGTTCTCTGTGCTTCCTTTTACAGTTGCTTATGGCTGGGAAAGCTGGGGCTTAGCTCATAAAAACCTTTGTTAGGTAACAAACTCAGTTTTTGACTATACTCTGATGCCATTCACATTTTAGTTAGACTTGGTGCAGAAAGATTCCAAGATAATGACTGTGCAAGTCTTTTTGTGGGAACATCATTATTTAAAGATGAAACACAGTCAGATCTAGTTACACTGTGTTACTGTCAAGGGAAGAAGAATTTAAATTTCTCAATATTAATTTGTTAATGTTCAGGCCATGCAGAAAAGCAGTGGATTAGAGCTCTCCCAATATTCCTTGTTCAGACTCGGCCACACTTGATCTTCCATCAAATGAACCAGCAGCTTTCAGGTACAAATATAGAGAATGGACTGCGGAGCCTAGCAGAGCAATGTGAGCAGGAGCAAACCAGAAAGCCTGGTCCTACCAAAAAGAGTTGCTTAAAAAAGAGATTTCTATCCCAATTGTGAGTTGTTTTTTTTTCCCAAAACTCCGTTGTAAAATGGGTCATTGAAACATCTTCTGTCACAGCATCTGGGAATCTGATTTTCTGTGCACACCATGTGCATCCTTACAGATCACTCCAACAGTTTGGTTTAACAGCCGCAGTGCTGAAGAATAAGCAATGTGTGCTTAGAGGTATTTCAAATTTCCATGAGACTTGGCAGATGGAAATCAGTATTTTTGAATGTTCTTGTGCTGTTAACATGTCCTGGCTTCCCAGAGAACTATATTAAGTAAGCCTCAGCGGAGCAGGAGCAAGACCGCTTTCCCCTTGGGAGGTACGGCGTGCGAGCCTGCCAGCTCTGATAACCCAGCCTTATCTCCGGGCTGCTTGGTGCCATCACCGCCAGCTCAGCTGGGAAGCTGACAACTGCAGTATTTTAGTCTTAGATGACTTATACTGTATGGTAAAACATAATATAGTGCAATATTAGACAGTAGAGTGTTTTTCTGTGGGATTTCTTCAGTTACCTCTTCAGCAGCCTAAAAATGGGACCTGTGTCAGCTTTCTTTTGAGGCTACTCCATGTTTTAAAGATGTAATTGGTTTTAAATGCCTATGCCTGTGTGGACCCAAGCATTGATGTGATGCGATATATTTTTATGCATAACTATTTGTATGCTCAAAGAGGATTTTATCAATGGAAAAATGTCTTTGTTGCTATTTGACTGTATTTACTCATCCAGTGGCAGTATGATGCTCAAACAGCTATCCTGTTCTGTGTGTCTCCTAGCTAGGTGAAATATTTATCAGACGTGGGGCAGTAGGCAAAAAACCATGCGGGGGTGGCTTTTGCCAGTCTTTTCCACCAAAGTCTGTAAGATGGTGGGAACATCAGCTGTGACGACTGATTGGTAGAACACAGCACCCAGAGGAGGTCACTTCTGAGTAAACCCAAATGCTTTGATGAGGGTTAATGCACAATTTGAAAGGCAAATGAGTGGAAGTATTGTGTGCAGGGGAGAGGAGATTCCCTTATAATCAAAAATTATTAGAATCAGGATGTTCTGTTTAGCACACTTTTCACTAAATCTTCTTTTAAATGTTCAGGATCTCAGATCAGTGTGAATAGACTCGTTATGTCTTTCTTGGCTAATTAAAAACGCAGAAAAACATACAATATCCCTTCCTCCCTCCTCAGAAAACTTAAAGGTTGTATAAAGAAACTGCAGCTTCTAGAATGAAGCTTTGGGCCTGAAATGGGGAAAAAGTAGATGGCAAAACTCCATTTGTTCAAAATGAGATGGTGCAAGCATTGGAGGTGCAGCTTCATGATGTTACAGGCTGCAGCTAGCCTATTTTTCAGCCAGGGTGTCCTCTTCTGTTGGGTGTGACAATTCCTTGGTTATAGGAAGAAAAAAAATTAGATAACTGTTTGTAAATGACACCTGCTCATGGAAACAAAACAAAATGTTACTTGAAATGGATTATGGAGACTCATTATACCCTTGTTCCTGGATTAGTTAGAAATTACTGGTAGAAACTTTTACCTTCTCTTGTAGAAAGGGTGGAGTGAGGGACAAGATTTAAGAAAAGCATTGAAGGAGAAGGAAAGCTTTTCCTGGCTAGCTGTGAAGCTAGTGCAAGCATTTGCATGGCATGAGAGGAGCAAACCAGAAAGGGAACCTGAGCTGAAGGCAGCAGTTAGATGAGAAGGAACTCAGAGGTACCAAATAATAGCCTGAATCCTTCCGGCACAAGAGAAGCAGTATTCGAGTTAGGGTAAGGATACTGTTTTGTGAGAGTTTAGTGCACACTTGTTTTTCACTTGAGCTGGAGTGAGTTGCATTTGTGAGGGTATGAAAGCCCATACTAGCTGCTCATTTAGAGAAGGTTTAGCCCGCGTGGCACCTTGGGCACACTCTGTCCCTCATATATTTAAAAGCAATGTTACACCGTCGGCTCACAGTGTTTTAGGGAGGAAGGGGAGAGGTACAGCCATGGAGGTCTTTTTTTTTTTCTTAATTCCTTGTATATGGCAGGCTTGGGCTCTGAGCACTAAGTGTTTGCCAAAGAATAATAGAAATGCTGGGTTTTATTCTTCTCTGAAAGTCATCGCTTCATTTTTGGTAAATAACTTCTAAATGGTGTACCTGAAGCAAAGCATTACTGAAGGGATGGTGTGACTTTCAATGGGAGATGCTAAGCTTCTGGATACAATGGGAGAATCCCGTAGCTGCCCCAGCCCAGCCCAGGGGTGCTCCTGGCTCACACCGTTGGAGATAACAGTATTCACAAAGATACTAGCCCCAGCAGTCAACATTCTCTCCTCTCACCACCCAAGGGAGGGGGACTGGTCATAACGCAGCGCCTGGCTCTTCCATTTAGATTTTACAGTTTTGAATATAACTGTCCCTTTTTCTCTTGCATGCTTGTTGCTGAGAGAAGAATGCAAATGATTTTAGAAAATTTAAGAAAGCATTACAGAAATCATCTTCTATCAGTTTAAAGCTTATGAAAACAGACAAGTGCATCACGTTTGAGATAAGGTTTGAAGAACTGTTTGCCTCCTTGGAGCTGAATAGAGGGCTAGTGGGGAAGATTAAAACAATAAGCTTATTATATTATTAGTAGTGGGAGAATTCTAAACCCCATTTGTTCAATTATGGTCCCTTAAATATGCTTACTTAGGTTCTTGTAAATTGTAATCAGTAAATTAGACATGCTGCCCTCACAGCTCAAGGGTTAGCTTTCAAGGGACTTCCTACTTTTTTTTTTTAATGTTTCTAGTGAAATCAAGAAGGGAATTAGTTGTTTGATATGCAGGGTTGGCTCTGTGTAGTGGATGCTGGCTGCATTCTGATATCTATCTTTACTAAATGAAAAACAGTGGTGATGCTGCAGCACTGCTGTCTGAGCAGAGTAATGTCAGAAAAGGCTAAGACTGTAAGCATGTTATGTGCTGTGTGATAAAAACGGTAGCTAAAACCATTAAAATGAACACAGACTGATAAATGAGACCATTGTAAAGTCCCCAAAAGCCAGCGTATGTTGCTGATAGTTATCTGAGGTAATGCAAGAGGGACGGAAAATCCTCAGTATCACCTTTTATATACAAATATCATCTGTCATTCATTTTGTGGTGTTTTACCCCCCTCTCCCCCCTTTCTTTTCCTCTGTTTTGCCTTGACAGTTTTGATATTGAGTATTCGATACTAACACCAATCATCTGGCTGAGTCATCCAGAGCTTTTTCTTTCCTCTTTTTACTTTTCTAGATGAACTCTAATTTGCGTCATGCAGAGACACCATTTTCAAAAGAAATCCCTCTTCACTTTCAGCTCATTTAACTGGAGATTTCAGCAGGTTTGGCAAACAGGCTCCTTAGCCTTTTGCAAGTGTTTTATGCATCTTTGCAATTTAAAGAGCTTCTTGCTTTCCTGCACAGTGATGTCTGTTTTTTCAGCGCAGATAAATTGTGTATTTGTTGCAATACTGTATCATGCAAACTCCTGTATCCTGACCATATCTTCCCCATTTATTTCTTCTCTATCTCTAATTAATATAATAGGAATAGTGGCTGAGGCAGGGAAACATATGCAGGAGCATAATAGTATATTGTTTGAAAGCAGTTGTCTTCCATTTCCAGACTTTCTCTTTTGAAATGTAATTGTCTGCTAACATAACTGGGAAATGTTATGGCATGAGTGATCGCTAAAGAGTATGCTTGTGCTTTTAGCCCACACTGCGTCTGTATAGTATTTTTAAAAGCAACTGGATACAACCTTAGCTAGTTAAATATCATTGATGAGGTGTGTTTGCAGAAGTTGTGATAGGCATATTGTCACTGAACGTGGAAACTACTCCGTGTAGTGCCAACACAAAAAATGCTGTGTCCCACGTGTAAGGCAGTAACAACAGAATTACAATTGCCTTGTGTAAAGGATCTGGTAATGAAGGCAGATAATGGAATTCTTTGCAAAAGCAGATGCTAACTGGCTCCCCAATGCTAGGCAGAGAACTGAAAAGTGATACCAGCTGGGGGGGGGAGGACAGCTGAAAAAGGCATTAAAAAGAAGATGCCTTAGATGCACGTTTGTTTAAGCAGTAAATACTTGTTTAAAATAATCTTATGAGATTCTTATTAAGAGGCAAACTGAGAATACGATTACAACATTATAGGAAGTCAGCTGGATGCCCAAAGGAAATTTGTATGCAGATTGGATGAGTAACGCAACGACAGCACTGGGAATAGCGCGTTATCATTCACACCGCGAGGCGGGCGGCCGAGGACACCCTTGGAAGTGTTTAATTGCAGGAGGTGGGGCTTGCGCAAGCCAGAACCTTCTGGTGCTCAAGGAGGAGACAGCATGCCCAGCTGAGGGAGACCTGCTTTTAAAGGCAGGGGTGTCTCCGCTTGTCCCTCCGTGCACGAACGTGCACACACGCCTGCGGCTTCTCCAGCAGCGCTCGATAGCGGTGCCCTCCTGCTGGGCTGGAAGGAGTGCTCACTTGTGGCATCCCTACTCTCCCACTTTTAGCATTCCAATCGCCTCAGCCATTTCAAATAATTGCTTTATAAATGAATGCGATGATTTAGTGAAGGGCTTAGTACAGACGGAGGTTTCCCTTTGTTCTCAGTATGGATTTTTCAAACAAAAATGTATGCCAGGGGCAACCCTTTTTAAGGAAAAAAAAAAAAAAGTCCTTTTAACTCATAAAGCGACTTGATGACCCCTGGTGTTGGTCTCTGGTTTTTGCCCAGAGAAACTTTTCTTTGCACAAGGAGTTCTTCCCACAGGAGATGCCGAGGGGACTGCTGGGCAGATGAAGCACAGGGCTGGGCATCGGCTCAGCCGGCTCCCAGTCCTGGCCCAGTGCAGGCAGATCGGGAGCTTCAGCGGGGATCTCTCTCACCCCGGCAATGGCCCCACCTACTAACTTTTGGAGGGCTAAAACTTCCTTTTAGTTTCAGCCCAACATGAAACAGGAATATATGTGTACTTCTGAACAGCTAACATTTTTCCCATGTGAGAAGACCAGCAGGAGGAAGCACTGCAGAGTTCAGACTTACAGGTGCGAAGGTCCTTGCCTGCAGGCTGGGGCTGGAGCGATGTGTCCGTGCACAGTGCCACCGAGCTGCTCCTGGCCTCAGGCTCGTGTCAGGGAATTTCAAGGAGTTTTACTGACAAACAAGAAACGTGTTTTGAAGCGTACTCTAAAGATGTGCTTCTTCACCTGCTCAGCGTTGAAGTGTGCATACTCTCCTTGCCCCTTCACCTCTTTTCTGTGCGTCTGATTATGCATTGCTGAAAACATGCTTGTAGAAGTGTGCTTTGCTCCCAGCAAAAGGAAGCGAGATGTGTTGTATGTGCAGAGTGAGCCCTGAGACGAACTGCGGCAGAGCAACGACAGGTCAGCCGCATCCCTCTGTAGGGCACTGATTCTTTGCTTTATCCACAAACCTTTCTTCTGCTGATGGCCTCCTCTTAATATTCTTAGAGCTGGGAAACACTACAGCTACTTGCTGCACTGTAACAGGTTCAGTTTGTTGCCTAGTTGCGATAAGCTGAAAATGTCTTGGTGGTCTTTGCGTCTGGACTTCACTTAATGGGAAAAGAACGTTAAACCTTGGCGCTGTGAATAAAATGTGTGCGGCTGTGCTTGTGTCTGCTGTACTTCCAGAAGCGCCATTTTTGAGACCTTTTTGGCAGGAGGTATCCTGCATTCCAAGCAGAAAAATAACACTTTCCAAATTCAAGTAGCAAATCATACCCCTAATTACATTTTGACCCCATTAGTTAAGAAATATGTTAGAGCTGCGCAGCTACACAGGTTACCATTTAATGCAGTTATATGAACTTTTGGCATTTAATTGGTAGTAACAAGCAAGGTTTCTAATTTGTTATGATATTCTGATTTTGTGCAGACCTCTGTAGGGTTTTACAAGCTCAGCTCTCCAGGGATAACGTCTAACCCTTCGTGTGTGCCTCCCAGGTTTCAGGCTCAGGTTCCAGGCCACCGGGGGTTTTGAGCGAGGCAGGAAGATGCCAACCCATAAACATGGCAACAGGAGAGCTGGTTCCTGCCTGTGCCGCTCTGAGCGTGGGTCATGCTCTGGGGTGCCTCTGGGGCTGGAGATGGGAGACTGCTCGTCTGTCCCTGCCCAGTCGTGGGGCTGCCATGCTTGGGAAAAGGGCTCCAGAAGGACCCTCGGAGAAGAGCCAGGTCTGGCACAGTCACCCCAGCAGCCTGCACATGGGCAGCCTGATGCACACCTCTACTTTATGGTCTTTCTTCCAGCTCTTTTTATTCACTTTTTGGTGCTTCCTTCTCACCTTCCCCAGCTCGTTCCCCTCTTCCTCGTTGTCATGGAAACACTCACTACAGTGGTTGAGTCGTACTATCGAAATATGCTTCCCCGTGGTGGAGCGGTAATAGCTAATATTGATCTTGCTGCTGCTGCTGACTCAGGGATATGGTTGAGAATATAATACCTCTTCTCACTCTTCTTAATGCATAATGCAGCAGTTTCTTTCACCTTGGGCTCTGTACTGAAGGTGATGCCCAGTCACAGCAAAACACCATCATCTGCTTTTTTAATATGTGGCCCAGCTGTAACGTTGGATGCAGCTGGTGTTATAGAGCTGGCTTTAAAAACCACAAAGGACAATCAGACGGGAAAAAAAAAAAAATTACCCTTGCTGCATTTGACCCTTTTAAGCAAAAGTTAGATGTTTGTATGCCAGTGGTGAAAAGACATTCAGATTAAACTGTCACCATACTCGGCTCCACAGATATGCAATGTGCTCTAAATAACTTTGTGAGTATATTGCATTCTGCCATAGAAATGGTTGAAATGTAGATGAAAGACAAATAACTACTTTAATATCAAGTGAGGCTGCATTTAAAAACGTAATCATTCATGTGCATTGTCACTGACATCTGCTTTGAGTAATCATCCACACAGTAGCACGTAACGTTAAGTAGAGCATTATAAGCACATTCCTGAATCACCAGAAAGAAGCAAAATAAAAGATTTTATCCTGAGATTTGAATTTGCAGCATGTTTGTAATGTAAGCTTTTCAGTTTCCTACACAATGGTTAATTAACCAGCTCCAACTCTGAGAGTTTCCTGAAATTGGTAGCTTTTATAAGGTAAGATTGGGGTGCCTCTTGAATTCCTTTGTTTACCCTCCTTTCCAAACATTTTTGGTTTAGAACCAGTCTATTGCATAAATAATTAAAATAGTGCAGTTCTCATGTGAATAGAATTTGCAGCTGATACTATATTTTGCTCTGTTAGTGATAGAGGGACAGCTAGGTGGTTTGCAGCAGACCAAAGATGCCCAGGGTAAAGATGCATAATTAAGAGCAGTCTCATATATCTCTCTTTGTGGTAATAGCTGTTTGGAAAGTGAGTGGAGGGAACACGTGGGTTAGGTACATCATGTCATTTTAGATTCTGTGCTGGAAAGACCTCTGTTAATAAAGTATAGATGCTGAGAAGCCATCTATTTCTAGGATGTTTGTGTGTGTCCGTGAGCATCTGCATGTAAGTTATTTTGTATTATAACTTATTTTATTTTTCTTGATCTTTGTAGAAAAAATCAGGCAAAGATATGCAGATCTACCAGGAGAGTTGCACATTATTGAACTTGAGAAAGACAAAAATGGGCTTGGACTGAGTCTTGCTGGCAACAAGGACCGATCTCGTATGAGCATCTTTGTAGTTGGTATCAATCCAGATGGGCCTGCAGGACGAGATGGAAGGATGCATATTGGCGACGAACTTTTAGAGGTGAGCGTTTTCTTTAACTACTAAATAGAGTTCATATGGAGAGAGGGAGAAGCATATGTGAGGCTATCATTTGAACCTTAAATAAAGCCTGCAAGTGGAATTAGGTGGCTGAGGCAAGGAACTGCACTGATTTATGCCAACTGAGAACTTGGCCTTTGGCAGGTAAATGTGTTTTCAGTGAAACAAAAATCATTGGCCTGTGAAAACTAATGTCTTGTCAGTGAGGTCTGTGCTCTCAGCATGTTCACAAGCTATGCTTAGGAAGGGACTACTTGAAAGGCAGGAAAGGAATAGTAAATCTGTCCTTGTACTGTGTGTGTGGTTTTGCAGGGAAATTCACACCTTACATTTGAAAACAAACAAACAAAACAAAACTAAACCCCCTCAAAGTTACCATATGTGTTTTTACAGATGACAAGGATATCCCCATCCTGAAAATAAAATTTCATGCTGTAATCTGTTTTGATCTGTTGTAACTTAAAACACATTTTCTGTAGTCATGTCTGGCACAAGTTCACCCACAAGGCAAGATTGCTCATCAGCAAGTAGAGTATTTTATCTTTGCTTTTTCTCCTTTCTCCTTGCTTCACTCTCAGATGGAAAACACACATTTCCTGCACTTCATCATTTTTGGCTGTTGCAAAATGCCACTTTTGTGTAGTACTTCCAGTGGTTCCTCATGTCATGATTGCTTCAGCAGTTTAAAAAATCAGCCATCCCTGGGGATCTTTCCTTTAGAAAGAAGCTTTCACTGAAGAGCAGGTACAGTGACCCACTGCCCTCCATGGGTGGTGATTTTTGATCTTTCAGCAGCTCTCTGTGGCATCAGAGAACCAACTATTTTCTCATTTCTTGACTCGAGAAAAAGCAATTTGACTGCCTGGGGATACCTTGGGAGTACTCAGAATTTTTCTAAGCATGTCATTGTCTAACAGTCCTATAATTATGGGTTTTCAATACACATGGTACAAGAAAGGTTTGTTTTGCTATAATAATAGCACCATCTGAAGTTTATTATTTTCTTTTTAAGTGTGATAAATGGTATGAAGGTCTATACCTTTCTGAAGTAGTGTAGGTAAATGACTTTCTCCTTCAAATTTGTTTCCTTTCCCTGGCACCAGATTTTAATGGTAGAAAAAATTTAAATTGTTGAATTTGGGGTGTATACCCGTTGGAAGGACTTGTGGTACTGTTTTCCTATGTGTATGTTATAGACCAGTTAGTTAAAGAGAAACTTGAAAGAGCCTTTTGTATCGATGCACTTCCCTACTAAGCAGGATCCACAGAGGTTTTCTTATATCTCATTATTTATTCCTTGTGGTGTTTGTTTGATCTAATGTTAAATATTGCTGTACTTGAAAGATGTACCATCTGTGCTTAATCAAATGTATCTCAAGGCTTGGGATTTACATGCATGAGCTATGTCATGAGTATTTTCAAAAACACTGTGTTGCCCTAATTCCTGTCCCTGTCAAGTCAGAGATGGTTTTTTTCCTTCAGTGAAAGAAAAGTGATAGTCACTATCTCAAAAATGCTATATTTGAAATAAACTGAAGTTCAAAGGGACTTCAGTAACTACCTCTCTTGTTTACCTTTGCAGTCAAATTTAAGGTGTGTCAGTAGTGGGCAGAAGTGTCATTACTTAAGTGAAAGGATGTGGTGATCTCATTCTGGTCCCCCAGTGAGTATGTATCCAGTGTCAAAACATCCTGTATTACAAAGGAATGGGTTGCACACGAGTCATGTACAGACATCTCGTGTTCACACCAGTGGTCAATTATTCACAACTCTGTTTTTTTGCCTTTTAAAAGCATTTCAGTGTTACATGTGAAAGAGCATTGGAATGGAACTAATGGGCGTCTACACTGGCAGGTTTTTTTCAATAACCATTAGGTTCAATAACCATTTCAGTAACCATTAGGAATCCTCATATCTGAGAAGTACACGAGTCACTGAGGTAGGAGTACGATTTTGTGCCTCTTCCATGCCAGTGATGCAGAGGTCAAGGTAGTCAGCTGGCTTTACTCGCTCTGTCAGTTAAAACAACAAAGACTGTTAGAAGAGCACTAATGGCAAACTAAAGCATTGAGAAGTTAGGAAGTGACAGGATCCAGATTGTTTGGTTTTCTCTTAAAATTAGACTGTGTTAGCACAGTCTTTGGACACAGGAGTGCTTGTGTCTCCCATGGTATCCTCACCTCGTTCAGAGCCCTGGATGGACGGACAGTCTGTTACTGATGAAGCAACTTCTGGTCCTTTGCTTACTTTGCCTACTGCATGGAGGTATTCCACTGCTCTGCCCGCAGGCTGAGCTGCTGGCTGTCGCCCACTAACAAAAGAGTTATTGGACTTTGCAACCACGTCATAAGCATTTGAAACCATTTTCCCTAGTATTCTTATCTGTTTGTCAGCAGATAGACCGCCCTCCACTCTCATCTAACTGAATGTTATAAACATATTTGCATCTGCAGCATCGATTGCACATCTGTTTCCAATATTTGAACATATTGGCAAGGGAAGGGATTCACATCTTAGGAAGCCTCTAGTGTTTGTGCACTGTCCAGGGTTGCCCCAGTGAATCCTGTCGGCTAGTGTTGCTCCATTAAAGCAGCGGATGCTACTGCAGCGCATGCAGATTATTCGTCTTGGCTTTTGATGGGGGGAAGGTTAATGGCTGCCTGTGTATGGATCTTACCTTTTGTTTTTTCTTTGAACTGGAGTTCAGTCAAACTTAGCTGAAGGTTAGGGATGCTGCCACACTGGCTCTGCTCCTTATTCATGAAGTCCTCTGTCACTGAATTAAAGAAATACAATCTCACTTTTAGCTTCTGCAAACGAGAGTAGACTAGGGGCATGATCCTGCCTCATTTTTAAAGTCAGTTCAGCCTATACATTGGGTGAAATGCAGGTCACATTAAAAAAAATTGTATATAATTTTTTTTTTTAATAATGCTTCTGTGATGTATTTTGGATGGATATGTTGCTGGAGAAAGTAGCCATTTAAAGGAGAAGGTCCTTTCATCCTACTCTCATGCCCTTCATGGAGGGATAAGTATTTGGGGCAGAATTTAGTCCCTGTTCAGAAGAATGTATTTTTAACATGATGCAAGTTCTCCTTTTCTGTTCTTTTTCCAAGTAAAGAACCATCTGTGGTGCTCCTGCCTGGCACTCTTGCTGTTTTAGTGCAGGTGTCTGCGCTGCTTCATATCTTATTAGTTTGGGCTTAGTCCTGCCACTGATGGTGCCCAGCATGGCCCATGGCGTGGTCCCATGGTGCTGTACTTGCGCAGCTAAGCCCCGCTGCTCCTGAACGCTGCATGGGTCTGTCCTTCTGGTACGTTTTATTCACAATGAATAATCCCTCCTATTATTATTATTATCATTGCCGCTCCGTAAGGGAGTTGACTGTTCCATTAATGGAGCAAGCTGCACAGAGCCCTGTTATGCTGAATTACCAATGCTGGGATTTTCTGCCATCTTCCTGTCCCTGCTTATCTCGCAGGAAATAGGGCAGGAGGTAGAAGGAAGCTGCTCTTCTGGTTATTTTGCACGAGGAGGCCACAGCATTTCTTGAAGGACTGAAGGTGTCTTTCACACTCAAGAACCAGTGTGCAGGTTACTGTCGTCCCTTCTGGGCAGTGGCACGAGAGGCAGTTAACATTTGTGCCCTAGTTGTTGTACCTCAAAGCCAGAGGGCCTTTGTGCTAAACATGTTTTTATTGCAATTTTGTTTTAAGAGTCTTAGATAAATGTAAGTGATGCTATAATAACATACTAGATAAGTCAGTATTTTGCCCAAGTAAATGAACTACCCTGCCAAAATCATGTCGCTTCCGCCTTCGAACTGGGGGGACTGGTGTTTTACTCTGTTGTGGGATTATTATTATTTTTTTCCTGTTGCAAGATAGTTACTTTGGATTAGGCAAGTAGAGCTATCCCTCCAGCAGGAGGGTAACTTGAACATAGAAAGAAGGGTTTTCACATGAAAAAAGTTATCTTGAATGATTAATTCCAGTAGTGATTTTTTTTGTTGTTCCTACTTAAAGCATAATACTCATAGCTTCCGTTCTTGTTCTCAGATTCATTTACTGAAGGTAACAGCAGAGCGATAATGTCCTTTTGGCCTTTTCATGTAAGAATACAAGTACTTTTTTCAAGTACTCTGTATGCAGGTTATCAATTAGGGTTAGTGTTAGGAGGTAATTTCCAAAGCTGCAGGTAAGATGAAGCTGTAATCTGAAAGCCTGTTGCTGCTGCGGGCAGAGGCAACCTGCAGTTCTGTGTCTTCCCGTCTCTCCCTGCATGGGCGGCAGCCGGGGCTCAGTGCCGAGCCAGCGGGGAGCCAACCTGCAGCGCAGGGCAGGAGGTTTTCTGTCCTCACGGAGTTTACGGTCTGTCAATCACTTAAGATAAGGCACATGTTTGAACCTGTGTGGGGTGAGAAATTTGGAGAGGAAAGAAGAATTTGTATTTGAATTAATTTTTCTTAACTCTCTTTTTCTCTTGCTTATTACTTCGGGTTTTGGTGTATTTTATGAGTTTTCAGTTCGTGTAATTTGATCAAAAACTTTTTGAAACTTCTGTTGTTTCAGAGAATCTAAATTCTGATTAAATCTCAAAATTTTACAATTCCTGTGGTTAGAGGGAAACTAATGCATTGTTACAAAGAAATAATTATAGAAAGCTATGTCAGTTCTTTTACTAGCTTTGGGATATCATTTGACTTGATTTACATAAAAATCAGATGATACTAGTTTTATAGATTTCCATTAATGCCACATCATAAAAACAATGCTCTTTTTAAAATATACATATTTAATGTTTCTCTTCTGCAAATTAAAGTTTGAGGAGCAAACAATCCTTTTTAATGTTTTTCTCTTAATGTAGGAGTTCAGTTTTCATTGAGTTTGTACTTTCTGCTACTTTAGTGTGTGAAACTAAAACAAAACTTTTGTATCTGAAGGCAACAATAAGTTTGGTATATGTGATAAAATCTTCAATAAGGTAGTGCTGAAGAATCAAACTGAAGTGTGCTGACCTGACCTCACACCTGTAACATATTTTTAGCTTTCTCTCTGCTCTCCTGTCTTTCCAAGTTATTATATAGAGAGACATTTAAAGAAGAGTTAAGGCTGGCTTAGATCTCTTCGTTTCTTTTGTTTGGTCAAAGCTTTGTTTTTCTTTTCTAATCTTGAATGAGAGAAATAAAGCACAAATTTATAGGTTTTGACTCCCAGAGTACTATTTGGTTAATCTGATGTGTTCCTTTATTTAATTTGAAAGGCTTAAAAAGGTGTTGCTTATGAAATCATAAATGTTCTCTTTTTTGTTTTATATAAGTAGGCTTTTGTGCTTTGCTCATCACTGTGGTATCTGAAGCTAAAGTGTAACATTAATTTACTTTGCAAAAGAAAGTGACCTTCTTAAAAAAAATAATAATACTGGCCATAATAACTATGTGGGACAGTCCAAAATTGTAGAGAGATATTACTTTGATTACCCTTTCATTTTGGTATAATTACATAATTATAACTTACAGACCTAGCTCAGAGCTAATTAAATTTTGGACTGTTTGATACATCTACTGAAGAGGATTAATTTAGCCAGAGTAAAGACTACAAATTTTAATCTAAGAAGTCTGCTGTTTAGAAAAAATTATGGTAATTTAACTAAATACAAACAATTTGTAAGGCATCCGGTATTCCCGTTGAATAACTTATTTTTGAACTTGGAGAATTTAAGTCAGCAAACCCACTGAAAGTTTTAAGTCCAGCTTGAAGCAGAATGCGACTGGGTATTCATTTTTGCCACCAGATTTTAAATATGTCCTTGATGAACAAAGCGAGGCTGGGGATGCTGCCTCTTGTGCTGCCGTTGCAGCTGGGCCAGGCACAAGCAGTGCCGTAGGGAAGCCTTACAAAGGGCGCGATGCTGCTTCCTCGGCGCCGATCGCTTCATGCCAGCCCACGCTCTCGTAGACCTCTCTTGGTTCTGTCTGCTTACAGTAGGCAAACGGGTAGGTAAATTTTCTGCATGTCAATCTTCATGAATAATCAAGCGTTGGGGTTTTTACTCTTGTGCTTGCATTGGTTATTTAACTGATGAACGTGTGGGTTGTTTTGACCCATTGTAAACAAGAAGGGAGTATTACAAACTTGACACTGTGACCAAACAGTGTGTGACATGAGGCTGTGAAACTTGGGCAGTTGTTTCTTCTTTGGGTGAAAAAATCTTCTAGGAACACAAAACCTAATTTTCAGTACTGAGAAGTCCTTCTATAATCACTGGTAAATTGTTGCTGGGCTCCATTGTCCTTATTGTTTTAAACAGCGTTGGTATATCAAATGTGAACGTAAATATTATATTGTAAAGGAAGAGTGGGAGAATCTTCAAGGGCTTAACTGAAGCTAGCTGCTCACTTTGGAAGGGTGTGTGAGCCCTCCTGCTCCAGAGGGGTGCATTAATCGAATCAAGACGCTCCAGGTGAGGTTTTCGACAGAGTTAAATGGCAGGCTGTTCTGCTGCTTGGAAGCATCTGATGCTCGCTTAGGTGGAGAGACACTGCGTGAGCTGAACCATGAACCTGAACTAGCATCACAACTCCAAATGCTATTCATTTTGATTTGTTTTTAGTCAAGGTTTTGCTTTTTTTTTTTTTTGACAGTAAGTAAAACAAAATAGAAATGTGGCCTGAGGAGGTGTTCATGGGTGGAGGTAGATAATTGTTCTTCCATGGAGCATTGTTATCTTGATGTTTATTCCAGTCTGAATTGTCGACATTGAAAACAGACCTGGTAGTCCTGCTCCTTGCCGTCAGGGAAGGATACATTCCTTCACCACCTTTCTGGGTGTTTGGTTCAGCTTAGTTTTAAACCTGAAAGTCATCAGGGTATAGCTAATAGACTGCTTGAGGGTTTTGGCAATCTCCTTGACATAGTCTTCTTTTTGCCGTGGTACTCAGCACAGCTTTTTCTGTGTTTAAATTTGTTGTGGTATGCCTGCCTACCTTATGTCCAGCATACAATCTTCATGGTTGTTTGCACAATGCCTGAGCTGAAAGGTAAGCATCCTCTTGGGGTACCTCTGAGGCAGGGGGCAGTGAAAGGGGGGCTGAAGCCCAAGAAGTGCAGAAAATTGTAGTCACTGAGGTGCAGCAGGGTGTTAGACACCAGACCTGCCTGTGAAATTAATGAAATGCTTTAAATTTTACACCACGGGTTATTTTTGTGATATGATATTGAGTGTGCTTTCGGTTGTCTTGAGAGTAGCCGCTCTATTCATCTCAGAGGTACTGTTGTGCTTGTAAGGTCTCACTCACTGAGACCTGGTATTTGTTGCTGTGATTAGGTGTTTGATTCTTCACAGCAAAAGTAATGTGGTATGTCCTGAAATTGTCCTTTCTGTCTCGTTTCCATTGCTGTCATTTTTGTTTCCTTCAGTGGAATTGAGGAGTCCGCACAATCTTACCAACAAGTATTCCTGAACCGCTAGTTACCTGTAGGTAAGGTGTGGATTACTAATAAGATTAAATTAGCTCAGCATTGGTTGCTCTTTATATTGGTCTAGAATAAAACTTGGAATGTTTTGCTATTAATACAGTGTTTTTTCTTTGATTAAATTGGAGTCTAAGATGTTGAAAATGTAGTATTTTAAAAATCGGTTCTAAGGCTGCAATTCTGTGGTCCATCCTGGAATCAGTAGAAGGAGGAGCTTGAGCTTAAAGTCAAATTAGCAAATCTCTTCAAAAGGAATGATAAGAAAGCTGATGAGAAAGTGTTAGTGTTGTTTCTGAGTTGCAGACCACACCCCATCCTCCTCCAGTGGCTGCCTGAGGGAAGGGGCGACAGCCTTGGGCAGTGCCTCTCTCTGCCTATGTGCTTATCGTATGGTGTCTTTCTGCAGCACAGCTGTGCCTGAAAGGAGCACTTAGTGCCTCAACGCTGGTATTTCTGTCTCTACAACACTGTACAGATAGATGTATGTCTCAGTACATCTTTAGTGTTCCTATCTGTAAGAGCCTCAAAAGGTATGTGATTTATATTTTGCGGCCCACATTTTCTTTGCATCTGATCTCCTTGTCCCATGGTAAATTTGGAAGTCTTGGTGGTGTAAACTAAAACAATGCATACTTCTTTTTGAACTCCATTTACATGAAAATCTTTTTTTCCTTTTAACAGATAAACAGTCAGATATTGTATGGAAGAAGTCATCAGAATGCTTCTGCAATAATTAAGACTGCCCCATCAAAGGTCAAGCTAGTTTTCATACGGTAAGAACAGTTCTCTTCAAAACATTTGTTCATACTGTAGCCTATTCAATTACGTATTTACATATATAACTTACATATTTAGCAGGTTTTGAAAATGTTGAACTTAGTTCTGTGTGGAGTAAAATAAACTTTTTCCTTGAGTATTCTTCTCAGGACAGCTGAAGAGTTTTTTTTAACGTTTAAAAAAAAAAAAAAATCTAATGTATTTGCCTATTTGGGGTACCTGCTGAAGACTTGAGCTGTCCTTCTTGGACTTGAGATCACCCTGATAAGAGCTTTCCACCCCAGCTTACTGAAGTGGTTTAGGTTGGTTCTGCCAGCCCGAAGACGGGTGTGCAGCTTGCTTCACCCAGACTTGCAGGAGTGAGTGAAAATGGTGCAGAGACTGGGAGCTGGAGTGGGAGCTGCTGTCGGGGGAGCAGGCAAGTGTGGATGGAGTATGTGGAGCAGCTGTGGGGTGGCCATGTGAAGGATAGCTTTGAATGGCTGTTGAAATAGGATTTAAAAGGTGAGATAGGGCTTATTTGTACAGAAGGGAAACTTGATTTTGACAAGGAGCACTGGAATGGCTTACGTAGGAGGGAATGTGCTGAAACATTTATGATCTTTCATCTGAATAAAAAGTTACATGCGGGCATCTTTTATCTTACAACAAGTATGAAAATTTTTAAGGAGACCTCTGTAGCTCAGGAAATGTTACTGTTATGATCCTTGACAGGTGGTCTGGGAAGAAGCAGCCCCTTGCCCAGAATTCATATATACGTTAGTATGTTGGAACTTCATAAATGCTACTTCCAGCTATGACTTCTGTTGGCACTTACAACCATGCCAGTTTATTAACGTGGTCTTCTTGCCAGCGTATACATGATACTTGATACTGTTTTATATTCTTTGCTCATACTGAGCTTACCTGTGAACAATGTAATAATCTGTGGGTGAATGCATATAAATGTGTGCATTTACTCACGTGGCTCTGTCTGGTACAGCATACACAGAAATGATGGAAGAGCAGCATTAGCTCAGTGAAGAATGAGTTGCTATACTTGGCAACACAGAGGATCTGGAGGAGATTAATGGTCTTGCCTGCAGCTCCCGTGTTACTTTTCCCAGCTATTGAAAATTAAATGTCATGTACAACAACTCACTCACCATTACTTAATTGCATATGGAAAATGTGTCTGGTATGGAAGCTCCAGAGGCAGAAGCAGGACATATGAAACTAAAAACCAGGGCTCAATTTAGTGCTCTGAGGAAGCACTGAGAGCATGAGCTTCTGGTGAGCTTGTCTTTTTTCTTCCCCAAGCACCACAGCTGCCTGCCCACGACCATGCTCTGCAGGGCTGTAACGGTGCATGCTTGTTAGCTCGAGTCTCCCATGGATATGGAAAGAAGTAAAAGCCATGTAAGTTCTTACCTGTATTTCCCCTTTTTCAGGTTCTCTGTGTAGAAGTGGATTTCAAGGCAAGAAGTTGTCATGATGATCATAATTAATAACTCTGGAAATACCATTGGATAATTCTTGTCACTCTCTCTAGGGCTAAAAAGAAAAAAGTTTTTCTGTGGTGCTATCTAGGTTATAAACTTGTCTTTACACTTCCAAAGAGAATGTATCTTGTACTTGCTCTCTGTCTTGCATTGGAGTGCACTGACAACTGACGAGTCTGTTTGCTTGACCCAAGCAGTCATTTAAACAGCGATGGAAAAAAAATTCTCCCACCGAGAGAATGTTATCAGTAACTGGAGCACTGTCTATAATGCAGGGAAAAAAAAAATTTTTTTTTTTGACACGTATGATCAACTGCTTTTAGTAAAAGGGGTGTTTCAAAGTTTTACCAAAGCCGAATCAGTCTGTCTCTCTTAAAGGTGAATTTTAAGGAGAAATGAGAATAATTTTTTCATGCAAAACATATTCTATGAGCCTATTCTGTCTTGATGCTTCCAGTTCCTACGCTTTAGACCTCAAAATCAGTGGATGTGGTTGAATACATGAAACAAAAGGCTGTGCCAATCCCAGAAGTCTTGTCCGCAGTGCAGTTTGGTAGGAAAAGTTTTTGCTTGCTTTATCAATTTATTTTAAAACCATAATATAAAATAGAGGTACCGAAATGCCACTACTTAATGCATTGTGGTGCCAGCTCTACTAAATATGAAGAGTTACAGGCATCTTGAATCTCCATCCATCTCTCCTACGTGCATGTGCAATAGCTTTTCCAGCTGAGAACAAAGCACTGAGTGTAGCAGACTGAGAGCTCTCCTGGTAGGTTTGCTGCGTGGCTGATTTCAGATGCATTCCTCTCAGCTCTAATGATGCGGAGAGAGCAGGATACCGGTATGTTTGTTATGCTCTGAAAAAGAGGAGGAGCCAGTTGTAACAGAAATACTACTTTCCTCCTTCTGAGCACTGCTACCAACGCGACTTCCTTTTAAACATAGAAGGCCCATAGCATAACATAGCCAAAGTGCATACTGGAGCACCCAGTGAGAGGCCGCAGTTCACCGTAGCAAAATAGTGTATACTGCAGGAGTTAATAGGGAATTGGATGTGGTCTTCAAGAAGATGTTCATACACTGATTTCTTGGGGGGGGTAGGGGAATAGGTGTCCTCAGTCTTTTTGACTTTTTACTAAAATCCTAACTTACAATCTGCACTATAAAAATCTGTTAACACTTTTTTTTTAATACACAGGTAGTGTTACAATTTCATTCCCACCCTTTCCAGAAATTTTTGCTGATGAGATAGTGCAGTAAATGCTGTGAGAATCATAGAAGTCCCTTTATATTTGAAGATTTCTCGCTTTGCTTTGTGAGCATCTTTTCCTCACCTAAATTGACAATGATTATTTATAAGAGTTGATTTTGGCCAGATTCCAAAATATAGGTCTTAACACAGCAGCATTTCCCAGTGGTCTCATTAATCACATAAGCTTGTAATAGCATCTAAAAGATTTGCAGTTGTAGTGTCACTTTTTTTTTTAGATTCAGTGAATCTTGTGCTTTGTAGCTTTCTGTAGTAACAAATTTGAAACGTTTAACCTGCTTTTACACAGCTTAACAAACCAACCAACCAATCACCCATTCACAGCATGATCTTTGTGACACAAAATGGCTCGGTGCAAGTGCTTCTTGTGACCAGTGTCCAGTAGGATTTTATCTGACCTCAAAGTCTTACAGATGATAACTTGAACTTCCAAGCCACTATGGCAAATACAAGCCGCGGTAATCTGAGAAAGAGACTTGTTTCTTGTAGGAGTCTCTATGCCCTAGTTCCCAAAATAGAATGGGTTTTGTCCATTGTATTTTTGGTTCATGCATTAAATGTTCATCCTTTTAAGATGCAAAATAAAACAATTGGATTTTATATTTGTAGTAGGGAATCCAGTTTATATCAGAACATTCTTTTACAGTGAGAATCATATGATTCAGCAAATTCGATGTTTTGTCCATGCTCAATTAGCTGCCTTTAATCTGTTTTGGTGCTTCAGTGTTGGTATAATAAGCAGATCAAACATAGTCTGAATGCTTGAATCAAAGTGAAAGCCACTGATTTCAAACCATCATCCCATTCTGTTCAGTTCTGTGATTCATTTGGTATACCTTTTTTTTTCCTTAAAAGAAAATTGTCTTATGCTGCAATAAAACATGAAAAATGCTTTAAGAATAAAGTACTGTAGGATTTTGCCTATTTAAATACCATTTGTTAACTGTCCAGAGTCGTTTTCCCACACTTGCAGGCATTTGTTCTATGATTATTGCTTTCTGATGATGGGATTGTAGCTTCTCAGTGAAGCCCACAAATCTGTCAGCTTACCGCTCCTTCCCTTTCTAGGTGTAATCGTGAAGACGAATCTCTCGTTATTTATGGTGAAGTGCAAAGGAGAGAGAGCTCTGCTCTTTCCGATTGGTAAAGTGAGGGCAGTGACTGGGTTGGGCCAGTTCTTGGCGCTGTTTAACACTCACCATTGCTGCGACTTTGTCACTGAATTTTGCTCTTCCTTTAGAGCCTCTGTAGGTACCGTTGTCTATTGTATACCAGACAGTCTAGACATTTTCATGCTTTAGAAATTATTTTTGCTTTCATTTTTTTTTCTAGATTATACATTTGGTCCTATTTTAATAGTATAAACTAATTTTTTTGCTTGCTTTGATTGTTTAGGTTCTTTCATGTGCGCTCAGCTTTAGACAGGTGATGAATCTCATTCGGCGTGCTCAACAAGTATTTTCTTAGTATTATGTGCCAGTGAGCTATACCATCACAAACCTGGGAGATGCATGAGTAATTACAATGGAGAAGAGAAAAATCCTCAAATGAAGGCAGGGAACCTGAATGCGACAATTACAAATACAAGAGGTGGTTGAGCAAATAAGGAAGCCTGAATTTGGCTGAGGCTGTAGCTTCTGGTTATCATCTTTAAAAGATAACTTTCTGAAAGGCTTCACAGACCACTCCAGCTGTGTGTGACATTCCTCCAAAGTGCCAGAGACAGCTTCTGATAAGCGCAGCACAGCATTGCAGGGCAGCTGTGGAGCCTTACAGCACACAGCTTCAGCTTCCCTTCAGGCTTGCTTTCAGCTGTGTGGAATGAATCATCCCTTTAGATTCATATTTGCATATTGATCTCTTTAGGCTTTTTATGTACCAAGTATTTATGGTAGTTAACCATTAGTCAATAACAGTATTTGTCTTTGCTTAAGTTGCATATCTCCCCCCTCACCAGAGGTGCAGATGTTAGTCGGAGCAAAACTTCAGAAGTTCCTCTCGTCGGTCAGTGAGGAAGGACGGGGAATGTCCAGGGGTTCTATTTAGACTAGCAAGGAAGAATAATGTAGTGAAGTATGGCAAGTTAATCAAATAAATCTGAAAGTGTATGAGCTTTTCTAAACTTTAAAGGATCTTTGCCACTTATGTATTGCTTTGATCTTGCTTCCTGTGACCTTTTGCAGTGAGGAAAGCTGCTTGTTTCTTCAGTACTGAGCTGTGTTTAGCGATGTTGGTACAAGTAGTAGGCACTGTAGCCTCCAACCAGATCTAATTCCCATTTTCACTCAGAAACTCGTCCTTAGAGGGTTAGAAGCAATGAAAGTACTTGTAGGAGGAATGATGAATTCCTTCCCCATTCAGTTTATACATAACTGATGAAATATAAACAGCTTTCTGGTACGTGAACTCAGCAAGGAGGTGGGCTGCTGCCCCAGTGTCTTACACAAACCAGGACAAGAGCTGGAACAAGAGCAGCGGATGTTTATCGTTTTTGCAGATAATGGAGGGGGCGCATCTGAGCCTCCCTGCTGTATGAATTGCAACGTGCATTTCTTTGACCCCGTGAGTATGAAGCTGTGTCTTGACTGTGAGGGGTTTAGACCTGTTAACCTCAAGCAGTATTGAGCACTGGAATCTTTCTCGGAGGTGGTTATGTAGCAGCTATTGGCAAATATATTGAATGTTCGTTTGCAGTTACTGTAATTTGAATATGATGTTCAGACTTCTAAGCTGTCTGCTCAAGCATCAAAAGAAAATGATTGCTCCTTTTGGTTGTAAATAAAATCATGTTTTAGTCGAGGACACTTAGGAAGTGGAGAGCAGAAAGAGCAATTTATTATTAGATCTGTCACTTCAAAATATATTCCCTCTTTCATTCTGTTTTGAAGCATTATCCTTTGAAGCAGCATTAAAGTATTTAAATATGTACAAGCCCTAGCAGGGGGAGATTACAAGTTGAGACATTTTGTAACCTTGATATTTTTTTTCAGGGGAATGTCTGTAAGGGTTTTTTTTTTTTTAATTACTTGGAATAAAATTGACCACCCATTTAAAACTG
>VXAL01014975.1:367708-442699 GCA_013399475.1 Chauna torquata | reverse complement strand
GGGGGATGGTGACTTTGTGTGTGTATAAACTAAATAGAAACTATTTTGTATAATTAATTACACCCCTCTTTATCATGCAGATCATGAAGCTTATGTCTAGCAATTCTTAGAGTGATATTTCTTACAAAGGTTTACGCATACCTTATTATTTTCAAGTTTGCTCCTAATTACAACTTATGCAGCCTGCATTGTAAGCTGCAGAAGTGTTGGTTTTCACCATTTGCACTTCGTATAAAGCATTGTCATAAAAATTTCTACAGTCAAGTAAAAATTGCTAGGTCTCATAGACACCTTATGTTTGCTGATTTATTCTTATAGGTTAGAACAGCAATATAATTAGATTGATGTCTCATGAAGATAAGAGGAGGAAAAATGTCCTTGCCTAATGTGCTTTATGGCGTAAAGCGAACTTGGAAATTGTGAAACGCTTATGAAATTCATGTTCTTGATTCTCTGCATTCCTCAGATTTCTGTCCTGGCCCTGTGCACGTGTGTTTCTGTGTAACAGGCCACTCTGGTTCTGCTCTTAGCATGGTTTCTTACTCTTGCAAGGCTTTGAGCAGGGCCAGGGAGAGAGGCTTGGAGCGAGCACAAAAATGAGTGGCATAGAACCAACTCCTTTGAATTGTATGGCTGTTTGGTTGAAGATAAGTAAATGAATTCACCAGCATTTGCCTGTAGGATTTATCATGTCAAATGCCTGTGATTGAATTTCCCATATGCTACTCTGCTGAGAGCTATTATTTATAGTGTTGTCTTTCAGTAATCAGAATGTACTCGCTTCATGTGTTTAACTCTTGAGAGATAAAATGAGACTTTTTTTCAGGCATTCCTATAAAGTGTTTTTGATATACTGGTCAAATATTTTGTTCCAGAGTTTAGAGGAAAAAGTCGTACTTGTGTTACAGTTACCTGGAAGATAGGTAGGACCAGAAATCAAACCCTGAAGATCCACTGCATGAGAAGTCAGAACTTGAGATGAAAGGCATTGTATCTGCAAAGCAGCAGGATTACTGATCCCTCCTCTGTCTTGTTTTGGCTAGCAGAGTCTGTGTGGTGTTACTGAATCTTTAGCAAAATAGGGTTTGCATCATGTTCATGACTTCTGTGTTTTGTGAGAGTCACTCAACCCAAGGATAAAAAGGTGCATTAATAAAGTTTTTGAAGCACACTTTGGAGTCTTTTTTTTTATGTGACTCATATTTGCCTTAAAAAAAAAAAAAATCACTGAAGTCATATTTTACTTGATCAAGTTTTACAGAGGCCAAAAAAATGCAGAGCTAATTTCACAAGCCAAATAATTTTAAGAGGCATTTGAGGAAAAACATTAGCAAGGCAGAATGCTCTTTAATAAGAAAGGCTTTTGAAAGTTACAGAGTAGTCGGATGTCAACTTAAGAATGCTTTATGCTTTTTAAAGAGGACAGAAGAAAAGATGCCATGCATAATAAGCATCTTTGAAAAATAATGCACTTATATATAGGGGGAATCAGCGTTCATCTTTTTTTTCTCCCTACTTTTTCTAAAAACTTGTTCAAGTTTTTATATTGAATCTTTTACAAAAGACCACAGCAAATATGGGCAAAAAAGAAAAAGCAATCTATTTTGGCAAAAGCAAGTTTCATATTTCAGTAACGTGAATATTAGACAAGTCTAAACAAGCAGTTAACAAGTATAGACATTATTAGAAGAGGTTAACAAAGTATGAACACATCTATTGATGTGTAGGGGCCATAAACTCCAACTGCATCCTCTGATAATCCACATTAAATTAGATTTCCAAAGAATGTAATGTCAGGATCTCCCAGATGAAACTACTGTGATCCCAAGAAGGGATGTTTGCTAGCAAAGAACACAGGCAAAAATGAAGTGCTTTTCTAAGCTCTAACTTCTGATGAGAAGCAATTCTTATGCCAGTAATAACATTTTCTTAATGGGCAAAAGTTAGGTCGCTGTGGTTTACTGTGTAATAAGTTGCTTGTTTGTTTGTTTTACAGAAATGAAGATGCAGTCAATCAGATGGCTGTTACTCCTTTCCCATTACCTTCCAGCTCCCATTCTTCTATTGAGGTAAGGTTTGTGGGTTGTTGGTTTGGTTTTTTGTTTTGTTTTTAATTTGGGGTTGCTAAATTAGGTAGATTAATCATCATTAGCAGTTGATTATAAATTCAAGCACCTTCTCTAATTAAACCCTGAATCATAAAATGCTTTGGGTAGGAGTTTGACCTAATAGGTGTATTTCCCCATCTCATTTTTATTGTGGTCATCGTTACTGAAAGGGCTGGCATGGCATTAATGACAGATATTAAACAGGTTATTGCTGTACAAGAGGAGGAAAAGTCTCTAAATGACAACTTTGCCATGTCCTATCCTGCTCCTTTTTCAGCAGGTTAGAGTAGTTAAGGTAAAGATCTTTTGCCTGGCATGTAGATATCCTCCTACAGAAAATAAATAAGCGTTTTTTCAGGGAAAAGCTCACACCCAGTAAGTTTTGCTTCCCCTGGAATATTCTGTTCGCAGCTGTAAAAATGAAGTAGGGGTGACCAGCAACTAGCGGTGGTAAAGAGGTCACTATATACATGGCTCCATTACAAGAGCATCTTGAGACAATCCCAGCTTAACTGAGAGCCTTGGTCCACAACTGTGTCCTGTGCCCCAGCATTGGTGTCTCTTGCTCCTGTTTTTTTTCCTGTAGGAGCAGATGAGAGCTGGTTGAGCAGGGAGCTCTAGTACGCAGTGTTGTAGCGTGCAGTCTTCAGTGCAAAAACTTCCTTAGTGTGGTAATGTTACCAATGTTCTTTACTATACTTGCTGTCTCAGCCCTGCTGTAGACTGATTGCTCTCTTGTGCATCATGAATCCCTGCAGTGTCACCACATTGTTATCATTTTGACATCTCAATGCAGAGTAACTAGATTTTCTAGATAAAGCACATGGTTAGCCTTGCTGTTGCTTTTTAATTCTATTTCTGTTTGAGCTAGTAAAGGAAAAGATGTTATATAATTCAATTGGGGATTGGTCTTGCCTTGAATTGACAAATTCAGGTGCATTAAACTCCCGGTATTTCGATAGACATTACTGTGATCTGGCAGCACTGGGCCACCCTAGGTAGCGCTGGATGCGTTTACTGGTCGTACACTTGCTATTGCTTTCTGGATTATATTACCACTGATGCCTGCCTCCATACAGGCATAGCTCTGTTCAAGAGTTGCACTGTACTGGGCAAGAGCTGCTTGGATTTTGTTTGGATCTGAGTCATTTTTGGGCAGTTCTTTGGCTTTACTTTCTCTCCTTCATCAAAGCAGCATACTCCAGGTTCAGCTGGTGGATTGCAAATTACTCTACAGTTAACAGAGCCTGAGTTGATTCTATTTTTGTTGACTCTTTAATACCTGCATTTGTTCCCACCTTTGCTTAATATTTGTGTCTTTGTGACGTACCACAAAACTTTGTTTAATCACATTCTGTTCTGTGGTCAAATGACTGTTATTAGACTCCACCAGCGTGTGGAAACCAATAAGCTCAGTCTCACGTGCAACATGTGCGTTTCAAGGTAGATGCTTGTCAGTTGAGTTTCATGCATTACTGGCAAGCTCTTACTATTTATCTGGTGTGTGTTTTTAGAAGTAAATGCTGGGTTTTACTTCTAGTTTAGTATCTTTTTATTCCATAAAATAAATGTAACCTAAAGACACTGTTACTGTATAGAACTTGACATTGCTGTCCTTTGTCGGCTGTTCGTGTCTTAAGAGCTGTGACTGTGCTTTATATCTTGAGATACCAAATAAGTATGTAACATTGTGTGATACATACACAGTACATGAATCTTGTCAGATCCTATTAAATAGCCTAGCTAATGTAACAGAATATCAGGGAGCCATAGTTACCATATACTGTTGTGTTAATTTTCTTCATCTCATCTCTCTCTTCATTAAGGCATTTTAATATGGAAAGTGATAAACAGTAAATATGCCTTAAAACAGAGTCTTGCCTCGTTGCATGGAGTTGCAAGACAGGATAAGGCTACATTTGGTGGTAATGCTGTGGGCATACCGCCAAAAGCAAAGTATATGATTCATTCATAAAAGATTCTAAAAGATCAGTTTTCAAAATGCTTCATTCATCAGAAAGCGACCCCATCTGTAATCTGTTCTGTTGGTGGAGCAAGACGTTCTGCTGCAGTCCTGAACAGAGTGAGCCTTTGTAAGAATGGAGGGTGCTTTACCTCCTCAAGCAGTGGTCGAGATATTTGCATAATTGTAGTTGTGCACTTAAAGGTAAAATGTCTCATGATAATTCAGAAATAATTTTTCTTCGTAAGATCTTAAAAATTGATTTGTTGTGCATAGTTCATTTTGCTTTGGAAGAGAGAACAGCTCCAAAGTTGGATCAAAGACTTAAGGGTATTGAAACTACTTTAAAATAAAGTAAACAAAATAATAGATCAAAAATATCTTCAGATTCAGGACCTGGTTGGCTTTAAAAAGGGAAGGAAAATCAACACGTTAAATTTTATATGTAGCCAAATTAGTGATAATTTAAACTTAAAGTTCTAACTCTATCTTTTTCCTGAAAAGATGCTATGTCCTATCTATCTTTACTTTATTATTGGTATGGGAAGGAAATAATTTTTCTTGCAAGTATATGCTTCTTAAATATATGCTTGTTATTTTATAAAGAAAATAGCAGAAAGTCCTGACGAGAAAAGCTTTTCTACTTAGTGCAGTGCTATTTTATGATTTAAGGGCCATTTTTTTTGGAGTCCTCTTCAGAAAGAGAAGAAATTGTTATACCTTAGGTGCAGTGTAGGTGTGCAGCACATGTTCAAGCCAGAGCTCGTGCAGGAGGAGATTCTGGAGCACATCTTGGTGAAAATACTAACGTCTTTTGGTTCATTAACTTCATTCATTCATTCATTCTCCATTAGTTGTCTTTGAATGCTGTTTGCACTATTCTTACAGTAATGCACAGAAGTAATTAAATTCTGAGGTTACATTTGCACTTCAGGTTGAGGATTGTGCTCCAGTGCTGGTTTAAGCCTGCTGGGCTTGGTGGCCACGTGCTCTGACTATAGAAGAGCTTTGGCTTTGGCGATTCCTCCAGGGTAGAGCACTCAGTCCTGCCGCTACCAATCCGTTCGGAGTGCAGGAAGGAAAACTTGGATTCCTTTTTTAATGTGTTGAGCGTGTGTGAAACTCGTCCCCTCTGCAGAAGTCTGGAGGGGGCCTCTTAATACAAACTTAAGGGTTTTCACAGTTGATAGGGTTTAGTCTGGCCTTGAAAGTTGACCCAGATTTGCTCTTAAGTGCTGTTATTGGACTACTTCATGCTACTTGGGGCTGGCTGAGTGGAGACAGGTCTGTCTTTCAAAACTTGTAGCACTTATTTGTCTTCTGACATCAAGATGCTTTAATTGTGGATCTTTTTACTTTTTACTTTTTACTTTCATGCTGCTACTTGTTTAGAAAAACAAAACAAAAGGTAAAATTGACTATTTTTTTTTTCTGTTATGGGGGATCATAGCTCTGTTTAAAAACTTATCAATCCTTTCTACCAGGATCATGGTGGCACTGAAACTGCAAGCAGTGAAGAAGACCCAAGTTTGGATGTTGTCATGAAAAGCTTGACTGATGAGGAATCCAACAAAGCTGTAAGTGACTTATGGCAATACTTAGTAACGATCACAGCATAGAATGTGCAGGCTTATTGGCTTGATTTGTTTTTATCTGCTTTTGGGTTGGAGTATTACTGCACACTTTTGTAAAATAATATCCAGTACATGTAGGAGCAGAATCAAACTTTTCACTTTACATACATAGTTTTCTTCACATGCTTTAATGAATTAAGACGTCAGTAAAATTTGTTAAAATATTGAGGTAAGTGTTTTTATTAAGCATCATGGCTCTCTCTTGATTTCTTTCTCAGTTAGGGGATTCAGTTTCTACTCTTGCTATCCGTGTGTGACACACTTCAGAAAAAATCATTTTCTTATTTATATTCATAGCTTCATAAATTCTAAGGCCAAAATGGCTATTATCATAATCTAGTCTTGCCTCCTGAATAACATAGCTATAGAATTACTCTCAGTAATTTCTACATCAAGCCCATAGCTTCTGATTTAATGTGTTATTGTCAGTATGCGCGATAATAGATTCTGAACTTCTCATTGATACAGATAGGGTTTTTTGTTGTTTAGTATGTCAGGATTGCACATTATCAGAAATCTGAAAGTCCTTCAGGGTTCAGCTTTAATCTCTTTTTTTTGGACTCTGTGTTAAAAGTTTAAAATAGAAAACTATTGAACATGCTGAAGAGTGACTAGCCTAGAGGTACATAAAATTTGCTGAGAGAATCTTTTTGCCCAACAGTCCGTTCCTTTTTCAAGGAGTGCACTCACTGAGACTTCCTGTATGTGCACGGATTATGTGTGCAGTCCTCCACTAAGGAAACCTGAAGTTGTTTTCCTAATTTCTTTTTCCTGCTCCATCATATTTTTTGCAAATACGAGTTGAATATATATAATGTTCGATAACTAGTAAATATTTAATTAATGAGTCCATGAACTCCCAAGAGTTAGGAAGTGGTATATGGTATTCAAACATCAGAATTAGCCAACCATGTAAAATGGATTTGTTTGTGTTCCTAATGGATTACAAAAAAGTTGAATTATTTGTGTTAGCATTTGTTAGCCTTACTCAGAGTCCTCCTTTGATGGGATGGAATATAAATGAAACAAGAGTTTTCTTGTATTTGTTTACAAGTGTAATGCACCTGTTTTTATTGCTGCTCTTGCTCAACTTGGGAAAAAATTTGACTGGTAACAAAGTAATATGAAAAAGTGCACAAAGACTGAAGTGGATAAAAACGTACAAAATATGTTGTAATAAAAAAATGAACTCTTGGTCTGGGATGTGGTTCTGTGCAGCTTTTTGAAAGCTAATAGAGAGAACGTGAATTTAATGCAAAAACAAAAATGTAAAAAAATTTGCAGCAGTCCAAGATAGGCATGGAGGGAAGATGCCACTGGGACAAAAGGGGACAGAATATATTGGCAGCTTCTTCTCAAACCTGATGAATCAAGAAAGAAGTGAACTGTGGAGCCAGAGGGTAGAAGTTAGAGCATTTTAGACAGAAAGGTAAAAATAAAATGAATAGATAAAGCATTGGTGGTAAGAGTGGTCCAGAATAGGACAGCAGAAAGGTAAGAGAAGACAAAAGCATGTTTGTTGAGAGCCTCTATGCAAGGAGAGCATCACTGTAGTATTTTATTTAGTTTTTCTTTCCAACTGTCCGTACCATCTCATCTTTCCACTTAAATTTTTCACGTAACAGCAGTTCACTACTACAACTTGCTGTTTATCTTTGGAATTCAAAATGCAGTGTCCTGCAGGCCCATATTATTATCTCTGTTGAGGTATAGAGGGGAAGTAACCTGTCCCAGGTCACTGGCAAGACCAAGAGGCAGTGAGTGTGTCAGTCTTCTTGCTGCTGCATAGCCCTGCCTCTATTCAGTGGCTGTTTGCTTAGAGGTGACTTAGTGATATTTCCATTAGATAAATAGATACTGAAAAGTTAAGCGCTAGGAGGTAGATTTAGAGAAGTATTTGAATGCATATAGATCCAACTGCTCAATCCCTCATGGCTTCAGTTGGGCCAGCCCTTAATTTGGAGGCATAAATGGATGAAGAATACTGGAGACAAGCTTCAGAATTTCAGGTATTTCTTTCAATCAAGATTTTAAAATTGCATGGTAAATATTTCTGAGAAATGTATCTTGTTTTCTTAAATGCTGATACAATTTGGTTGTAATCAGTCCCTTCAGACCAGGAGGATATGGATTTGTAGTCATATTGGCATTAAGGCTTCGATGCTGCAGTGCAGCACAAGACAGCTCATTATTTTGAAGAAAAGAGATTTCTGTCACAATCTTTTAGTGACTGTTGAGGCAAAAGAAAACAGGGCCTTGTTTTTCATAGCGTGATGGTTGCTACTAGAGCCTAATGCTGCTTCACCATTGTTACTGAATTTCTCAGTCATACGCCAGGAGAAATCAGGAATGTAAAAGTCAACATGTAAGATCAAGTTCACTGAGTAAATAAGTAGTATGTGCTTATCAGCAGATCTTATGCAAGTGTGTACAGCTCAAAGCACAGACAGGATGTCTCACCAAGTGACAGCAGTAATAAAAAAATAATAATAATAAAATTCAAATCATTCTGTGTTGCTGATAAAATTTATCAGTCTCTCCCAAGATACTTTTTGTTGTCACTTCATCACTTTAAAAAGTATAAAGTTATATAATGGATATTGTAGACTTGGATGATAAGAAGGGGAAAGAAAACAACTTTTTTTTCTTGAATTGGAGCCAATGGAAGTGTTAGGAAAGTCTGCGTGCTTACTATGTGCTGTTTGAGGTGTCCTGTTAGCAGGTCGTGGTTTTCTGAGGATGGTTGCTATCTTGGTTTCTATAAGGTGTTGTTGGAAAAGAATTGATAGATGGAGACTTTGAGCGACTCTCAAAACTTTTAACTTTATAAAGGTGAAAATGGCTTGAGCAGTCATTGTATGTGCTCTGAAACACCTTGCATCATTAATGTCCTGGCGGTGTTCACTGTCCTGTAGGTGGGAATAGTTCAACAGATGTTAGGCATGTGAGAATAGATTCACTTTACTTAAAAGATTTGAACTTGGAACAAAGATCTGTCTTTTATATAAGCAGGAAAGATGTCCTTGAAGCATTGGCAAAGAGGAGAAACTTCATAAAAGTGCTTCTGGATGTATTTGGAGGAATTGAATTAGGTTAAGCCAGTTGGGTCACAGGCTTACGACAAATGCTGAGTGCACAATTCAGTGTTTGAGGGGCTGCAAATCTTTCCATTTCGTCCAGACACCTCCAGCATAGAGACGATTAAAGGCTTTTAAAGGTGGTGTACAGTGCTTACTTGATGTGCAGGGTGAAGTTTCAGATTTTAGTCACATATCAGAACAAAAAAGGAAAGTATGAAATTTTTTATTGCTCATTAAAACACTCTGTCATACAATGACAAAGCAATCTTCCCACTTCTCCCCTGACACTTCTGATAATACAATAAGATCACTTTATCTTATTTTCTTGTTATCCATTTGGATAATAGTTACAGTTGTATGCTTATAGCAAGAAAAATGTGCGGGGAAAAAGCCTATGGGGCTTGGCATGTTTAAATGCAATAAAATTTCAGGAAACAAGGCCAGTATTTTCAAGCTTGGTTACCTAAAATTTGATTTATGTACTCTTTATGTATAAATTGTCATCTCAATTAGAAATTCTTTTGAGGCATGGAATATCTCTTGTCTTTTGAAGTTGGTACTCAGTTTTTTTGAAAATTAGTCTGTTTATCAATTTTTTTTTTTAACATCAAGATAACTAAATCTAATGCTGTGATCAAAGTGGCCTAAGTTTGGTGTAGAGAGAACACAGGGAGGAGGACACTGTAACTATCTGGAGGCAGTTGTAGGAGAAAAGTATTCTTTAGAGTATTGCAAGTGTATGGAAAGAAATTAGGATAGAGTCATAGAATCATAGAATATTCCGAGTTGGAAGGGACCCACAAGGATCATCGAGTCCAACTCCTGGCTTCACACAGGACTACCCAAAAATTCAGACCATATGTCTGAGAGCGTTGTCCAAACGCTTCTTAAACTCCAACAGGCTCAGTGCCGTGACTACGTCCCTGGGGAGCCTGTTCCAGTGCGCGACCACCCTCTCGGTGAAGAACCTTTTCCTGATACCCAACCTGAACCTCCCCTGTCGCAGCTTGACTCCATTCCCTCGGGTCCTGTCGCTGGTCACCAGGGAGAAGGGATCAATGCCTGCCCCTCCGCTCCCCCTTGTGAGGAAGCTGTAGGCTGCGATGAGGTCTCCCCTCAGCCTCTTCTTTTCCAGGCTGAACAAACCAAGATACAAGTGGAGCCTGTGATTGAAGTGCCATTGTTTGAGATATTTATAATAAGGCTGGACGATGCATTTTAAGCAGTTATTTTAAGTGCAGGCAGTATGCTCAGTGCTGCTGAGGACTGCCAAAAAAGGGAGGGGGGAGGAAAGAATAGATGACTTTGAATGCCTTCCAGCTATAGGTGCTGTGTGATCTATACCTGTGTGCTAGAAGTTAGACACACAAATACCTGTACATTTCCCCATAGCATGGGAATTGCTGTCCCAGTCACCCCAGAGAGTGCCCTTCCATTTTCTTTATGGCTTCATGTTTTTCAGGATCAATATAAACAATATGTGATAATCTTCTCCCAGAAAATTCCTTCTTTAAATTGTATGCCTGTAAAACTTTTGGATATGTTTTTAGTAATTCCTGATAATCTCTGTATTCGTGCTAATTTTTAGTAATTCTAAGTTCTGTTCTAAATAACTGTTCTAAGTTTTGGACTTCGACTGTGTGCACTAGAAGTGTGCTTTTGTGATGAAATACCACTGTATTTAACCAGAATAATAATTTCTGGTTTTGGAGGATATTTTATTTAAGCTAATATGACGTTTTCAATACCCCTTACTTTCTTTTTTGACTTTTTAGGATGTGAAATGTAAAGCTGACAAACCAGTGTTGGTGGATCAGTTGGAAGTGGAGGAGCAGCTCCCAGAAAATGTATGTGTATTTGTTAACCAACAAGGGGGGCTGGATTTAGTTGAAGATTGGTGTTTTGTGGGGGAGAGGGGTTAACTGGAGAAATACTAAAATAATTTTCTTGGGGGAAACTTCAAAAATTATTTCCTTCTCTTTAAATATGTTGAAATAGTCATACAGGCGAATGTCAAGGATGTTTTTTGCTCTCTAAAAGGAAAAAAAAAAAAGTTATTTGGCATGAAAGGCATCACTGAGAAAAGGTGAAGTTCTGTCCCTACTTCCTACACAAGCATTGCTGGAAGCACAGTTATCCAGTCTTTCTGATTTGCTATTTATTTTTAAAGTGAATGTTTTCAGTTCATTGCCTATGCTTATTACACGTTTCCCTTCTGTTGACTTAATAGATTTAGAAGGGTACACTAATCAACAGCTAATACATAACATGCATTTCTGTGTTTGATAACTGATCTCTTTTGCTTCTGCTGTGCTTCACTTTTAGGTCCTCAACCAGATCAAACAATCCAAATCTTCAACAAAAGTACCAATCAACTTACAGGAGATATCCCTGGTGTCAGCACCTACTTATCTTCCTCCAGATACAGAAATCACCAACCGCAGTATGAAACAGTTTCTATTTTTTCAGCAATATTGTGGGAATTTAGTACCCTAATCCAGGATGGATTTTTTTCCCAGATAACTTTTGCTGAGATTTTTTTTCTTAGAGCATCCAATGTACTATTTTAAGTTATTTTAAAGAATGTTTATACTTCTCTCTCATTTTATAATTTTTGAGAGCTTGAAGATGTCTTTGCATGCTTGTCTTAACTTTTTTGTACAATGGACTTTTGCTCCTCTTTTTAATTAGAATAAAGACAGAAATAAAGGCAATTTGTAGGAAGGGCAGGATGTCCCGTTGTTGGGATATAGCCTTATCTACCCTGAATGGAATACGCCTTGCAATCATGGTCTGAATTGTATAGGTCATATGTGAATTAAATGTCCTCCCAGACATTTACGCAGAACGTTTACTCCCAGAGCTCTGGAGCTGTTCTGATTTAGAGACTTCAGAAGTGATTCAGAATAGTCTTCAAGTTTGATTTGGATTTGTTAAGATGAAGAGGAAAATAAGAGAGCTTAGTTGCTCTCATGTGATTCCTTAAATTGTTTTTATTTTCCCATGTGATAGTGTGACTTATTTCTTTACCTTTTCATGTTCTTAGGTGTCTTTCCACCTCCATCGCCTGTGGATCCAGCGACATGTCCTATTGTTCCTGGGCAGGAGATGACTATAGAGATATCTAAGGGTCGGTCGGGACTTGGACTCAGCATTGTCGGAGGGAAAGATACTCCACTGGTGAGCTTCTGTTAAACTAACATAGTACTGTGTCTGTTAAAGAATATGAGGTAAAGAAACTAATTATGTCATTAGTCTGTTACTGCCCTAATGAATTGGTCAATACAGGGAGGAGAAACCAGAAACCACAATCTTCAACAACACATTAATAATTTTGCCTTGTATCACATCAGTCTTTTTCTATTGCATTTAAATTGAAACGTCTGTGTTTCAATAGTGCTTTCTGCTGTGGTCAGAGTTTACAAATATATGTTATTTTTTTAATCAGTATGAATTAAGAGTTTCATGTGGGTAAGTTACGGGAATGATGAGACTAGAAACAAGTGTCACCAATAAAAACTGCTTCAGCAAGGTTACACCTACATCTTCAGAGTATAAATGCTTAGTAGAAATTTAAACTGTGATACATCTCCTGGCCAGCTGAACAGAGGTAAATCAAAGGTAGTCTTTTATTGTTTTCTGTGTCTTTTAGCTTAATCTGTTCGTTGGCTATGCTATTTAAGAAAAAAAAATTGTTTTCAGCTACCTTAAAATATATCAGTTCAAGTGTAAACTCAGCAAGTTAGTTATGCTAAATCCATTTCTACCTCTGCTGTTGCTGTTTTGACTCATCTCTCCATTTAAGAGATGCTGTATTACAACATAACAGAATGTCAGCTTATTTTTTAAATGTCGAATTCAGTTCTTTCGGTAAGCTAGTCTTTTGCGGAGGTGACTTTATTGGGTTCTCTTGAATACACTGCTGCAGAGACTTAAGACAATAGAGTTGCTCTGTTATGTGCAACTGTTCTCAAAAATATTATGGTTGTTCATCATTAAATAGTACAGTGCTGTGAGTGTCAGCAGCCACAGATTTTAAACAGTTGCAATGTATTAATCTTTTTCCAGGCTGAGGAAAATAATGAGAAAAAATGGAAGGAAGAAGGTGGTTTTATTTTGCAAAGTGTCAGCTGTATCTTTTACAGCATTAAAACTGAAATTGGAAAAGGTTCAGCTTTCAGTCCCATTTATCCAAGTCTCAGAACGTGTGGAGTTTGGATGAATTGCTCTGTTTCACATGGAGATAGATCTGAGTTATGCCGAAAGTTAAATCAGCCTGTGTGGTTTTCACTCTGTCCAGCCATGCACTCACTGTTTTGTATCTAGTCCTTTTTTTTAATCCAGCTTCTCAGTGTTGAGTAAATTCAAATAGGAATTTCAGTATTAGTCATTTCTCTGCTTTTTCATTTAACCAGAATTTGGAAATAATACACTGCAGTCTGTCAGACACAATCTGGTACATGTCTTTCATGAGATTTTCATATAAATAAATGAAAATCATAAATATCTACTTTACAGAGCAGATGAGAAAAATGCAAAGGATTTTATTCTCTAAATTGAGTAAATGGTTTTACTTAAGTATTGTACTTCCAGTACTTTATTCATTAAAGTGTCTTCGTAGGAATTTATTTAAAAGATCTATGCAGTTGATTGCCATAACTGTGAAATTTGTGGAGGGAGGGAGGTCTGAGTTCTAGCATGTCTGATCCTTGCATTACAGGACCTATCAAAATGAGTCCCTGTTTCTCGTCATATTTCTGAATCTGCTCATTCAAAGGCAAGCAATGTTATTTCATAGGAAACAAGTTACATTTGTGAGACCACAGTCTAATCTAATAATTTACCATACCCAGAGACCCTCTCTGGGATTCTCCATAACTTGCTTATCCAACCAAAACAGTGCATGCAAACTGTTCTCCTCAGGTAGCCAGGGATGTGTCTTCAGCTGGTGGGATCAACAGCATACTGTTTAGTACTAGAGATCTCCCCCAGATTATTCCCAAATTATTTTGAAGCTTTTTTTTTCCCCTGCCACAAAGGCAAAAAAAAGGTTGGTAAAGATCTGAAATAGTTTACATAACAGAATGGGGAGAGTTAAAAAAAAATCATTTGTTTTTAACTCTGATATAGACGAACATATTTCATATTTCAAAAAAGGCAAAATAAATTGACTTGCAGCTTCACTGCCTATGCACATATTATGCTCAGGTGCCATAGAAGTTTATCACTTCCAAAGTCATGTGGCAGAAATTGTGTATCCAAGACCCACTTTTAACTTCATTGTACTGGAGAAAATGTTAAGCTCTAATTGGTTTCAGCAGTTTGGGGTTTGTTTTTTTTTTTTCTGGTTGGTTGGTTGGGTTTTGTTTGTTTGTTTTAAAAGCTATTTTTGAATGGAAATTATCAAATCCAGGTCAGAGAGAATGGTTATAGAATCACCACTCATAGCTTATTTCTGCAGACATGAAATAGGGGTTTGCTGTCTTTCATGCTCATATAGTTCAGGTAGCACGCACAGACCACAGAGATGAGATGCCGTGACAGGCCCATGGAAATGTGCTCCCCTGAAGACAGAAGGAGGAGTAGGAGTGAATCTGTGGGACTGGTGCCTGTGTGTGCCGCATGGCTGCAGAAACTTGTTCTTCTACCTTCTTTTCCTGTGAGAAAGCAAGACATGGACACCTGTGTCGTCCTCCTTTTCTACTGCCGTATCTTTATTTCATACCTGCACAGGTATGCAAGTGGCTGCTAAGTGATGAAGGCTCTGAACCCCAGTTCCTAGTACCTCAGAAGCCATTTATCACTACTGGGGGAGGCTGTGGTAATAAAATGCACTTAATCTAAAAATGCTGAACTGGCTACTGGTAGTCAACGCTGATACACAGCAGAAGTTCATATGTGATGTGAAGGCTCACTTCAGAATATATTTGATCTTTTTTAAATAGTCCCAGCTTTTGGAATAATAAATCTGGCAGCCTGCTAAAGGGACACTTCAGAATGAAACACAGAGTGTGGATTTAAGTCATAACCTTAGGAATCTCATCAGAAATCACCAAGTAGAGACTTGAAAAATACAGCCTGTGGGCAGGTGAAGTTGTTCAGGAGGTTGGAAAGTGGTGTCTTAACCCCCCGTGAAATTTTTGTTGTTGTTGTTGTTGAGAAGATGACCATCCCATAAAACTTGCAGAACCTTTCAAATTGCCTGTATTTACAAGCAAGGATTGTGGCTGTGTACTTAGGGGAGCAGGACAGCATCAGCTGGAAGGATATGCTTGTAGAAAAGGCATGGGGAAGAAAGGATTGTCCTGGATAGTTGTCTTCATGTTGTTGAGTTCTAGGCTGCTGTAGCTCTTAGGCAGTCCTATTTCCTTTTATTCCGAGGGTTGATTTTTTTGCTTTTTTTCTTCACTGCCTTTCATTTCACCTTCTCCTGTGCCCCTGAGAGAACATAACACATGGCCTCTCCTTTAAAGCAATTAAACTGCAGAGTGGAGCTGGCTGAAGTACAGGGCTTTCAGTTTGTGGAAGATTTTTTTTTTGGTTATGGTCCAATCAAACTTGTAAAAGTAACTCTCAGAGTGGGAATTTAAAAAAGAAAGAAAAAAGAAAAAAAAAGTTTTCAGAAACATCCTAAAATGAGGTTTTGGGACTCTAACTCTGCTCACCAGGACACCATCCTGCCCTCTCACCCCCCTGGTTGCTGAATGATCTATAAAAGCTCGTCAGCCTCACCACTGCTAATAGCAGCCATAAACCTGACAGGAGTGTCATTGTCACACGGCAGCTGCCAGTGCTCCCAGGGCGCCTGAGCTGCTCCAGCCGCGGGACACCTGGCATTCAGACTTCATGAACGCAGCAGACCTGTTGGAGCATCGCCTGCGGTGCAGCTCAGTGAGCCCGAGCGAGCCAGGCAGGACTCTCGTGCCTGGGCTTCCAGCTCTGAGCCTGCGCAAGCCGGGACTCTCAGCTAGATGTGGAGTTCAGCTTTCAGGCTTCGGCAGTCGCGGCAGCAAGCCAGCGTTGGTGTGGCTGGCTGCTGGGACCAGCCGGGTCTGGGACGAATGACCAGCCCTGAGGGTACAGGACCCGCAGCACCACCCAGTCCGGTTGTTCACCATGGAGTTAGGAAATGTTCCTTAGTTATTCTGCTTTTGTTTCGGCACGTTCTGCACAAGTTGTTTCAAGGCAAATTATTTAGTTTCAATGGCTTTTTCCTCTGAAATTGTTTTGCCAGAAGGTTTCTATAAGGTTTTCATTTTAAATCATCTGAGAACAGAGCATCAAGGAATTGTTTAAAAAAGCTGTCCCTGTAGTCTGCCAGATGGCATGTGGGGTTAATTCATCCTAACCCCATCAGCGCTCCAGAGGAGGTGAATACTATGATGTCTGGTCCAGTTAGCAACTTGCAGTGAGCCATTTTATGTAAAACAGGATTGTCAATTTACAGCGATTTTAATCTTGGCAGTACATGGAAAAAGCATCGCTCTAAGATAAAAACAGTTTCTTGGTAGGTGGGAGAACTGTTTTGCTTCCACCTGAGTAATTTAGTAATGGTCAAGTTGGTTGCATATGGTTTCCTACTCTCCATGTGCTGCCTGGGCGATGAAGGTGCTCAGACATGCCCGAGGGCATTTCAGGATTTTGGGGTCAGTGGAGGCTGCTACATGGACATCCCCTCTGGGCTGAGTTAGAAAACCTCAGGAGGAGAGGAGAGTGAAGGGACTCAGGTGGGGCTTGAAACCACAGTTAAGTGCTGAAGAGGCACCTACGACATAAAAGAAAAAAACATTGTCGGAGTGGTGACCTAGGGGCTCGTTGGAGCTAGAGCGGCTAGGAGGGCGGTCAGGTGTGTTATATGAACATTAGAGAAAGAACAAAAAGAAGCATTCTGTATTGTGTGTGTTTTTTATTGAAAATGACAACAAACCTCTTGTGTAGAATTTTTGTACTGGATTGTCTACTTTGAATTTGATATATAATTTTTTTTGTTACTTTTGCTTTCAGCTGGCTTTAATTAAAAGCATTTTTAAGGCAATTAACAAACCTTAAGGTACTCCATCTGTAAAATAATGATCCACAAAGCCGGGGAACTGGGAAACTTAAGCAGTGCTCCAAAAAGTAACAGAATATGCCTGTGCTCAGCTATAACATTAGTTGGTGGAAGAGCTGGTAAGACAGGAGTCGGAGAGGAAGATCTTTCCTAATCACCTGTGCTAGCCAAGAAGGCTCTCTGGCTTGCAGCAGAGCACAGGGACCTTCATGGTGGTTGGGATGCAGTTTGACAGAAGAATATTTAGATTTATTCTGTCAGTCCAGGTGAGTCATACCTTGCATAAACCCCATCTGTTAAGGAAGGGCAAGGGAATAATCAAGAAAACTGTGACTTTAAATTGCAGCTGTTCAGGACCCGCTGTTTGCCCCTGGAGCTGTGAGAGCTAATTACCCTGCTAGGATCTCCACGTTGCCAAGACCAGGCTGTTACTCATACTGAAGCCAAGTCTGATATCTGTGGTTTGTGCCATGCTGCACATTCAGCAGTGGGGACATACCCGAACGTGAGGACTAATATGACTTCTGAGTTACTAAACAAACAGGTTCTCCCTTGGTTGAGCTTTCTCTCCCCTCTCCGCCTGCCCCCCACCCCCAGTTATATTTAGATTTGGGCAAAAAATAACTCCATCAGTTATAGACAGCCAAGGTCTGAGCAACTTTTTATACAGTCATCAAGTACAGCTAAGGCTGAAACCATTTTAGTGGAATATGCTTACCTTGTAACTACAAATGAAAAGCAAGCTATTGGCCTCAGGAGGGTTTTAGCAGTATATTGGCTATAGATACTGATGCTGTTAAATCTGTTGCACAATGAATGGAACAATAGAAGAAAAAATGGTAATAGAAGTCCCAAGTTTTTAATCATGACTTGGGTATTGTAGGGGAAAAGTTTGTGGTTGGGAGGGAAAAACATTCAATCGCTTGTTAACCATCCCTGACATTTATGAAATAAAAGGCAATTTAATGACAGTGGTAAATGTAGTTAGCTTGAAGTTGTGAGGAATTGCTCTGACTCTTGGTTGGATAATATAAAAATAAAGTTGGTGGATTCGTCATAATTCCAAAAGGACATTAGCTTGCAACAGCATGAAGAAAAAAAAAAAAAAAACAACCCTGCTTTGTACATGAGTTATCACAAATGGGAATTAAAGTAGTAAGTTTTGCAAATCATCTATTTGATAGATCTTTGGCAAGGGTTTAGCTGACTGTATGGCTAGCAGTGTCTTGCTTGAAGAAGTTGGTGTCTTCCAAGAGTGTAAATCAACCATAAAACGTAAGCTAACAATATACAAAAGCAGTAGGACATATCAAAATGGACTTCATGGGTACCTTGCTTGCTGGTAGTTGAAACGACTGGCTTTTGGCTTCATATCTCATATGCATTCAGGATCTCATGCGTTCTTTATATCCTGTGTTATGCACTGTACACTGTAAATTTTCATATTTTTTTATTTAATAAAATAATGAGAATGAGAGAGTTAACATTTTAATATGTAGCTCTGTTTTATTATTCCCTCTAAAATGAGCATGTATACTTTTTGAAAAACTTTGGTTTGCTTTGGCATGTGATTCATAGAAACATAGCTCTTTCTATCATTCTGACTTAAGTCATATATTTTTACACTAAACATCTTATTACCTTAGTTTTATTATTTCAGAATCAAAGGAGAGCTTGCAAATGTCTATGACTGCAGACCAAAGGAATGTTAATGAATAGTACCATTGAATTTTCAGGTTTGAGCTTTTCTGATCTTGGAGAATATAACTGTAAGCAAAAATATTATGCAAGCTGAATAAAATTTAAATAAATAAGGACCAGATGTAACTATAGGGGCCTATAAAATGTAATACAAATATTATCCACTTCCTTAAAATAAATCTGTATTTTAGTATGAAAAATTATATTCATATTGATGTTGTGGATTAATCTTTTTTATGAAAGTTGGCAAGTGAACACCATCTCTTGCTAGGGCTTGTTCTTAAATGGGAAACAGACCTTTTGTTTTGACCTTGAGTAGAGAAGTTTTTCAGTATCATGCAATGGTAAAGCATTTTTACATTAACACAGTAATACATTTTTATATTATATAGCCTGTTTTATTACAGTAGTGTTTGGCTTGGGATTTCGGGTGCCTGTTAATGGTTTGTGAATGCTAGCAATTGCAAAATATTTGAGTGTTAGAAAGAGGTATATGCAGCACGATGCATTAAATAAACTTCTGTAAGAAGTTTATGTGATTTGCTTTGAGTTGGCCTTCCGCTCTTGTTGCTGAACTGTTATCTTTTAGGTTCCATTTAGATCTGCGATTGGAAGATCATAACATAACTGTTGTTATTTCCTCTGCCTACAAGTATCCAGCAGCTGGATTTATTTTAACTACTGAAAGATTCTTATTACAGGGCTAATTCTTCAGTGAAACATACTGTGCAACTAGTTGATTTCTACTTTATCTGTGAACCAGCCTGTAAAAACAAAATGACAATTTTACTACTCTGGACAAAGTATTGTAAAAGTTGAAAAGGAAATAACTAATGATATTTTACTTGCCCTGGGAAAGAGATAAGTCTGTAATCCTGCAGTCAGCAAAACCCCTTGTAGCTTTATTATCTATACTAAACGTTAATTTAGTGTAATGTTTGTGGCTGTGTAGGAAATTTGTTGGAAATGTGTAATATTATCTTAGGAAAACACAACTTGTCAACTAACTCCAAAAGCATCTTTTCCTGAATTTTATTTTATACGTAGTTTACTTTTTTGCTTCCTCAGGAAAGTACTCTAATTCATGCAGAAAGCCTTGTTTCTTACTCTACATGCATAATTATGGTAGTGGAAAGATTGCATCCACCTAACTACAGACCAAACTGAGATATAGGCACTTAAAATTCATACAATTCCAACAGTTTGCTCTGCCTGCTTTCTGTCACTGCTCAACCATGTAGGTTCCCAAAAATCTGCTGTCTCTGTTTTGACCTGGACATTCAGCATTACCTCGCTGTATGTGCTCAGCAGTGTCTGTTCTGGGAGATAGGTACCTCTTCCCCATTTAATGCTCTCTTGGTCTGGGGCAAGTAGCTGGTGGTGTCTGTGGTGCTACAGAGAGCCTTGTAGCTGTAGTGGACAGAGCTATGGATCTGGTTTCTGCTCCCAGGACTGTACTAGTTTTTGTCTGATTATTACAACTTTAAAATGCACGTCTTGGAAAACGCAGTATGGGATTTTAAGGCAACTTCTTTCCAACTGAGCACCTCACTCAGTGTTGTTTTGTGCTGGTGATTATTGCAGTCCTCCATGTGTAGTGGTTCACCTCACTTCTGTGAAGTGCCTTTGATCCTGTCAAAATAATAGCTGGGTCTCATAGGCTGAAGTAGCACACTGAAGGTGAACTTAAAGTTAATATTAGTTTAGTTAAAGGAATAGCTTGTTGTGAAGGATCTGCAGTAGTTAAGGTCTATTCAGTACTATGGCAAGAAGCCTCTTTACCAGAATTCATATTTTCCTTTCAGATTCAGTCAACATCAGGTATGTGGGTATTTCTTTGCTCCAGTTCTTTTGAAATCTCCCCTCCTGATAAAAGGTGGAAGAGTATGCAAATGATACAACTTCAACAAAATAACCATGGTGCTTAATGTTGAGCATCCTTCATGTCTTGTGTACTCCCTCACCCTCTGCTCCCAGCATTTGCAAATAGCATAGTAGTCTGCTTTTCAGTGGCAAAGGGCACCTGCATTGGAAACTGTTGCTTGTCCTTCTGAAGAACAGATGCCTAGAAGAGAAGAAACTGACTCGGATGCTATAAACTTGCAGCAAATGTGTGAGCAATCCCAGCCTAAAGCCAGACAGCTTGTGAGCCTTTCTCAACACTGTTTATGGTCCTGCAGGCTTTTAAGGTTTGCTTGGTCAGTGATTTTCCTGAATAGGAAGCTGACATCGCCACCTTTCTCCCAAAGGTTCAAATAAGACAGAGCTGTATGGTCGTTGCCTGAGGGCTCTGCCTTAGCCGTTCTTGACATTTAAGATACAGGGATTAAGCTGTCACTCTTACTGAATTTAATTCTTAATGGGAGCATTTCTGTTTGTGCTCTCTGCTGATGGGTGAGTTGATATCCTTCCCCTGCTGGGTCTATGAAGTTGTTATAAATCAAGCAGAAAAAATATTCACAGTTGGGGTGGAGTTGAGATCCAGTTCCCTGAGAGTTCAGGGCTACTCCCCTTCCGTGGAAGGAAACTCAACGTAGATCACACTTTGCATGTTTTGCAAGTTGTATTTCCCGTAAGTAGATTCTCAGACTGGCTGCTAGTTTTTGCAAGGTTGCCTTGCACTCACTGTTTGGTAGTCATTCATTCCTCACTAATGTTGGTTCTTCAAGGTGTCAACCAAGAGACTGCATGAACTCTTCTGCTTCTCTGCCATTGCCTTTTCTTCCACAGCCAAAACCTCTTTTGTCAGTGTGAAAGTTGTCACTTGTGCCTGGCCCTTTGTGCAAGAAGGGTGTGTAACAACTGTGCTATTCTGTTGGTAAAGTGAGAGCAAGTGGGGTGTAGCTGTCCCACAGCATGAACCTGAACCTTCCAAAACACAGTCTAACATACTGCATGGCAGGTTTCATAAACATACCACTTGTTAACAGATTTAATGCACGTTCTGTATGAACCAGGTGCATTCTTGCTATGGTTTAGAGCTATTTTGGCTTGCAGTTGTTGTTTTTTAGCTATGCAATAGATAGTGCATTCAGTTTCTTTCCATTGAACTGCAGGCCCTTCTGTTTTGTTAGCCTTCCAGTAGCAGACAGCTTCCCTTCTACTTTGATTTTAAAAGTTTTCATGGATAGATGTTTACACCTATGAACATAGACTTTGTTTAGCATGGAATTATGCTGTTTTTATGCCCTGGCTTGTATTCTGCATCCTGCCTTCACATACAAGAAAAGTTAAACTTTGCATTAATTCCTGATGTATACGATGGTGCCAGACTAATGGAGCATTCTTTGTCAAAATATACAAAGATGAAAGCTTTAAGTTTTTGAATGTATTTGTAAACCTTATGAAGTGTGTGCTTTCAGCAACAAGATATCTTTCTTTAAATAGCCGTGTTCTTGATATGGTAAAAGCGTTTTTATTTCCCCCTTCTGCTAACAGTTTTTGCAGCTCTGTCAAGCTGTGTCATGGACTGCCATAATCTATATGAAACTAGTAGTGAGAGGAGGTTGGGAGGGATGGGAATGAAAATCTGTCCACAGCCACCATTAATTCACAGCCTCTAGTTGGGCATTGACACCACTTTCTCTCCCTCTCATTTGATTGATTGATTTTTTTGAACTATTAAGGACTTGGCTTCTCAAGATGCTGAGCAAACAGCTGAATTTGAAGCCAGTGAGTAGTAGCTGCAGATGTCCAGTAACCAAAATCCTGTTAACTATCCTTTAAATAAATGTTCTATATTGGTTGAGTCGTGATAGATCCCAGTTTGTTTTCTGAGGCACTGAGATGAGTGTTACAGCTTAAATCCGTCACTACAGATTGGGGCTCAGTTGTTAGATGGCTGGAATAATACATTAGATCTCTTTACTGCATGTTCAAACTCCTTTTAAATATCAGTATCAATAAAAATATTTAATAACATCAGTAATTTCTATTGATTTGTCATGGGTGATCAAAACTAATAGGCATTATCCAGATCCCACTAGATTCAATGGAAAAATATTACTTTTGAGTTAAATGTATATTGAGCTGATGCCAGAAATAACAGAGGTAAGATATCTTCTGTCATAGTTTATAAGCTAAGGAAGGCAAGACGTACTTATGCTATAGACTATTAAAAATCTTTAGAGTACGTTGTGGACATGTTTCTTCATTCTGTTTTTAATTGATTTGATAAGCCTCTTTCAACCATGCTACTTTAAAAAAAAAGGAAAAAAAAGAAAAAAGAAAAAAAAGCTAGTTCAGAAAACAGTATTTTGGCAGGTCAGCTGCATGTTTCCTTCTCCAGGGTAGGCACAGACTGAACAGGAATGTACCTTTTCATGCCATATGTATTTTTAGTTCTAGGTCTGGCTTCTAACACATGCAGGAACCGCAAAGTAGTACTGAATTGTTGCCTTTGCAAACAGATGATGCAGATTATTCAAACTGATAATGTTTGGTGGTTCCTGAATCTAAGCTTTAGGTATGTGTGGTTTTACATTTGATAATGCAGTACTGGAAAAAGCCAGTAGCTTCAGTTTGTTGACCATTTTTAAAACAATCATAGATGGAAAACAAACTTAAAGAAATGTGATTGAAAGTTCCTTGCTCAGAGGTTAGGAAATACCAGATTAAATACAGTCTGAAAGTGTTTACCTTGACTATCTTGTGTACGTGCCCAATCTGCTGTTACACTACCACATGCAATTTTTCTTCTGAACCTCTTACTCTTCCACTGCCCTTGTGTGCCGTACTTGAATGATGCTGTCTTAGCAAGCTGGTCAATATTTTGTGTTATGTCGTTGGCGATTTCTAAATGCTTTCTGTTGTAAAGTGTTTACAAAAGTAAAAGTGAAGTGTGCTATTGAAGTTCTAAAACCAAAGACTCAGCTTTTTCTCAGTTACCCATGGTCAGCCTTAGGTGAAAAAATATACATAAAAGTATACATCTCTGTCACCCTATTGGCTTTCACCCAGACAAAAGTCTCTTGTGTTGACTAGAGTTGCATGATCACTTTTAAAATAGAGGTAACAAAAAGAAAAAAAAAAATTGAGAGAATATCTCAGATGTGTAGCAGAGGAGTTCAGCAGTGCTGCTGAGATGGACATGAATGTGTTACTCAGTCCCACTGGTAAGAGTTGCTCCAGTTATTTTAAGAAAACTCTGCGGTTGCCAATGGTATATTTTTTTTAAAATCAAACTGTTCTTTTGATTTTCTTAATTACCATGGTACACAGCTCATAGTATTTTGCCTTCATTTATGTAGATTGAAATCTCTTTTCCCCCATCTGGGACGCTTGTATCAGCTGTACTCCATTTGTGATTAAAATCCTTCAGGCTTTTTTCACTGACTGGTGTACCTGTATCAAAGATGAAGCTTATGACAGTGGTGCTGTGCTTCAGCAGGAGCGGAGCGGCTGTAGATACAAGTCCACATCATTAAATAAGGTGTAGCGGGAATGAAAGAGAATAATGCTCTCAGTGTTGTCTTGATCAGAGCGTTAGCTTTAGGGCATTTGAGTTCTCTTTCTGTTCAACATCCACCGTGTGTACTGGGGAAGTATCACAGGGCAACCCAGGGGGAGTTAACTTGGTGATGAGAGATGTAGTATCTAACAGTGTTTTCAAAACATGAATGTACTTTGTTCTACCACAGCAGCTATTTCCTGCTCCAGGAAGGCCGCACACAGCAGGGCTCGCACCCTGCTACCTTGCAGGCTTTTGTTGCAAACACCGCAGAAAGACTCATGTTTGACTGGTGTGTCAAACTGATGAAGAAACTTCGCAGCCACGGTGTTTTTGTTGGTTGTATTTGGCTGGGAATGGGTTGTCTGATAACCTGCATAGCTAAATAAATCACTGCGTATTTATTTGTCCAGAGCAATTTTAAAGTTCTTCACGACGTTAGGGATGACATTGAAGAGAGCAGCAGATTGTGCACGGTGAAGTGGCCTGTCTTTTTGCGAGTGCTGGTAGTTGTCAGAACCACAGCTGAAGTGCTGTAACAAGATGTTCACCTATTTGTTTTGGGGAGGGGGGCGGGAAGGAAGAACAATGCAAAAGGAAAGCACCAGCAAGAGAACAGTATGTTCTTTGTAATGCTTTTTCTTCAGGGACATCTATTGCTGGCAATAAGATTAAATCACTGAAACCTTCCCTGAAGCTACATCTGCCACTGCCTACATTTTCCAACCTCAGTAATAAACTAACATTTGCCATTGTTCGTTTCTTCTGGATTTCATTTCTTACAGATTTAACCAGCACTATTTACCACAAGGCATTGAGCTCTTGCTTAAAGCTGAGATCTATGCCAAGTCCCTAAAAATATTCATAGCTCCAGAGGATCTGGTTTTAAATAATATCATAAAAAGTAGATGATATTAATACACCAGTTCACACTGAGTTCACGTGTTGCTGGTGCCAATGTATAAAAATGATAGAAGCCTAAGAAGCTCTAGACGAGACTACCCTGCAGTGGTGAACAAAATCCTTTTTACCGTCTTATTAGCTGTCTGTATTTTGATTATGGCAGTAATTTTCTTATTGGAAACTGTTAGAAAATATCTATATATACATCTGTGTTAGAGTGTCCTTTCTCCTGACGTGGCATGCCGTGCCCTTTCAGCGCGGAGCGATAGGCTGTGGTGCAGGTCTGGGACTGCCGGTGCACGGCGTGTTGGCCAGGGGGATCTCACACAGCCCTTTGTTCCCTCAGGATGCCATCGTGATCCATGAAGTTTATGAAGAAGGGGCAGCAGCCAGAGATGGCAGGCTTTGGGCTGGCGATCAAATTCTTGAGGTAAACGTGTCTCCGCATGTATGCGCTTGCTTGTGTCTTTCTCATGTAAATTTGCAGACAGAGCATATCAAGTCAGGATAGGTTTCTTTTAGGGAAAATAGAGATCGTTTGTAGGATCTGTACCTGAAGCTTCTTTTCTGTCACTAAGAACATCCTGACAAATTCATATTTCCTTATATATTCGTATAAACTGCAGGTACAAATTGAGAATATATTAAATTTAATTGAGCAAGGTAGTTCTCAAATTACATAGTTCAACTGTCATGTCCAATAGCTCGGTATTATTCGTCTGTTCAACCTTTCATTCGGAGGCCTGCGCTACGGCCGTAGCTGCAGCATCTGCGCTGCCCGCACGCGGGGCGCTGAGCCGGCTGAAGCGCCGGGCGGGAGGGCGAGGGCGGCTGCCGAGCGCTGCCTGCGCCACACTCTGCGGCCCGGAGCGCCACCGGCTCCGTCAGGCTGGGGTTCGTCACGCTGGTGACACGACACTGTTTCTTTTGTGAATAAACGCAGTTTTCCTACAACAAGGATGGAAGTTGAGGTGGGAAGGGGTTAAGAAAGAAGTGCTGGTCTGCAAATGAAACTTGCGTCAGGCAGCGGGTGCGCAGCTGTTTACAGTGTCTCGCTGTCAGATCAGGACAAATTCCCAGCATGGCCATTAAGGCGTTAGAGTGTAGGGTTAGAAAAATAGCGAGGGGTGCGTGGGGAGCTGTCTTTACAGCTCTTGCACAGAAAATTTATATATATATTTTAGTGTTAAGGCTGGATATTGTTTTTGTTGTATAAATAACTGTGTATTAAGAGAGCACGATAATTAGCCAGGGGATAAAAATGGGGAAGGTTAATTAATTCTTCACTGGCCAAACAGGAAAGTGCTGACGTTTGTATGCCATAATATTGTTATTATTTCAGCTTTTAAAACCTGTACTAATGAAGCAGAAGGATGACTCTGAATTAGTTTCAGATTAGTGTGATAAGGTACACATAGATGCCTGTGTCAGAAAGAATACTGATGCAGTATATAAATAAATGTGTACAGAATTAATACAAAAGAATACAATTACTGTAGATTAGGCTTAATTATCTCAACGTAAAATCAAGTATGATTATAACTTTGCATATTTAGAAATGCAGAGAAATATTTTCATTGCCTTAAAACTTATTATTATATAAGTGGATTGTGGTTGTATTGTTATTCAGCTACAGTTCATGCTACTTCCTAACCAGACTTTGAAAATATTTAAGCATTGATATTTTTTGGTGTTGACAAAAGATGATTGTCAACAGCATATGGGCAAACACCTTAAAGGGCATCTCTGTATCAGGCTTGGCAGAGTTAGAAGATCAGATTTCAAGTTTCAGTAGTTTTTTCTGGTATTTAAGCATTCAATCAGAACTTCTATTTTGATTTGGTAATACTAAAACATTTTCAGGTTACTGTAAGAGAAATGTAATCGAGTGCTCCAGGAGTGGTCTTGTGTGCCATCTATTGGAACAAAGCAAAATAACATTTAATGTGTCCTGCCTGGGCTTCACCATGGCCATCTGCTAATGTTTCTGATTCCTTGTATCTTTGGCTGGACAGTGTTACCTAGCCAGGGGAGGAGGAATTCAAGCACTGGTACCAGTAAGGAACAGCAGGAGAGGTACAGGAAGCTTGAAGGGAGCACATGCCACTTTGTCTAGTTGTAAGGATGTAAGCATTGTTCGAGGTTCCAGCATTTAAAAGAAGGACAGAACAGCCACGAAACTCAGGAGCCAAAATGTTTTGACTATTTGGATTTAATCTAGACAGTGGCACAATGCGCAGAATCTCATTCAGCAGGAAATCACACGCTCAGCCCTCTGGAAATTGGAGCGCTAAATTAGAGTGCCAAGAGGTGTCAATTTGACAAATTTGTCCTGTCACACAAAGGTAGGATGTGATAAAAGGATCATTCACATATGTCATTTGGAAAGAAAACGCTGATTATTTCAGGTGAACGGGATCGATTTGCGGAACGCCAACCACGAAGAAGCTATCACTGCGTTGAGACAGACGCCTCAGAAGGTGCAATTGGTTGTTTATAGAGATGAAGCTCATTACAAAGATGAAGAAAACTTAGAGATTTTCCATGTAGATATTCAAAAGAAAACAGGCCGCGGACTAGGGCTCAGCATAGCTGGAAAACGGTAAGAGCGTCTCTTTGATCAGACTGCGCTACAGATGAGAAGTACTTTACTTTTTGCCATATGAACAGCTGTAGCCATTAAATGGAGTATGAAATAAAGGAAAAAGTCCGTAAACAACAAAATTTTGTATCTGAGTATCTTCAAGGATGTCGTGGAGTTGTGATCCTGACTTCTCTAACAGAACAACAGCAGACCTGTATAATAAAGGCTGCTTTTTCCATGGGAAAACTCCCAGTTTGCAGCATCGTGTCCCACTTTGCGAATGAGCGTGGCCAAGTGAGTGCATGCACAACTGGTAGCTGAACATTCTGGTGGCTTAAACATAGCTGTGGCTGAGTTTGGGAGCCCTATCTGTGGCTTTTCTGATTTCAACATGGGGAAAAAAGCCTTCCTATTTCCAAATACCAGGATATGCCTTTGAAAGTGGATTTGTTAGTTTGAAACTGAGTAGGATATACATCTAAGTGACCAGTTTTGGTGGAAGGTAAGAGGCTGGTAAAGATATAGACCCAAATCCTGTAAGATGCCTGAGTGACCATATAACACTGTAGGTAGTGGTTGTGTGAATAAAGAACAGTCCGAGATAGCGTGGTAGGTAACAGCTGCTTAATAAAATGAGACTTTTTGCTGATATGTTGCTAAACCATTGCTATTAGATCATTCGAACTAGAGCACTGATAGATTTAATCTTTTATTGCTAGAGGAGATTTACAGCATGACACAGGCAAGCACTCATTCAGCCTTGGTGCGTACGAATCATATGGTTGCTCTTGTGTATTGCCAAAAAAAATTTATTTTCTCAATTACAAGTCATCATGTCATTATCCTGAATGCGTATGGTCAGTGAGGTTTCTGCAGCAGTTTTTTTCTTTTTTTTTTTTTTTTTTACAAGAGTGGTGATGTTTAACCCAGGTGTTGTGAGCAGATTGCAGGTTGGGTAATTAATATAGCTTATGTAAATTACCCTGCAGATGGTAATACAGTCTCCAGCCCTCCCTCAATTGCTTCTGCACAAAACTTCTTGTACTATTGCTAACTGCTTGACTTGTGGGGGTTTCCACCTTAGTGATAACCTAATTTCTGAACTCGATCCAATGATAGCCAGGTATCAGCCAGTGAAGCGTTGTGTCCTGCAGGGTGGAGGATGCCAAACGCCACCCTTGTGCATTGCACCCTGTACCAGCTCGCTCCATAGCAAGCCCCGGTAGCTGGGGCTGGGTGGAGAGGGGCACAAGGAGGAGAGTCTCCTGTGCAGAGGCTGCAGCTTGTAAATCTGCTTGTGCCCCACGTCTGCCTGGCCTGCTGCTTTCCGGCTCTCGCAAGCCTCGCTGCAGGCGGACAGCCACAAAGCTGGATTTTCTGCTGTGTAACTCAGTGCAAACTTAAGTCTTTTCTGCAAACGTCTCTCTGTTTGGGGCCCCAAAGGTTTTAGAGAAGAAACTGAGCTGAACCTTTAGGGGGGAATATTAAAAAAAAATAATAATAATAATAATTAAAAAAAAAACCTGAGTCTGCATGATACAGATCAGGCACACAAGGGGATGGTTGGACTCCATCTTAGACTGATACTTGGCTTTTTATTTGTACAAGTGGTATTTTTCATGAATCTTCATGGAACAGACTGTCAGACATAACAGATCAAAGGGAAAGACAGCATTAAATGTAGCAGAACATGCCTCGATTTTAAAACTCAGATTTTTTTATACTCAAATGGTTGAATGGGGTGTAAAACTCCTTCTTGCTCTTCTCACAGGTTTCTTTTAATGTCTCTTAAATGCAAGTAATCTAAATTGGTCTCCCAAAGAATATTGGATTGTGTAATTAGCCATATGCTTCTTGCATTGTTAGAAATGGAAGTGGAGTGTTTATCTCTGACATTGTTAAAGGAGGAGCTGCAGATCTAGATGGAAGATTAATTCAAGGAGATCAGATTTTGTCTGTTAATGGAGAGGATATGAGAAATGCCTCACAAGAGACTGTTGCCACTATACTTAAGGTGAGTACATAATACATTTAAGATATGGAATTGCAGTTACTGACACTGTGCAAGGTAATTATCTTGAAGTGCTATTTACGCATACACAGGACAACTCAGACTGATTACAAAGACAGGAATTTCATCTGAAATTACTGTGGAAGATTCATTTAAAATCAATTCTTTGTGTATATTTAGAAGTGGAAAGATATGAAGTGAGAAAACAAAGACATGTAGTATTTAGACATTTATTTGAAATGCAACTGTATATTTCATACTCTAGAAAAATATTTTGAAACCTGAGAGGCATACAGATCAGAACTCCACTGAAGTAAAATGCCTTTGGCTTTGCTGTACTAACCTGCAACTATAAAATTGCAACTTAAATCCGTTTCTGCACAGCTTTTCATCTTACAGGAGTGTTTTTTTTAGTTTGAAGTTGCACAGTCTGGGAGAATTTACCTTTTTCCATTAGAAAGCATGTGGCTGCTGTCTGGGCTTGGGAAGGGAGGAGAGGACACGGGATGCCCTGGCCACAAATGCCTGTTGTCAGCTCCTTCGTCAGGCACCCAGGGCTGACAGCCTGTCCCAAGGGTGAAATGAAGGGTTTGAGTGCTGCTGGGGACCCATTTCTATTCAAAACTGCGTTTGGAGACGGGCTTTTTCCCTGCCATCACCACCAGTGTTTCTGCATATTTCTTTCTTTCTTTCTGGAAAGGAAATGCTAATTATTTCCTTGCTTTTTCCATTCAGAGTTGGTACTTAGCCAATAGCACTTTATCTATTTAAGAATTGGAAATTGGTGATATGAGGGTATAATAATAAGTGGAATCCATATGTGTTAAATTCAGCCTTTTCTGCAGCATTTTCCTCTGAAGTTTGTTTTGTGAGTATTGTTTGTGACAAACTTCTGTTGAAGAATAGGGGACTATTTATTTATTTTAATTGTGTAATTGGCCACCTGCAGTGTGATCTAAGAACCATTTGCCAGTAGAAACATTCATACTGACTTCAGCGATCAGGATAAACCTCAGTCTGGGAACAGGTACTTCTTACATAGTCCAAATGAAAATGTTAGTATTTCGAGTATTCAGTACATTGTGGTTTTCTTCACGAGGTTGTGATGCTGAATATAAACCTAGTTCTCTCCAGGAGAGCATGAAATATTATATGTCTGCTTAAATACTGTACGTTGTGGTTCTTTCTCTGAAGTGTGCCCAAGGCCTAGTGCATCTCGAGCTTGGGAGATTGCGAGCTGGATCATGGCTGTCATCACGGAAAACATCCCAAAACAGTCAGGTTAGTGACAAATTCATATGTATAAAATGAAACTGTGAAAGGCAAGGAATGGGGACAGTGCACAGGGGTGCACGGGAGACTCAGTTCTTCCATAGACATTTGCTGCTGAGGATATGGAACAAAATATTTTACCGCATTAATTTTCTGTGCTCAACTGCAGAGAAAGCAGCATGTTGAAATGATGAGTAAGTGGAAGAATTGGTTAAAAAAATTTTTTTGTTTGTTAGCATCTTCCTGAGACACCAAAAATATGTACTGTCTTTCTCAAACAATGATGCCTAGAAATTTTTTAGACCTGCAAAAAATGCTGAATGTGTTTGCTGCAGCTGTTTTGTCAATCAAAATGAGTTTATGAAACTGAACTGTATCTTTGCCTATCTTATGGCAGAACCACATGAGAGCTGCTTTGCTCTCAAAGAGAACACAGAGCAATTTCCTGCTTCACTTGCTTTTTACCTTTTTTTTTTTTTAAGCAAGGACAACAGTTCATTTTTCTATCAGTGCAGGGCTTTTCCACTCTCCTCGCTCCCCCCAGTCCACTCAGACATTGATGCTATTCGTAGTAAAGTTTAAGTACAGCAAGGGAGAGAAGCAAGGCTTAGATGACTTAGAAGACTGGTTTTTAATGGATTTTCATTCTGAAGACTGACTGCTTTGCCATGATATTGAAGTTGCTAGCCTCCCAGAGGGAGACAAGCTGTGGTTTACAACAGTGCAATTGCCATGGAGTGTTTTGCCCCCTCTCTGCACAGGGGCAGCTGTCAGGGACATGGGGGACATTGCCAGCATGCCTCCCTCTCCTCGGCATGCAGCGTGCAGGCAGCAGAGGTTGTGCACCAGTGTGATCCAGCCCAGCCTCCACAAATGCTTAAAGAAGGGCTTGGTTCTGGAAACGGGGAGGAGGAGTAATAGGAGGCTTAGGGAAGTAAGTTAAAGCAGGAATACGTTTAAGGAAAAAAAACAATCTTACTGATCAGGTCGGTAAGAGAGGAGGCTTGTCCTTGATTTTTGTGCATGAGCAATCCAAAAGGGTGCCAAAATCATAGTCATGTGGCATGATTTCTTAACTTTATAAAGGCCAGCAGTGATCAGTCTGCTGTCTGTGTGGGTGAAGTGTCAGGAAGGGCTAAGGAGCCCGTAGCCATGTGGGAACAGCTGTGCTAAGCCCAGCTTTAAGAATAATGCCTAAATATCATTGGAGAAACATCTGCACTGTACGCAGCAGGCAAGGAAAAGCGAAACAACAGAGGAAAATGATACTGATTGCGTTAAGTAAAGACAGCAGTCATGATTATTACTTTTTTTTGGTTGTTGTATCAACAGCTAACCTAAGCAAGAGCAATGTAATCAAAAAGTGACAGTTAAAAATTATTGTGTACTGCTATGTAAAACTCATAGCTGAAGCAAAATGCCATAGTGTCTAACATGATTCTAGGTAGAAAATAAGATCGAATGCTAACAGTGTCATCCCCTTTTCTTTGTAGCATAACAGACTTTTTAAGGAACCTGGTAATTTCTGTATTTCTTTTAATACAAGAAGTCTTAATTGCAGTTCTTAACGCAGAGTCATTTGAGAGCCTTCATCTCACTGCTCCTGAGTGACTTGGTGATTTTGAAAACTGAATAAATGTTTCTAAGCAAAACAGTTCCAAGAGTTATAAAAATCTTGGCAGATAATATGGCAAATCAGCTTGAATGATTTGCACAACTGTGAGCAATGTTTTAGAAGCTGCTGGCCAAGAGCATCCAGAACTTTTGTCCTCACTTGGCTTTTTTGGCTTTTTTTTGGTCTGTTGCATACCTTTAACAGTAGAAGCATAAGCCTTGTGGTGCAGGACAGTGATTTCTTTCACGCGCATTGCAAATTGTGTTAACTGACCCATGAATTGGCAACTAGACGTGGAAATTTTGCTCTGCCTGTTGTTCGTCACTGACAGCTGCACACTGGTCAGTTAGGATGAATGCTGCCAGAGCTTTTGATTCACCGCCTAATGCATTTACAGGGAGAAAGCTCTGCTGTGCACCGAGAAGTATAGACCAGACCTTTGTTTTGTGTAAGCCAGCTTAGTTGAAAAAGTCTGGCCTGGGTGAAACCTGTTGTTCAGACACATTTCCGAAATTGATAACGATGTTTCCTCTGAGGCGGAGCAGAGTCTGAAGATAAGGCCAGATACGGACATGGAGAAAAGTAGTGCTGGAAGTGAATGGTGCAGAACTGATAGTATGCACGAGCAGCTATCTGCCAGGTTGTCTCTCCTGTTGGCTGTAAGACACAGGCATCCTGTCCTGCACTCTGGAAATAAGGGTGGGTTCTCGGTCAAAGGAAAGGAGCAGGGTGAGTTACAGGGCCTTACAATCATGCAATATATTCAGCTAAAATAACAAAGCCTGTAGATGACTGTATGAGCATTATCCCCATTTTCTGTGAGAGGAGCTGTTACGTCTCCTGCTGGGTGCTTCTTGTACACTCAGCAGATGATGAGGTGCCTGTCGGGTCCGTTGTGGGGAAGATGCCCACAAGATTTATCAGCAACTGTTATTTCCCCTTGTCATCAGGTTTGGAGACACACTGGGAATAAGCAACAGAGCAGGTTACTCCTGCTTCTTTATGACCTCTAGAGCAGATCACAGAATGGTTGAGGTTGGAAGGGACCTCTAGAGGTCATCTGGTCCAACTCCTAAAACCCCCCCAAAGAGTGAAGTGCAGTCCCGAAGTACTGTTGAGCAGCTCTGTGTACGTCCACAACGCAGGGACAGATTTTGGTAGGTTCCCTCAGTGGAAATGGAGTTGGGGGTTTCCACTCATGTGGCTGATGTGATATTTCCAGTCTGGTTGCACAGAGCACAGCTGCACCCATGTGTTGCAGGAGCTGGTTTGAGGTTAAATTTGGGTTTGACTCATAGGTTCTGATTTATTTTTAACTTCAGGTGAGCCAACAGAGTGCCCACAGCCACTTCCACCCTGCACTTGCTCCAGTCCTCTCTACCCTACAGAATTTTGTCAGCACGAAAAGATCTTCAGCAGATGTGTCTCAGAGAAACTCAGGTATTATCTAGGCAGCTGTCAGAATAGTTGTGTGTTGTTTGCACCGTTGCTTTGTTTGTACTGGTTTAAAAGCAAAATTGAATACTTGAATCTGGTTTTTCTACACAGCCTCCCAGAAGACATACCACTGATGTTTTAAAACCCTTAAAACTTTCCAGGAGATGACATTATTTTTATGTCTAATGGTAGAGTAACAGCACCTCTATTTTAAATGCAGAATTCCTCCGACCTGCTACTCCCCAACACCCTTGTCAGAGGCTTAGCACAGACAGGGTTCTTGTAGAAAAAAAGTTTTCTTGGGATATAAAGCTGCCACCACTTCATTTATATCTTTGTTGCTCTTGAGTGTATAAAAGGGTGTTTTGTAATGAGAGAGTCGCAATGCCCAGACTGCAGTTTGCAGATTTAGCAAGTAAGTGCTGAATCTACAACCTGCAGTAACTTGTAGAGGGCCAGCGCATTTGTGTGCTCTGACCCAAGTCAGAAGTTTGTAATCTTTGCTTGTGTCTGACCATGGGCAGAAGACATTTCTTCTGGCTCTTTTTGTGCACCATTTGAAGAGCCCTGCAGCTCTAACAGTGCATGTCTTCATGCCCTGATTCAGTGTCCCTGGGGCTGGGCTTCCTGCTGTCTCAGACCTCGCTGCACCTTGGCAGTCCTGCCTTGTGTGCTCATAACAGATATCTGCACAAGCACACGTGTGGCAGTAAGAAATACTGGTATGTGTTGATAAGAATCATTAACTTTTTGAAAGAGGCTAATGCTACCTGCCTTCTAAAAGATTCTTAAAACAGTTTAATTAAGCTGGTACAATTACAGATTATTATAGCAGAGCCCAGGACCTAACTACACCATCAGCTTTTAGGCTATTTAGTCCCAGTTCAAATGATTCCTTTGCAGTGTCCCTTTTTTTCTTTTATTTTTTGAACGTTTTGAGTACTTTTAAATGTCCTGTGGCTAGATATATGCCAGCCAGACTTCCGGGCTGTCTATTATTTACAAATACAGCACAAATTACAACAGGAAATCAATGGAACCTGAACAGTTTCAGACCAGCTGTGTGCCCTACCCTTTGTGGTGTGGACACTGATTTATGAATAATAAGGCAATCTTTAATTGAGTGAAATGCACAATAGGGCTTTTCTTCAGGCCGGCAGAGTGCTGCTATTCAATAGATTGTGGTGAGCAGTGTATGTGGTACAATGGGCGTCACAGTGGCATCCGCCAGGCAGAGTGATTACATCCGTATTCATCTCTTGGTGGAACAGAAATCCTGTCCTCCTCACGTGAGCAGTGCTGCCTGATTTGGCACAGGAAGGCTCTGCTTCTGCTTGGTGATAACTCTTGACAATGCAGCAAGGGACCGTTGTCACCTGACAGTGTTATTTCTTAATTATATTATCTCTTAATTACAGAAGCTAATTGTTTGTTTCTTTATTAGTAGGAGCAGATACGGGCCCAAGGACTGTGGAGATAACAAGGGTCAGTGAGTTATTTTCTATCAATTCAAAAAGCTGACACCTTTGACTGAAGTTGTTAATATTTGTAGTGTTCCTCAGAAGTAAAATTGCGTTGTTTACGCTTGCAATAGGTTGTTGAATGTATGCCTGTGTAATGGGACCTGTGCATGGGTAAGGGGAGGGAGGTGTCAAACCTACCTATTTTCACCATGTTTTATAAATCAAATGGGTCCGCTGCTGCAGTACCCTAAACATTGACCTCTATAAGTGGCTCCAATTGCAAAGGTTTTTTTGTTTGTTTGTTTGTTTTTTGCTTTGTTTTAGGGACCAAATGATGCACTTGGTATCAGTATAGCAGGAGGGAAGGGTAGTCCATTGGGAGATATTCCCATCTTCGTTGCTATGATTCAAGCCAGTGGTGTGGCTGCACGTACCCAAAGACTCAGAGTGAGTAGAGGGGCCCTCTCAATACCTTTTATTTCATCTGCTCTGTCCCTCTCAGAGAAGGAGCCTCAGGCACTTCTGTATATGCCATCACTTTGATAATGTCTCATAGGCTACTCTCTCTTTTTAAAAAACAAACAAAAAAGCCCTGCCCCTTTCTTCCCCTTTTGATTATATTGCATCTTGGGATAATTGCAGTGGTTGACTACATAGAAAAGATAAGTTAAGAGAAAGAACACAAATGCATTTGCAGTAGTCTTTGAATGTGTTTGAGCAGAAAGAAAGAAGCTGGAAGATCTGCAGTGTATGTTCATCCAGACCCAGAGAGGACTGCAACAAGCTCTCTGGAAACCATAGACGTTCTAGAGACTGCAAATTGGGTATCATTTAGAACTCAAACAAGGCACAAATTAGATCAGAAGTTAGTTGTTTGATCCCAAAGCCCTTATAAAGAAATGTGAAAATAAAGTACTTATATCAGACCCACAGGATATGTGGGTTTCTAGAAATGACCATGGTGATCATTTACCAGTTTTGGACGGTGTTTCAGGGAATCATTAGTAATGAAAAGAACTTAATGTGCAGATACATAGGAAAACTTTGGCCCATGAGATTCAGTAGTAAACGCTGCTGCGTTCATGCTGTGTCTCTAGTAGAAATACACAATAGCGTTAAGTGCCAGGGTCAAAATCAGTCTTATATATAAAGAGAATAAGTTATCTTGGTTAATTCGGTTAATACCAGAGGTGCCTGCTTTCCTATAGTGCTTTCATCATGTGCCTACATAATCCATAAGAATATGAACTTGTCTGCACATATATCCTTTTTGGATGGGAGAACAGCAATCAGTCGCACCCTCTGTGTTTGCAAATAGAAACAGTAAAATACAACCCACCTTTGTTTCTCTGATCACATTGTTATTTTTTAAAAGTCCATATTGTACTTGCTCTGAAGAATGGTAAATGATCACTAGCAATGTAGAATTCTCACAAAAGTGATCCTGCAAAACAGAAGCATGACTATGCAGTGCCAAGTTCATGAGAAATTTTAAGCATTCTTAATTTTAATTTTCCTTAATGCTAGTAATTTTCCATTACTGTTGTACTTTTAGGTTGGAGATCGGATTGTCAGTATTAATGGGCAACCTTTGGATGGGCTGTCTCATGCAGATGCTGTTAATCTACTAAAGAATGCTTATGGGAGCATTATCCTGCAGGTATGGTGATAAATTGAACATGCAGCTGCATGAGGGTAGATAAATGGCATTCAGGGAAAAAAAAAACTAAGCATCACTGGCACAAGGCATCACAGAATTGCAGGGTGCTTGCTGATGGGAATTACACAGAATGAAAGCAAGAAATAATTTTCATTCAAAAATTATTTATTGCCACTTGTACAGGCTGTGAGCATGATTATATAAAAGCGTAACAAAGAGAACAAAATAACTTGTTGCTACACATGATAAATCAACAAGCTTCCAAGTTTTTTTCATTTGAAGTTAGCTAGGAACAAGAAATTGTGTGCGTGTATGTGTGCATGCATGCTACTAGACTGTGACCAAACTGTCCACAGTGTTAATTTCCTTGCTCTTGAAAGGGGGAGAAGAAAGAATGCTGGCAGCATTTAGTAAAAATGATAGCATCATCATCAAGACAGTGCTGTCTAGAATTAATTATTCTACAGGTAATGAATAATAACACTCAAGAGAGAAAAAAGGGTTTATCACTGCCACGTTTATATGCTAGCTAAAAGGAAGACATGTTCTACCACTATGGTTCTAATTGCTGCTTGCCAGTATATTCATCTTTAGTTTATTTTTATGTTTACACGAAGAAATGGGAAAAATACTTGCCAGAGAGAATTCAAAATACTACTCATTTGCAGAATTATTGTAACAATTGGAAAATAAGCTAAAGACATACCACTAAAGTCTAATTTTTTTTATCATCACAGCATATTGGATTTGAACACATCTTGAGGGATTTTTGCAAGCTTCTTACTTTCATTACAACATAAATGTGACTATAAAAAAAATGCAAAAATGCAAGAGAAGGGGGAAAAAAAAAGAAAAATGGAATGATAATAAACTTAGTTCTAGACTTGCTTATTCTTTGTTTTGTCTGTCCGTGAACTGCTGACCTGGTAAGTGATGAGCCAGTTCCAGAGCAGATGGTGTATTTGTGTAGTTCCATTCAAGTCAAAGGAACTACACAGATATACACCAGCTGAGGATTTTCTGTTAAATTATAGTTATCATATTGTTACTAACATTGAGTAATTTCACTTTTCGTGTCAACAGTATTCCCTGAATAGAAAATGAAAGCTTGCTGCAGAACCCAAAATTGCTAATCTTGAAAGCTGTAATACAGCGTATTCCACCTCATCATGTATTTAAAAATATTCCTGATGGAGCACACTGTCAGTTGTTTGCTTGCATAAACAAAGAGGTTGTTCTAGAAATGTCTTTGGTTTTGTCAGTTGACAGTTTTTCTTCCACATTTTTGCTTCCTAGCTCAAAATATGTTGAATACTTCTACAGATGATACAGGATTTTCTGATAGAATGGAGTCTGTTTTCCTCTATTAAAAATCTGCTATGGGAGGCTATATTTTAACAGCAGCAGGGAGTTGTGTAGAAGCCCTGCCGTAAGCGTGGTGATATGGTTACGTTTCATGCAAACTGCAGGTACTTCTCAATCGCTGGACTGCTTTTTTATTAAAACAATCTAAATGGAATAATCCTATCAATGTGATAATCATGACTGATGTGTCATTAAGTAATTCTGTTTATTATCAGGTTAGACCACTTCATGGCAAACTGCTTTGAAAGGTCAGATAATTGCGTTCAGTGGTGTGGAAAGGCTTATTATCAGTACGTCCTGGGAAGGATGGTAAAGGAGTTTGCAAATGCTGTTTGCAAATGGGAGATTAGGGTCTCAGGGGAACAATCATCCCTTCCGGCTGTTTTGATGCTTTGGTTTAATTTAATTTCTTTTCTGCAGGTGTAGTAATGAGATAAGGAGAAGCTTTTTTACAAGGTTGTTGAACTCTGATACGTTCTTACTGCCAACTAAAGATTTTTGAATATAGATTTATTTTACCCTGTTTTATTTAACAACAAAATATGACAAATACTGTCTGGCACTCTTTCCCCTTCTGCAACAGGAAGGAAAACTTAATGATGCCTTTGCTGTCTGAGCCAGGTGCAGCTGTCTCCTCTGTGGACCCCTTCATTGAGTGCATCCGGGAACCTGAGACCTGGGATGCAAAATATGCATGAAAACTAAGCTTCTTGTTTTTTTTTCTTGTAGAAAATGCTGCCACCCTCTTGGCTCCAAATGATTAGAGAGGGGGGAATACTGTTGTGGAAGAATTGTGAGCATTTGCTTAAAACAGGGGATTTATATAATAGATTATTTTTTTTTATTTCAGAAAAGTATGTTTCCCTTAAGCCATGTTCCCAGCAAGGAGTGGAAGAAGTACCTGTTAATTTTGATAGAATAAGGCCATAGATAGCTAGAGGAGGTACTGAAAATGAACTTACTGGGTATTTGTCACTCTCTGAGCCAAACGCCTGTACAGTAAGCATAAGGCAGAGATGAGTATCTTGTCAGAGGGAGACGGAGTTAGGGAATAACCACTGCATGTACTTGTTAGGAAATTTATGTCCTTTTAGCTGTGAATACTTAAAATCAAAATGCTTTTTAGTGGCTTCCTCAAATGTTTTCCAGAAAAAGCAAAGAATAGAAAATTAGCATACAGTGAAAGGCTGAAAAAATCTCGAGTGGGCCTTGGCACTTTGTCTTTAATCAATCCCATTGGGCCCGCACCCTGCAAGCTATTTCCCCATGAGACTAAGCTCTGTGAACAGCAGAACCCAGGCCTCAGTGGTCAAGTCACTGCTTTCTTAGTACATCTGTAGCTGGCTTTATATCTACCCTGTGAAACATTGATATGGTTGTTATAAAAAGCCTGAGCAAGCTTGCTGCCTCAAAGCCTGTCTGAATGTCATTAACTCTATTAATTAGTGTGTGGTTGGTAATTCATGATAGTATCAGAATAAGACAGGGGTCATAACTGACAAGCTTTAAGAATCTGATTTGTTGCATTTAGTGGAAATGCTGGAAATTGCAGTTGAAAAAATTGAAACCAAGAATTCACTTCTTCTCCACTCAGCAAACAAACCAATCTGAGGTGTTTCAGGACCTTTGCCAAATAGTCCAATAGACCCTTGGAACTCTGTATTTTATTGGAAGCTAAGGTGCTTTCTGTGGGAGACCTTTACGTTGAAGCTCTGTACCAATCCTCAACACCTCATGTTCACTCTGAGACACACTTATTTCCTTGACAAAGTAACCTCTTTCTCTCAATTATACAGAAAGACCGTTTCCCTCTGCTTGGCACACGAGTTCTAGTCATGTAAATGCAATAGAAAGCTCTAGAGCAAAGTTTGTGTTTGACGCCACAGAAAGGTGGCTATTAATGATTTTTAACACTATTACTTGAAAGTGTTGAATTAGTAGGAAATGTAAGAGGGTAGGACTTGTTTGAAATTTGATTGGAAGTCATCAACATCTGTTTTTCCTAATGTATTAGCTATTTCCTATGTAATTAGCTAAGGTGTCTTTGGTATTAAGTGAGCACACATAGTACTTCATTGCCTCCTTCTGTTTAGGTTGTGGCTGATACCAACATCAGTGCCATCGCTACCCAGCTGGAGAGCATGTCTGCAGGATGTAACCTCAACTCTTCTTCTGAGCATGCTTCTGAAGATCCCGAGTAAGTTTGTATTAGTCTGCGTAACTGAGACGGATTTCTGTGCCCCATGCAAGGGAAAAGCCTAGGGTGGTGAAGGAGGTCTATTCCCATTGCTTTTCTCTCTAATTTTCCATCACCTTTAGAATGGTAACTGTGACATTCTCCAAGCTGATTACAGACCCGTGTCCATCTTTACCTGGTGACAGAAATTGCTCAACTAAATAAGGACAAAATGTGTTTCCAAACACTTGCCTTATCTTGTCTTTTCTAATGTGTTACGCTGATGTGATAGTTCTGCCCTTGTCTGTTGCTACAATCAAATTGCAATCAATCGTAGCAATTTGAAATAGTTTGTCATTGGCAGAACAAGATAAGAGGTATTCAAAAAGTTGGTATCAAAGACAAATCTTTTAAAACGTATCCAAGAACTTTCTTTGTCTTTTTAAAATTGTAAAGCTAAAAAGATTCAAAAGTCTCACTACAGTTTTTTCTACCTATACCACTTCTCTGTGGTGATAGAAGTTAGAGACCTAGCCCTCCCGTGGCCATGCATCATTCTCCATCATGTGCTTTTTAGGGCAGCTTATAGCATTCCAGTTATGATTCTGAAATTCATTTGACCTTCATTTTGGTTTTCTAGCTTCATTATGTTCTTCATTTTCATTCTTTAATTCATTATATTTATTTTAAGAAGCTGAGATGCAAGTTGCTGCCCTATCTCAGGGGGATTTTGAGTATAAAAGTTGAGCTATTTATGCTGCATTCACTAGTCTTACAATGTGAGATACTGTTTTTATTGCTGCTCTCAAAGGAGAATTGCTTACTTCACAAAAAGATCTGTATTCTATTTTTATATCAAAATAGTAAGGAAATTTGAATTTGAAAATATGAAGCAGAATTAGGTAGGCATATGCATTCATCCTGTCCTAAAGAAATGGCTAGATACTAGTCATCATAGGCTGTGCCTTTAATTAGGCAGAAGATAACAAACAGCATTTGTCCAGAATAATTCTTCCTAAATATGTAGAAATTACTTTTTCAGATTTGAGATGGATATATAGATATGAGTGGTCTAGATTCCACCAAAAATCTTCCTCCACTTGATGCAGACAGTAAAAGCCCCTGAAGAGCAATCCAGGGTCTGAGCGAGGCACTGAGCCAGGGGCTCTCTGGAATTAGCCACAGGGGTTACGAGGTGCAGGGATGTAGGTGGGATATAAGTTGTTAGAAATAGCCCGAAGAGCTTGCAGTAGAGCTGAGACTATAAGCAGAAGTGTTCCTGGCTGCACCCTGTCTATTAGACTCATTCAGGTTAAGTCATAAAATAAAATGACGCTATAAGGGAATTGTTGCAGTTGCCACTTAGACTCGAGACAACAGCTTGGCCAGTAAGAAAGCGAACTCTCCTTTACGTATGTGCAGCAACTTCAGACTAGAGGAATAGCACTCCTGCATCAGGGAGAAGTGCTCTTGTTGAGCTCTTTAAAAACAAGTATTTTCAAAGGGAGGAGCTGAAGTACATGGAACAGCTTGTGAGCTCAGGGCTGCGCTGGAATGCGTTTCAGCGCAAGGACAAGAATTGTGCTTTGTGACTGTATGAAAAACTTCTTGATAGATAAATATCTCTGTAAGTGTTCCTTCTGCAGAAAGTCCCCAGAGACAGATGTTGTTATTCTAAGTGATATTTATTGTGTTTTCAGAGCACCTCAGCCTAAGATTATTACTTTGGAGAAAGGCTCTGATGGACTGGGATTTAGTATTGTAGGGGGGTATGGAAGCCCCCATGGAGACCTGCCCATTTATGTCAAGACTATATTTGCCAAGGTATCTTTTTTTGTTTTGTTTTATCCCTTTTTCTTTGTTATCTTTAAAAATAAATGTAAGATTTAGCTTGGATAATATATATGGAGTCGAAAGCAAAATGTACTGTCTAGGTACATTGATGTGAGTGGACCCAGAACACACAGCTGGCTTCTCAGTTTGTATTTCACGTTACTGGTGGCTGAAACAAGATACTTTATCTCAGAAAAACAAGTTTCCAAAGTACACAGAGCAATTTTTATACGTTAAAATATTTATAGGGCAATTGTATATCTGCAAATCTCAAAGTGCCTTCCAAAAAGTGCAGAGGTGTCATTTTTCCCGCTGTACATGAGAGGAGACAGTTGCAGAGATATCGTATCCTTGTGGCTGAGCTTCAGCTGCAAAACCCTGTGCTCAGAGGGTCACCTCAATGAGAAAAGCCACCAGAAGAAGAAAACACCACACCATGTGGCTTGATGATGAATTGGCTTCCCCATCAGTCCTGGCTTTAGTTATTTTCCCTTGCTTCTAGCTTCGCTCTTGAGCTCTCTGTGAGTACTCCCCTCTATGTGCTATTTGTTTGCCGCCCGAGCTGCTCGCAGTGCGACTGTCTCAGCTGGTTCCTGACCCTGAATATCCAGGAAGGTCTCAGGGGTCCCAGCCAGGTATAGCGATGGCTCTGGCCACTGAGGCTGAGGAACCAGTACAGTACAGCCTTGTCTCAAGGCAAATAGCCCCAAAATGGCCACAGGTGTGAAGGGAGAGATGCCCCTCTTTCCCCCTGCCCTGTCCTGCTGCTGGGAATGCTCTCTGCATGTGCCAGCAGGATCCTTTCATGGATTCATGACTGATGTAGTTCTGGAAATAGGGGAAAAAACAGTGGGAATTAGGGATAGTTTACATAAAGTAACTTTGAAGTCAGTCACACAAAGTTTTGTCCTGTGCCTGCTTGCTGTCAGTTGTGTCAGCGTTTCTGACAGAGTAGGTGATATATATATATATAAAAGTAAACAAACAAAAAACCTTCATTGGTGTTGAAGTTCAAACCACAGATATCTGGTCTTTTCTCACATTTTAGTTATTATCATGAGAAGATATTGTATCTTTAAATGGTGCTTAGTTTACAGGTTTGTAGATATGAGCACAGCCGAGAAACCCACAAATCAAAGCTAGAATCCACCGCAGCCACCGATGGTGCCATGAGGCAGAGACAGACACCATAAGCCAAACTCTGGGCAGGGCAGGGGCTCAGGATTTGGGCAAAAGAGCCATGTTCAGGAGTTCAGGAGGAGAACAGCCAGAACCAGTCTTTACACTGCATTGTTTTCAGGGAATTAGCTGATTCTCCTTTTCCCAGAGGTGTATTGCCTGTCTGTGCTGCCCCAGACCTTGCAGGGGTTGGGTAAGCAGTGTCAGCAGAGGGCAATGGTTCAAGCACTCAAGGAGATTTTGGCACTGTATGACTACTCTCTCCTTGTCCGTGTCCCCCACCCAGTTATGGCGGGATTTCCAGTGCTGCATCCCTCCTCATTTCATCCATCAGCATTGCGAGAGACGGGAGGGCTCTGCGCTACCAGCCGCTAATGTTTCATTTTGCCATTTGCAGGGAGCAGCTGCGGACGATGGCAGACTGAAGCGTGGCGATCAGATTTTAGCAGTTAATGGGGAAGCTTTGGAAGGTGTTACTCATGAGCAAGCTGTAGCTATTCTGAAGCGCCAGAAAGGAACTGTGACATTAACGGTGTTATCATGAATGTCATTGCACTTGCGGAGATAAATACAATTATTTTAGAACATCAGTAGAGCTATAATAATACTGTTCAGCCCTGAGCCGGATGTAAAGCAAACTCTGGCAAAAATTAATCAGTATTTACCCCATTGCCAGAATGGGTAGTGTGCATCTCGAGCTTCATTTAGCCTTCTACACTGATCAGCCTTTCTCCCCGCCCTCCCCTACTTCTGGTGGCTTTTGAGTTTCCTCTGGACAAGTTTAATTAAGAAACTTCAAAGAATAATATCCATTTTACTTTATTTATGCATCAATTAATGTCCACTAGTCTGAACCCCAGATACAACTGCTGAACCTGGACTCTGTTCGCACACAAAAGAGAATTTAGATCATCAGCTGATCTCATCTGATGAGCAGAAATAAATGCTGAGTGACTTGTCATCTCACTCATGATTTACTTATGCTAATTGTCCTTTCAAGTATGCCAAAAAACATTAGCAATGTAATTAAATTACCACTGTTCCAAATGATGAAATATCAAATTCTCCTCTGGGAAATTATTTGTGCTCGGCACAGAAAGTCTGATAGTCAAATGTGAACTTCTCATGTTTATCTCTTTGGGTAGGTCTATGGAAGTTAGTCAGAGGTAATTACTGTGATGTGTCAATTTGCAGCCTTCAGCATGAAAAATAAACTAAGGGAGAGGGAAATTTTTTTTTTTTAGGCTTTTAAAATGTTTGAGCCTTTTCAGATATTTAAGCAGCATGAACAACAACGTATCTCATTCTATTCTAATTATATTTTTAAAGAAGAAGAAATGTGCTGATATATGCCAGGCGTGTTGCATACAAAGGCAGTCGTTGTGCCAACTTGCAGCTTAATTGTTCATCGTGAAACTTTAATGAAGACAAAAGTTTGCTTCGGCAATGTGATCCTGTAATTCTACTAATGATGGTGAGCTGTCCCTCTGCACATTGTCTTTAAGGTTAGGTGAAGTTAATCCAAATCAGCAAACCATTTTGCATTTCCAGGAGTCTCCCCAGGATCAGATAGTGCAGGAAGAGGCTTTCATGCATCACAGAGGATGGTTCTCTTTTGGGGCTGCTGGAGCTCAGTTAGGAGTAATGCCAAATGACACCAGGCAGCGCTGAGCTGATGGCTGCCAAAAACTGCTGTGGCAGGTTAAGGTGGTGTCCTCCCCGGGGCTGGCTGCCGGTGCCTTCCTCCCCAGGGCAGAGCATGCAGCAGGGGGTTCCAGCTTCGTCCATCGAGTTGGACAGTGCAGTCAAAGCCCCTGACTTCTTTGGTTTGAGCTAAGCCAGGCAAGAGCATGCTGAAGCCCATGACGAGCCCTCCCAGGGGCTGTCCCACCCTGTGCAGTAGAGGTGGAATGCAGCAACATTCAGCCAAAAGTTGGTAACTTGGTTGTGTGTCGCAGCCGTTCCTGCAGTGATTATATGACTGTGGCCTTGGCGATTTAGAAAATGAATTTGGCAGGCAGATTAATGGCAATGCAAGTCATTGTGGTTTAATCTTCCTATCCAGAGGAGCAGTAGGGTTTTGGAGGAAGCGGCCCAGTCTGATTTGGGTTATTTGGTGTAATTTATAATGATGGTGTAGCTGGGAGAAATGAAAAAGGGGGGTGGGGTGTCAAAATTGGCTGTTCATTTAATGTGAAAAATCCTTAGAAATAAATGGAAAGAGAATTTAAAATCTGTAATATAATACCCACGTAGTACAGGGTTTGCGTTTAAAGTACTGTTGGTCTGTATGTTTTAGCTAGGGTGGGTATTCCCCTGTTTTATGTAAAAGAACATACACTGAAGCGAGATGAACTACACTGAAATGAGCAAGCTGTGATTAGCTCTCATTGAAAAGGTTTTCCTTAGTTCATTTACAAGTTCTCTTTAAGTAATCACAAAGTGCATTTAGCCTGCTGGAACAGTTAGTGGGTGTTCCGTTAATGGTGCCTGGAAGAGACTTAATATTTTAAGCGGATTCCCACTGTACTATTTGATTTGCTGAGTGAAGTGTTAGTGGAACCTTGATTGCAGACATACAAAAATATATCCAGATGTATTGAATTGGAGAATTTTTAACAAACTGCCTTTGGTTGCAAAAGTATCCAGGGAATGCAGAAGTTAAATGCAGGCAGGTGAAACGTGAAGAGGTACCCTCAGAAATACTGTATAGAATTTATGAACAAAATGTAATGATTCCTCTGATTGTTTTTATAGCCATTGCATTCCTACTTTAAGATGTTGCTACATTTAATCGATGAAGTTTTACATGGCTATTTATTAGCCTGTTATGCACATACTGTTCATATACATAAAGAATAGAATTTATGGGCTGAGATATTTTGCACTTCTCATTGCTCAGAATGAGATAACATTTTCTGCTTCTTGTAATTTGCACTTTGTGTCTTGAATATATTACTGCCAAAAATCATATTGCAACTAATTGATAAACCAGTGACCATGCGGAGAAGCGTGTGCTGTATGTACAGGACCAAGTTAGATAATTAAATTTGCATTACGCTTGTCTGGGTTGAGGTGTTCTGGTTTGTTTAAAACTTTATTTCTGTGCAAGGGAAAGCAATTAAACCTCCTGATTGTATGTTTACATATATCTGTAAAATAAGACATTTTATGACTTCAAAGATTCTAAATAAAGCTCAGTTACATAAGTAGCTGTGCATTATTATTATTTTTTTAAGTCATTGCTAAAATTATTTCATGAGATGTCTTTGTTTGCTGTTCCAAGTAGGGCTCATTATTGCCTTTCTAGGGGAGCGGGAGCCGCGGTAGCTGTAGGAGCGACCACAGACTGTGGTGACGGCCAGCAGTCCTCGTGCCAAGGTCACAGGGCTGCTCCAGAGCGAGACTGTCCCAGGGAGCCCTCCTGTGCACATCTGTGCTCCATCAGAAGGCTACGGCCGCCCATCTAGATGGCTCCTGCCTGGTAAGGGTTTTGAATCAGGGGAACACCGAAAAAGACGGCTCCCATGAGAGACCAAGGATCTAGTAGGCAGGCAGCAAAACCAGGGGAGAGAAAAAGGAGGATGAAGACCAAGGCGCAGAGTGGCTGGTATTGTGACAGGAGGGATCAAATTCAGCACAAAGGATGCTTGCAGAAGGAGTGACTTTGCCATAGGCATCTCACAACCTTTCGGAGGTGCCACGACACCACTGTTTGAACTCGTCTGAGCTGGTAGGAAGGGCTCTTCTGCCTTGGTTTCAGGACTCAGGTGTCAGACCCTTTTCTTTTAGAAGGGTCACAGTCCCTTCAGCAGGATCAAGGACAACCTTAACAGCACCAGGAGCCATATTAGGGCTGTTTGCATTTCTAGGCTAATTCTGCCAAGAAAAGGGCAAGTTATGCCTCCTTTTAGACTGAGATTTCTCATCCCCCTGTGAGTACTTGCCGCATGCCAGGGAGCAGTGCCCATCCAGGCATCATCCCCACTGCCAAGCACTGAGCTGCAGAAACGTCCGCTGGGCGCAGCACGAGGTGGTGCTCGGGCAGCTCCGCGCATCACAGCGGCTGAGGGTAGGGCAGTGCAGCCAGCAGGTCGACCTGCCGGGGACTGTGTCAAATTGTACTGCTGCACAAGGAATAGCTGTAATGCCTCTCAATTCCCTGTAATTAATCAAATGGCGATTACCACCCTCGTAGTATGACACAGAGAGAGCCTGTTGAGGTAATATGATTATGCTGAGATGGAGCAGTTAATGTACCTTTGCCTGAAAGAACTGGAATGAATTAATTTAACGTTACACATGTATAAAACATTAGTTTTTACAGTTGTGCTGAGCACTGATATATAATTCCATTATCATCTTTCTCCACGGCTTCACACTTCCATATCCATAATTTAGCTGTATTTACATTCTGTTTAAACGTTGTCATGGTCATTGTTTTTTCGTCTCAGCAGCAATGGGCCTTTTGTTCTCTAATGCACACAATCCTGTGATACCTGGACCTCTTAGGAAGGCGACAAATCGGAGATACCATGTTCTGCAGCATCCCAGGCTGAAAAGAGAGGAGGATCACCTTCCCTTTGCCGTTAGCCTTGTCTGAACGGGCCCCTGAGGTCTCCGCTCCCTTAGCAAATGTGGTAAAGGAAAGGGGTTGAAGCTGAGTTTATTCCCAATTCCTGCACAAAAAGGAAGATAGGCAGTGGCAGCACGAATGCTTTTCATCCCTGATACCGCAGCCTCTGCTGGAGATGGTGTTCCTCTGTAACTGCTCAGTTAAAATTAAAAATTACATCCTCATCAAAGTAATTGTACCAATTAAAACCACATTTACATGGGGTTATTCTGCTGTGCTTCCCATCCAGGATGCCCTGGGCTGAATGCACGCCTGCTGAGCGTGGCACTTACTTTCTGTCCTGCCCTAGGAAATGTTCTCACCAGAACTGACACAAGTCTGCGGTTGCTGTTACCGGCTTGCCAGCGAGCTGCCACAAGGAGGAGTTAAAACAAAAAAGAAGAGGGCCATGAAGGCCTGGCGATAGGTTTCTTCTGAAGAAAATGTGCTTTTGGGGGAGGGTTACTTGTTTGCACTTTGAGTGCGAGTGGTCTCAGTCTCGTAAAGCTCTTTCTTGCCTTTTGGTCTTCCTTTTTAGCCCTTGGATGTGCAGGTATGACACGACATCCACTGAAAATAAACATAAGTGTGGAAGCTGGGTTTGGGGTTTCCCCTGTGTTCTGGGAGATGGCTTGCTGCGGTTTCTGGTTTATTTGTCTGTAGCATAACAGGCGCTGCAAATAAACTCCCCTAACAAACAACAAAAGCTAGAAGCTGCAGCCCTCCTTCTCCTCTCTGCATTCTCAGTTTGGTTTTGTGTGTTTGTTTTGCAGTTTTTTCTCCAAGCTGTATTTGGGCTTGAATGGTGCCGTTGCCAGCAGTCCCTGCTTCCTTTTCCTTGCAGGATTTCTACTCGGGGACTTAATGGCCTGGGCTCTGCAGCCACTCAGGGGGAAGCGACTTCAGCCAGGGAGCAGCACGTGCGGGGCTGCATGTGTCGGAGATGGCTTTAGTTCCTAGTTGGGTGTTTTTGCTGGACCTGCCCGAGCAGCACACATCAGCCTGCAACTCCTGGTACAAGCTACTGATAAATATATACACATGCACACACACGTGCTGCAGGGGGGGAAGCAGATAAAATAGACAAATTATTATTATGTGGACAAACAGATTTTTGAAACACTGCTGTTTTTTGAATCAGGGGCTGGGGGACTGTTGCTGCAAATGCTCCTGTTAGCTCATGCTTTACCCTGCCCGGGGCTGGTGTTGGCCCTGTGTTTAAAATCACCCGCACAAGACATCCCCTGTGCAGAATCACCTGTGCTGTGCGTTTGTGCTCCCGGTCCCTGCAAGACACGTGGCGGCAGCCAGTCCTCATCTCCATGGCTCGAATCTCTGCTGAAGGCTGGGTCGCTGCAAGTTTGGAAATGCAATCTTACCTTGCAGACCTTTGCATCATTTATCATACTTGTCTCATCTTCCTCAAAATTGGACTGCAACCCTTACATGGAAACATCTGCTCTTGAAAACAATATTCCATATGAGCGTTTTCAAGTGTTAAGAAAGCATTTGGTGTTTTTGCTTGCTGTTCTGAGTCCATGCCCCCTGACAGCCTGTCCCTGGCTGCTGTCCATGCTGCCGTGCTCAGCTGCTGCCCCCAGGGCTGGGCCCAGGCGGGGAGGTGGCACGTCCACCCCGCGCCCACCGGGAAAGCTGTGCGCATCCCCCCTGCACAGTCCTGCAGCTTCTTCTGCTGGAATGTCACTAGATGGAGCAATTGACAAAATATTTAATTTCCTCCGCCTTCAGCCCCTGAGCACCCGGTGGGTGGCCCTGGGAGGCTCCTGGCCTCTCGCTGTGCCTGCAGCAGCGCCTTCCCCTGCAGCGAGTAAATCTGCCTGCACCGAGAGGCTCATCTTCCCTGAAAGTATTAAATACTAAATTCTAGGGACAGTCACCGAGCTGACAAAATCCTGCCTGCTGATCAGGCAGTTTCTCTGTGATAAAGGAGGAGGCATTGCTTTTCTCTGGGTGAGACAGCAGGGAGGAAGAAGCGGTGTGGGATGTCTGCACCCTGTGCTCAGCTCGGACCTCAGATTTTTGCCTCCCCCCAGCACCCAGCTGCTGCCTGCAGATGTTGAAGGAGCTGAGCCAAGGCCCGGCCCACAATCTGCCCCATAATTTAATTAACAGCACCGAGCCCTGCATGCAGCTCCGGGCGAGTGGCTCTGCACTTGCCATGCCGCCTGGGTCCCCGTTCAGGGGCCGGTGCCTGTCCCTTGCCCCGCGCTGCCTGTGCCAGGAGGGAGGGGAGAGCTGGCAGTTACGGCACCAGAAATGAGCTAACCTTTAACAACAGCCAACTGCAACATTTAAGGCAGCCTGGACAATGTTAGCAAATTACTGCAATTATTTCACCCCCTTTCCTGCAATTTATGGTCTCGAGCTGATAGCGAGGAGTTGTCTGCACCCCTGCAGCACGGACGGAGCCTGTGTCTGGCGCTGCCATGTCGCAGAGACGGCGCGTTGCCGCAGCCGGGGCGCTTCCGTTCCCCGCATATCTCAGGGCTGGTGTCACAGCAGTGCGGGGACCCTCCTGCCTCCCCCAGCCCCCCACATTTCTGGACATGTCACAACCCAAGCAGGAGTCCTGGCAGCCCTGGTGTGTTGGTCCCCGAGCCCTTGGGGGGCTTTGTTGCTCTTCTGGCAGCTCCCCATCCCCACACTGCCACCCACGCGATCTGTGTCCAGTGCAAGGACAGACAACCCCGGTGTCCCCAGGACACCTGATGGGCTCGTGTGCATGGGGGTGGGGGGCAAAGTCTGTGTGCTGAAGAGCTTTCTGTGAAGGTTATCCATAAACAAGAGGAAAAAAACCAGCAAATCGCTGGCAGTCATCCCATTTTCAGCCCTACTGCAACACTGAGGACTGTGCAGAGCGATGTGGTTCCCATGGCCATGGAGATGCTCCAGATGAGACTGCTGGGGTCCCTGCTCCCTCTGTGCTGCCAAAGAAAGGGACATACTCTAAATGACCAAAAGAAGAGTAGAAAAATCATGCGTGGTTGAGTTTCTCACCATTCTTCCCCTTTGTAGCTAACCAGCTTCTCGATGGTGAGCCTGTGAAGATCATTAGATTAATTTCTTTCCTTGCTGTGACTTAATTGTCTCCATTTGTACTGTTCAGAGCTCATGCTGGGGATGTATTTTTGCTTGGCTATATTTAGTTTGATTTCCACCATGATATCAAAATACAGAAATTCAGGCTGGCTCTCGGGTGCTTTGTGGCATCGAGACCCCGCAGATGATTTTCCAAATGGGAGCTGCTCCGAGGGCCTCCCTGGGTCCCATGCTGTTTTTATGAGTTTTCTCTAGCACCTGGGCTGCTCCTGCCCTGGGAGCATCTCCCAGGCTGAGAAATCCCCCGGGGAGAAAGTTTGAAGGGAAAGGAGGAAATATGAGGCCAAGGAATGATAACAGACATCTGGGGGCTGCGTGCGCTGAACAGCCTGGGCTGCAGGGGCAGAAATGCGAGGGAAGAGGGGAGGCAGGGGGAAGGCTGCAGCCTCTGTGCGTGCTCGGTGCAGAGCCACAGCACACCCCAAGGATCAGGCGACCTGTCCCCGAATGAGCTCAGCGTCCCGAGGGGTGCTGCAGGTGGGGGGCTCTTCCCAAAGTGACCCAGCTCCTCCCCAGAGGATCGCCCACGCCCATTATGTGGAGGCTGGGAAGTTCAGCTCCCGCTGGGAAGCAGTGGGGGTCAGCGCTGGATCCCTCCCACGCACTCTGCATGTGTGGCTCCAGAAACACGGGAAAAAACGCTCAGTGGGAATTGTCACAAACTGGGTATTAGGGCTTTTTGTTTGCGGCTGGGGCCAGTGGTGATGCTGCACGGAGGGGCAATGGCTGCTCAGCGCCAAAAAATGTAAATAGGGGCAATTCCTGCAAAACCAAAAAAAAAAAAAACCAGCCCCATCCGTGTGGGGAGCCAGACCGCAGGGCTGAAGAAACTAAAAGGTGAGTGGTTTATAAAGTGTATGTGTGTGCAGCACGCCAGGGGCTCCCTTCTCTGCCCTGTTGCTTTTGGAGATCTGTCTGTACATCTGTCCATCCCTTCTGCCTGGCGAACACCATGGCGAGGCTAGCAGGTACAAGAGCAAACACAGGTGAAAGTTTAACTTGGGTTTATTCATACATGAAGGAGGTGACTCCGTTTGGGGATGGGGTTAAAAAAAGGCAAACGGACATTTTGCTTGGTGAGCACTTCTGCCTAAAAAAATGGTGGAAGCAGAGAAAATGGAGCAGACACCAGATGTCAGTTGAAATCAGATTTGCTTTTAGCAGAGGAGATCCCCTTTCAGGGTGTCGTACTACGCGCTGCCAGCTAGGGGCCCGTGGCCGCATCCAGGCCCTGTGGGGAGCATCCAGCGGGTGCTGACGCAGCCCAGCACCGCGGCGCGACACCCTGCCGCGCGGAGGCTCAGGGCAGCGTGGAGATGGACGGAACGCAGGGGCTGAGCCCTCCCTCCTTCTCTGTCAGGATGTCTTAGGATTAAGAAAAAAGCCTACCCTATGTATCAGTGAGGGTGAGGCTGGACCAGACCCGTCCCTCCGCCCCTACATCCCTGCCCGGGCTCACGCGGGCGCAGTCTGGGCATCCGGAGGCTTGGCGCGGGGGCAGCGGAGTGCGGCCGCGTGCCCGCTCATCAGCAAACCGCCCCACGCGGCTGCTGGACGGTGCTGGCACGTCCCAGGAGGGACCCAGCTGGGATCGCTGCTCCTCTGGGCTCCCTGCATGCCAACGGGCTACGTTTCCCTGTCAGCTCAAACTTAATCAGCAAAAATAAGAGCCATATGGTTATTATGAATCCAGGCAAAACAATGTCTGTGTGTTTGGGTCTGCTGTACTCAAATATTTTCCTACAGCATTAATTTTTAATTCTTACATCAGGCCTTCATAAGCAAACATAAATAGGATTTTATGTTTTCCATAATCCATCCAGCTTGTTTGTTGTTACGTATACTGACTAATCGCTGCCACCTGCTACATAGGGAAGAGCTAATAATAAATATTAGGACACAAACTTACAAGTTAAATGCGATACAGGTAAGTGCTTGATTAAAAGGACAGCCGCCACCTCCGGCTGCCAAGACTAAGTGTTGCTTTTCTCCTTCGACTTGGCCGCTCACCTGCCAGAGCCATGCAGGGAGCAGAGCATAGTGAGCGTTAACACAAGGCAATCCTGAAATTTAACTCTCCGAAACAGACTTTGAGCCATTAGTGGCAATACACATGATTAAGGCAACGTAAGCAGGTTAATGAGAGGAATTAGTGGCCGGGCATGGCTGCGGGTGGCCGGCACCGTTCACCCCTGTGCGCTGAGAGACCCTCGGTGCCGTGAGGCCGAGCTGCTCCTTCCTGCTCCTGTCCCAGCCTCCTCCTCACTCGGCGTCAGGCCGAGGCGCTGGGGCCGTGCCGGGCGCGGCGCAGCAGCGCGGCGATGTCCCCGCGGGCGTTCCGCTGGGCGAGGGACAGCGCCGAGTCTCCATCCTGCAGGAGGGACAGCCCGGCCGAAATTAATTAACCCCAACCAAAATCAGTCAGCCCGGCCAACACAATCAGCCCGCAAGCGGGGCGGGCCGCCTGCCCCGGGCTGTGGCTGGGATGCGGGATGCTGCCGCACCCCACCCGGGGCACGCTGCTAAAAGCGGTCCCCTCATTAGAAAGTGGTCTGAAATTGCACCTTCTCAATTAAAATGTACCACTTAGGGACGGCTGTCTGTACAGCATGACCCCGCGTGAGCTCTTCCGGCACGACGCACGCGAGGTGATGCTGGGGGCCGAACGCACCTCACCTTGTCAGTCAGCGTGAGCTGGCAGCCGGGCTGGGCCAGCAGCAGCCGCACCATGTTGGCGTTGCCCTGCCGGCAGGCCACCATCAGCGCCGTGGTCCCCTGCTCGTCCTGCAGGTTGACGTCGGCCTGGCAGGACAGCAGGGCCCGCACCATGTCCTCCCGCTCGTGGCTCACCCCCAGCATGAGGGCGGTCTGGCCTCCCTGCGGAACGCACCGGCAGCTCAGCTCGGCTCGCCCGCCCCTCGCCTAGCGCCTGCTCGTTCACACTGCTGTATGTATGGCAATAATGCTGCGTGTTATCGTTGCATATATATTATAATATGCATATTCCTATTGCATATATAATAATATTGCCTCTTATTATCGCATATATATTATTATAATGCACATGCTTATTGCATACATAATAATAGTGCGTTATTGCATACTGGCTATTGCATATGTATTATAATCATGCATACTCTTATTGCACACCATGTATTATTACATGTTGCTGTGTATTTTTGTATATTATTGCAAATTATTATTAAATAACACCGGGGCCTTTCAGCAGTATTTGCAACAGCCATCTGCTCGTCTGCAGCACAGCCACACGGAGGCTCTTTGCAGCAGCGTGGCCAAGCCACCCGGCTCCCAGCTTGTCCCAGCCACAGCTCCTTCTCGCCCTCCTGGGCACTTCAGCTTAGGTCTGGACTAACTTTTATGGCTGTTTGAAAGCATAGCAGGGTGAGGGCATTGCCGTTGCTGAAACCAAAATGCGACTCCACAATGAAATGGCTGCTCGCCAGCAAAGCTGGCCCAGCTCACATACCCGAGGTCCACCCCAAACCGCTCCTCCTTCCGACTGCTTCTGCAGATTTTAACTTTTTACCTCAGAAAAACTATTTTGCAAAATTTTCAACCTTTCTTTGTTTCTTAATTTTTATCCAGCTCTCGCCTTGCTTTGCAGGGAGCTGCGGGGTGGCCACTCTGCCATTTAAGTGGGGTTGCTTTCCTAATTTTGGGGAAACAGCAACTCCCACCCTCTCTGAGCCTCAGCCTGCTGCGGTTCATTCAGTACAAGTCACTGGAACTACAGCCCCCCAGCGATCTGCCAGGGGACATGATGATGAGGGGGGTTATTCCCTCACCAGACTGTTTTGCTCAGCCACAGCCTCAATTCACGCCGCACCCGCCACCCGTGAGCCGAGCCCACCCGCCTGCTCAGACTTCACCAAACCCTCAGCAAACATCTCCCAAAGCCGTCTCCTGCGGCCAAACCTGCTGGCTCTCCTTCCAGTCCAGCCGTCCGTGGGAACAACAGGAATTTGGCCATTGTGGTCGTAAATGGACAAGCAGGAGCTCGACCAGCTTCGGTTTGGGAACATTTTTGCCAAACACACGACCCCTGCAGACCCCCTCTGCCCGACGCACCTGAGCGGCTCGCACGTTGACGTCCCCCTCCTTCAGCAGCCTCATCACCACGGCCATGTCCTCGCCCGTCTCGGCGGCCGCCAGCGGGGTGAGCATCACGGCCGTGTAGCCCGCTCGGTTCGGCAGGTCCAGGTGGCAGACGCCTGGCGGAGGACGCAGCAGGGACAAGCAGGATTCAGCCCCACCAGGAAGCGCCCGGAGGAGGGAGCCAAGGGAAGGGAGAGCAAAGAGGGAGTCACGCGATGCGCGGTGTGGAAAGGGAAGGTGGCTGTGGCTGAAAGGCCAACAGTGCTGCCTGGTTTGGGGGAAAGGAACTGACCGAGAAGCGAAGGAACTCAGTCAGCGGGACTTTGCATAGTTATACGGGATTGAGCCTTAGCTGCATTAAATATCTATTCATTACAAGTCTTGTGAGCACGGCATTAAACTCTTTAGTGCTATATGTTGCTACATTTTACTGTAATTCCTGAGGTCAGCTCAATTAACTTTGATGACCATAAACAAATTATATCCTAAAAAAAAAAAGGTAGGGGGTAATTTATGCCCTGGACACCCGCCAGGTGTGGAGCTGTTTGTTTTACCTCCTGAGGTGAGGGAGCAGCAGAAAGGTGAAGGTCACCTAGCAGGCGGTGCACACCTCACCTCGCCACGCTTTGCTCATCGCTGAGGTTTAGCGATGTCGGCTCGGAGGAGCCCTGGAAGCGTTTTCCAGGCTCCATCCCGGTGGCTGGCACATCCACAGGGGATTTGGGAGCTCAGCCGCCATCATGTGCGTTGCCACTGAGAGCGTCGCAACAAGGAGCAGTGGAGGAGACCTCTCTGTTGCTGAGCCTCTTGGCACCAAAAATCTTTCTTGTTTTATACCCTAGGATTTCAGGCCTGATTTTCAATCTGTTTAATTTCCAGGCGAGGCTCTTATGTTGGTGGTCTGACCACCAGATATCTCCGCAGTTAATTAATAATGCAGTTTTTAAGAGTCCTTTCTCGCGCTGTTCTCAAGAGCATTTTTTTTTTCCAAATCTAAGGGCCTGTTTCCAGCTGCAAGGATCCCACTGGCACATGCTCTTAGAAGCACGCTGCTCCCTGTGTTTCGGGGCAGGGCAAGCTCCTGCGGCTGCCGGCAAGCCTGCAGCAACAATGGGAGCATAGATGTGTATGATAATATGCCATTTCCCTAACATTTAACAGATTGTCTTGCCCATGAAAAGAGGCCAAAGTGTCTCCATTCTTTCTGAAAGCGCGTGCATTTTTCCCCCAGTACACTCTCAGCTGAAAGTCTCTTTCTTTGCAACATGAGCTGCAAGTTCATTAGCTTAAAATGCCATTTTCCTGCGGCGCTGTGGAGTTCGTTACGCTCAGGGGTCTGAGCCTCCAGCTCCAAGCCATGACGTGGCACTGGCTGCTGACAGAAGCTGGGGAGCCACTGGCCAGGCTGGGCCCTGCCCCATCACATCACAGGGACCCTGAGCCATTTCCAAAGCCCTCCACACTAATGAGCCTTAATATCCTTGATGAGCGTCAGCTGGGACCCTCACCCATGCCCATGGGCCCACGGCTGAGCTGTGCGGGAGGGTGCTGGTCTCCAGCTCAACTGCATCTCCTGGATGGACCGTGGTCCCACGCTTGTCTACTGGAAGGCTCCCTTGCACGTAGGTTGTAGTAGGTCCCCAACCCCATTGCTGTCCCACCTCCCTTCGCTCCTGACTGGACTCTCTAGGAGGACCTGGGACCTCACTCACCATTTGCCGTGTCAGGGACTGTTGATGGGCCCCGTTAACCAGCTCTGCCCACCCTGGTCAGGCCCAGTGGGACTGTGAGAGCGACACAGAGTAACTTCCACACCCATAGCCAACAGAAGCCATTGCTGAGCAGAGAGCTACTGCTCCTACCTGTGTCTAGCAGGAGTTTTGCAATAGGGAAGTTGGAGTGGGAGACGCTGTAGTGAAGAGCCGTGTTGCCATTCCTGTCGGCCAGGTTGACCACCACCTCCAGGAGCTGCGGCTGGATGGCCCCCAGTGCCTGGAGATAGGCTGCGACCACCTCTGCGCTGGAGGACTTGCGACTCGACACCCGGAACCACTCCTGGCAGACGGTGCTGAGGACGTGCCGCTGCAAACACCACCGTCACCATTATCCCGGGCCTTGGGTGAGCCAGCACCCGCTACCTGCCTGCCCTGGAGTCTCGCATGCTGGTTGCCTGGCAAAGTATCTACCCCTGACCCAACCTAGCTCTCAACTAATTCCTTTTATCAATCAAAATAAAAGCAGTAAGACACCCACTGCTCTACCATTTCGAATCCACAGCGAGCACTAGCCCTGCCAGGGATGGGCCATGGCAGCCTCCAGGAGCAGCCAGGCTGCGGCTGGTGCCTGCACCCCTTCGTAGCATGGACCAGGCTCTGGACGCTCTCCTTCTCCACCTGATGCAGCCAAGCACCTCATAGGAGCACCGCCCTTAAAAAAAAATTCTGAAAAATGCTAAAGCTTAATGAGCAGCCACTGGAGCCCGTTAGTCACTTGGAGTCTCTCTGCAACTGTGTGTGCTGCCTGCACCACCACTTCTTGTAGGGGATGAGCACCACTTCTCGTAGGGGATGAGCACCTTTGCTCGCTATTTGGATGGAGAAAAATGGGAGAGAAAATGGTACACTAGGTGGATTTGGAAGCACGGTGCTAAAATCCCTTCCCAGCAGAGCAGAGGGGTTATCATCCTGCAAACCTGTTGCCGCCCTGGCTCCTTGCCCCACACCCCTTTGTCCTGCGCTCTGACATCCTCCAGCGAGTACTTAGCTTGTGGTTTTCTGATTGCTGTTATAACTCAAGGGGGAAAGGAATTTCCTGTGGTGACGTGAATGAGTAAGCAGAGAAAGCTTTCGTCTTATTTTTTTTTCTTTTCCTTTCTTTTTGGCTATTCTAAACCAACTCAGAGGCCATGTTGTCCCATCTCCTTACCAAGCTGTCCATGGCATGGTAGGGCACAGCCTGCAATGCACCGTTAGGATAAGCTTATCCATTAAACATAACAGAGAGTGGGAACCTCATTTGAAATTTGATTGAAAAATATCTGTACCAGATGCTTGTCGCTTGTGGTCCTTAGTTCTGAGAGGTGCTGGCTGAGCAGCTGGCAGTCGGCAAGGAAATCTTCAGAGGGTTTGCATCTAAAGGGAAAATACTTTTGTAAGTCCATCATGAAGCAGAACTTGCAAGTGGCATTGAAGCAGGAAGGATAATGTGCAGTTTAGGTCAGAATACTTTAAATGCTTATTTAAATGCTTAACTTTATGGACACAAGTTGTCCCATTGCCTTGAATCATACTTAGGTACAAAGCCAAGCACTTTTCTAAGTCTTTAAGTCCAGAGTCCCAGACCTGTATCAACTTCATCTTTTACAAGAATCCTTAAGCTGGAAAAAGAAATCTTATCCCTGAATCTGCAAAGGACTTGACTTAGAAAGTGTACTTGAGGAGGGAGAAATGAGCTAATTCTCACCAAATATGACTCACTCCGCCTTTTCCACAATCAACTGTTGGGCCTGAATCAATCCCCACTAGATTGTGTAGTAATTCAAAAAATATTTAGCTCTTTAAAAGCCTTTTCCCATGTCTCCAGAAGCCAATGACTGCCTTTCCACTGAGCACACGAAGCACCATCCCCAGCCCTGCAGGAGTGACCGAACACAGTGCCGCACATCCTGCGGGTTTAGGAACATTACGGAAAGCACGCGCACTACTTGGTTTTCTGGTTACCTGTCAGCCTTGTGCTGAGTGCAAGGCGTTGCTTCTGCTGCATGTTCCTGCAGGTCATCATCTTCATGTCTGTCCTGTGAGGGGGTCCCCGATGAAGCCCCCTTGCTTTCACCTCCACCCTTCTCCTGTGCGGGCTCCAAACCACCAGCTCTTCTCTCTGTCTCGCTCTCCACATCCCCCTCCGATGGGCTGTCTTCACAACTTGTGTCTTCACTTGAAGTTGTTTCATAGCTATTTGAGGACACCACATGTTATTCACTCCTTCCCCATCTGTGACCACAGGGCCTGACCAAGACTCATTGAAGACACCCGCTGACTCCAATGGGCCTTGGATGAAGCCCAGAGTGATACACAAGTTAAAAGGTTAGAGCTGCAGCCAAACCTGGGGTTAGTCTTTTTTTGTCTTCTTAAGCCAGTAGGAGGATGATAGAAGCAGTTAATTAGCGGCAGGCAAGGTTACTTCAGGGACTACTTGGTTGGTTTGAAGGGATGTCTGTCACACAAGCCCCGGCATGGCCAGGAAAGGACTGCGTGCTGCCCACCCACCACAAGAAACATGGACCCTGTGGCAAGGTGGGCAGGTGGTATGTTTGGCTGGCAAACTTGAGGACCACTAGACAAAAAACATGCTTGCAGCTCCAGCGTGGACTTGAGTCCACCATTCAAGTAGCCCTACTAGAGACCTCTCATGTAGTTGTCCAAAAGCATTAATAACAGTAGTATCTTCCGTGAGACAGAACATTTAACTCTGATGGATCCTACAGCTTTTGTCAAACTAGTCAGGATTCCTCTACTTACTACACATTGTACCCATTTCAGTGACTGTCAGTAGAAGCTCTGCTCAACAAGAGTAAAACCTGATGAAGCCAAGTAGCCATAGAGCTGGAAACTGGGCGGAGAAGTGTTAGTGAGCAGAAACCAGCCTTTGCACTTGCACACAGCTGTGTGCTCAGCGAAGGGAAAGTGAAATGCTTTCTGCCCTCTCCAATGCCAACAAAAGTATGCCTCAATAGAAGAGGTGCCCATGGTGCTCTAGAGATGCATCTACAGCACGTTGCCATATCCAGTTAGCTCAAAGGCTGAAGAGAATTAGGTACTGGATACACAGGGAACAGCTTATTGGAGCACAAACTAAAATTCAGGTCTCCTTCACCCCAGGGTAATTCCTCATTTACTGAAATCGCCTTTCTCTGTCCCAGAACCAACTTCTGTTGGCTGTTGTCGGAGCGCGGAGGCAGGCTGGTGGCAGCGTGCCCACCCAGGCAATGCTCACCTCCTCCAAACCCCACCCAAGTTAGTGGGAATCCTCCCACCGACCTAGCTGGGTTTGGGATGAAGCCCCAAAAGACTGGTGTGCAGACAGCATTGGTCCCCAGGGATGTCCCTCGCTGCCCTGAAAACACCAACGTCCCGGTCTTTCTACAGGGTTACTTACAGGTTATCAGTGCTGGGTTAAAGAAGGGAGAAAAGAGGCTCCATTTCAAATGGCCTTTTAATCAAGAGGTTCGGAGAGGAAAAGAGGAGAAAAAGAATGACTTCTTCAGCGATACAGAGGACATTACATGTTAAAAGGCAGTTTTATCTTCTTAACGGATGCTTACCCACCATTTACCCCAACAAACTGAAGATTCTTTTTGGTCCCATTGCCTCTTGCATGGAAACCATAACCTTTCTTTTTCATGATAGATTTAAGACTTGTGGTTGGAGAGACTTCTAGCAAAATACAAAATAAAAGATTAATTAAGCAGATGTGCCATAATTATCAATGAGTATTCCCAACCTGTAGCAACAAACTACAAATCATAACCGTAAGCATCTTACTATTGTATCTTACAAGATTCTTTTTACACCTTGCAAAAATGCGTATGCATCCGGCCACAATCTGAACCTGCCACTTTTAAAATACAGGTCTCAAACATCTTCAAGTGGCTGGGAATATGAAGTGACTGGGAATTATATATGTGTTCTGTGAATATAAGTAGGCTTTACTCTTGTAATAATGTTTTATTATATATTTTTTTCCAATACTAATGTTATAGCCTCGCTTATAATACTATATGGATGAGTCTTTCCATCAGAGATTGAATAGTCTCACTACGTAACGCTGTTACAGGTCACTTATCTATTTGCAAGGTCCTTCTGACAGTGAACAGGGAGCCTTCGGTTTTGGATTCTCAGCTTCATATAAGCTAAAATTATTCTAGCTGAACGGCTGTGTGACTGGGGACAGGTCTGTTCCCATCCTAGCTTCTCAGTTAGCTTCAATTGGTTTTGGTTCTGGTGAACTTCAAGCTTATTTACCCCAGATGAGCATCTGATCCCTGTATTCTTGCAAATTGAGACGTCCAATTGAGAAAAATGGTACACGGGGTAACTTGATGGAATAGCCACAAGTACGGCCACTATTGGAAGTTGCTCTGTGTATGACGGAGCCACCGCTTTATCAGCTTTTTCATCATTTTATTTTTTCTTATTATTTTTTTTAAGAGTGCATGGTTTATGATGTGCAGAGATTTGCCTTTCTCAAACACACATTTTTAGGAAGGGCTATTTCTGATCTCTCTGTCACCAGTTACACTACTGAGCTCCACTGCATGACACCTGTCCGACACTCCATTAAATGGGAGAGATTCAGCCCGGATACATTGAAACCTATGCCAATGTTATTTACCCAACTGTTGATAGTGCATGTTCGAATTCTCCTTATCTGCTGGCCTCTGCGTAGAGTAGGCAGACAGCAATGAGTTTAAGGAATTAACTAATTGGTTCTGGATGGAGCTGAGCTTGGAGGCCGGCTGTTTGATAGCGCTTGCCAGCTCGGGGTAGCCATGCTCCAAACACATCCACTGCTCCTGCAACAGCTCCTGGATTTTCTTTACATATTGGCCTATGGGGTCAACAGCAGGGAAATCCTTTTGGTCAGGGGGACCCTCCTCTTCCATCCCATCTTCAGTTTTGTCTTCGTCAAAGCCTGCCTTGTTTTTGCCTGCGTTTGAGTCAGTTCTTGTTGCTTGGTAGCTTTCTTCAGTTACCGCATGAGCAGTGAGACTCTGGGTATCGTAGTTATTCCTCTGGTTTTGGTTGTCATCACTGAAGTGCTCGTCAATCTTCAGCTCAGTGAAGCATGGGGCGTGAAGGTCAGGCTCCAGGTCAGCTTCGGTCTCTGTGAGCTCAGCAAAACAGCCGGGTCCCTCTCCGCCATGACCGGTGCCAACATCTGCCCATCCCTGCTCTCCCTGAGCACCCAACTCCACCACCAGCGAGTTCATGTTGTCCGCTCTGCGGACACTGCATCCTATAGATTTGGTGGAGAGTGGGATATTTACATTGACGCCCTTATCGTGGGCTTGCTTGGTGCCATTCACGTGTGTGGGTTCGGTGTTCACCGCAGCATCGTAGTATTGCAATGCGCTGCCGTGCCGCCCAGATGGCACCATGGCTGCTCGCATGTTCTCCCGGCACAGCTGCTCTTCCAGCTGGGCTTTGGAGCTGGCCAGTAACTTAATGCTTTTCTCCTTTTCCTTGATCTCATGATCCTGCTGCTCCAGCACCGCCCTGATCTGCTCCAGCTCTTCTTTCTTCTTGCTCAGCTGCTCCTCCAACGTGGCAACCTGCTGCTTCAACGCGGCGATCCCGCCGGGCTCTCCTGCATCTCCTCCCCACTCCTCCTTCTCTCGAAGGCGGGCACCCCCATCTTCACCTTTCTTCAGCACAAACAGAGCGATTTCACTTACACTTCCCTCCACCTTCCCATGGCTCATGCTTTCCTCCGTGAGCCGGAGGACACCCGGCGAGGCCAACACCATGTCGGCGGCATCGGCAGCATCGCCCTCCTCGCCCCCGCTCTCCACCACCACCTGCAGCTGCTGTGCCGCGGCATGCTGGCCCTGCCAGGGGCACTGTGCTGGGACCCTCTCCGTGGGGACATCCCCATGCCAGCCCTCCCGCGCGAGGCTGCCTTTCCCCGGATGCTCCTGCTGCTGCGAGGATGCTTCTGCGTCCCATCTTGAGTCCCGGGGCGGACTCAAGGTGAGGCCATCGGGTGAACGCGGCGCGGGGTGAAACGTGCTTTCTGGGCAGCTCTCGTTGCCGCCAGGCTGGGCTGGTGGCCGGATGGGACACGGCACGCCACTGTCCCCACCCGGGGGCTGGCCGGGTGGCAGCGCCGCGGGCATGCTGGAGGCTCGCAGCAGCTGCGGCCGCCCCCGGAGCTCATCCTCACAGCGTGCCAGCTCAGCGTGCCGCCGCGTCTCGGCCAGGAGGGCTCTCCTGCGGTAACTGGGCTCCTCGCCGGGCACGGGGGGCCGCGGCGTCTCCTCCGCCCCCAGCGATGCCTTCCGCTGCGCGCGGGAGGAGGTGGCCAGCCAGCCCGGGCCGGCAGTGGCTGCGTACCCGCGGGAGCCGTTCTCGGGCAGGCTGAAGTTTCGGGGCAGCGTGCTGAATTTCGGCTGCTTGGCTTTGCGGTGGATGTGGACCCTCCTGATGGTGTTCCCTTTCTCAATGTCGTCCACATACTTCAGGAAGTCCAGGTCCAGGTGGAAGCCGTACGGTGTTTCCACGGAGTAGGGGAGGCTTCGGGGCTGCTCCCCGTCCCCATTGGGCTGGGGCGGCTGGCTGGTCACTGAAACAACCATGGGGAAAAGAAAAAAGATTGAATTTTGAAAAGCTGGTAGATCAAAAACAAATACAAAGAATTGAATAGATGTTCAGAGCAGGAGGGAAATGTTACTGCTTCCTTCATCTGGCCCACTCACCCCCTACATCAGCCCGTCCCTGGTCACAGCTCCAGGGGCAAACCCTAGGTACAGCAGCCCAATGACTTGCTAACTCAACGACAGCACAGGCGAGCGCAGGGCGGGAGTGCAGCCCGGCTCCTTGCCCCCGGTGCTGCTGCAGGACGCTCATGGAGATGCTGCACAGCAGCAACACCTGCCCAGGTCCGACCTGGTTCTCTGAAGGTGAATCGAGGAATTGCTGCACTGAGGAAACCAAAAATGGGCTGAGATTGTGCCTTTCATTGGCAGCTACGCAAAGAGCAGGTTTTGCAAGCAAATCTACATGTTTGTGTAGGTACAAAAACCCGCCTGAAATCAAAGTGATTTTGAGTGCTAGCACCCCTGAGCGAGCGCGCCATGACCCAGGGATACGGGGAGGAGCAGCTCGGCCACAACGAGCCCCACTTCATCGCTGCTCCCATCGTGTCTGGCTCGGGGCAGCTGCGTGGGGACCAGGAGAATATCCAGCACCAAGCACCACCGAGATGGGGCTGCCCTTCAGCTGGGGAGCAGCGCGTGAACATCAGGGGAACGATAAAGGGAAAATGTCCTGCTGGGTACCCCGGCACAAAAGCAAAACCCCACCGTTCGGAGCAGATCTGTGCTGCCCACACACCGCAGGGGATGGGAGGGCAAATTCGTGCTGGGCTGTGAGAACTGCTCCTGTGGCTTTGCTCGGTTTAGGTCTGCACAATGCACGAATGATGCATTTTTCATCTCCTGGCCCTAGTGCATATCTACAGAAAACGGTTAATTTACAGTATTTCTGGCAAGGAAATTACTTCTGGGCTTGTTTGGTTTTCTTTTTTTTTTCAAGAAACAAACAAGGAAACAAACATCCAGTAACCTCCATACCATCTGTCTTCTCCATGGTGTGGTCTGGTCAGGCTGTCAGTGCCCCATCCTCTGACAAGCTGGGGCAGATGAGCTGGTTTGCCCTTGAAAAAAAGAAACAAATATTTTTAATTTTAAAAAGCTCCATCGCCTGAACTGAATCAATCCTTAAAGCCTTCCACTTCTTCACAGGACCCCCCTCATTTCCTGCATTCTGCAGCCGGCTGTGTCTGCTCAGCACCGCCAAGCACGCCTGAATCAATAGCTCCCTCGCCAGCGGTAACAACTCACAGCCACATCCCAGGTAGCTCGGTCTCATGAACATCCCTGCATCACAGATGGTTTTGACTGTGAAAGAGAACAGAGAGGTGTTTAGGAGAATTTCTGTTGGGTTTGAGAGATGGCACAGGGACTCCTCAGTAATTCCTGTAAGCTGGATATAGTCTGCAACATACATCCTACATAAGATATCATCTCCTCTGAAAACAGCAAGGGATATAAATGACACACAGAAGGATTGTCACCTTGTTTTTTTAAAAAAAGGGCTTAACAACCAAAGGTTCAAAAATTATTTTAAATCTTGCTCAAACAAAACCCAGAGCATGTCCACACTGTTATAATGAGACTTCCGTATTGCACTAGGACACAGACAAATTATGCTCCTATCAGGGAAGATCTTCCATGGAGATCTACCACAGTCTGCAACAGGAACTTCACAGCCAGCCTGGTCTATATTGCCCTCCAGCTCCTGCCCATCGTGCGGACACGGGTAAGGACTTCTTGGACTGCCAGAGAGCACTTCTGGGGACAACCGGGAAAGGTCCTGGGTGAAGCTCCTCTCCCCCACGTGCTTTAGAAAGGCACAGGGAGGAGGCAGGCAAGAGTGAAGGAGGCTGAGGCAACAGCATCACTCTTGGAGGCTCCCTGACTTGCATGAGAAGGACAGCATTGCCCTGAGTGAGAAGGTCTGCCTTTATTCCAGCTACAGGGGAAAATGTGGGGTTTTCTGTTTGAGATTTTCCTTCAAGCATCTAATGTGTTTCCCGGCCAGCGATGGTCTCACAGCCCTTGGAAGTCTTCTTCTCCAAGCGCATCCTTGAGCTACAGAAGATTTTCAAGGTAGGACCATGCAGCACTCAGCCTGTGCCAAGCCTGCCCAGGCAGCTGGGAAGGTCACCGGGACTATTAATTTCAGAATCCTGCTCACATTCACCTCACTGATCAAACTGTCAGGGTCTGAATTAATTTTCTGCTTTTAGTATTTCGCCTACATAAGCTTTAGCTTATGGCCAAGCTTCCAGAGCTCCCCTTGAACAAGCTCTGGCCAACCTCCGCCCCTCGCTTCGCCCGACACCTCACCTGCCTAGCACCGGTCTTGTTCGTCCTTCTGCTTTCAGCTCTGCAGCGCCCACCAGCCGGACTGTCTCTCGAGACCCCTGGCTCATTCATGGGCTCAGGAGCCTGCGGCCTGCTGGCCTTCTCTGCATCTTCTGCTGACCTTCTTCTGCATCTTCTAAATTCTCTTTTTCCTACACAATTATCTTTGCATTTTGTAACTGCTTTTGTAGCTTTCTTCTGATGGAAATGGCGAGATAGATGGATATGCAGTACCGATGAGGACATACAGAGTACAGAGGTGCTGCTGTTATTCTCTTCTAGAAGCACTGAAATGACTTTTTAACTGCAACACGCTTTAATGATGTTTTAACTACAACAACGACCAGCCGGGAAAATGCAGTCACATCCTGCTGTATTGTTAGCGTGGGATGGATGCTTTGAAAGATCAAAACCTTTTAAAGAAACAATTGGTTTCGTCATTACGGTAGACAAGTTCATTGTCAGTTTACAGCCCAGATGCAAAGCTGGGAGGGTCCCCGAGCCAAGGAGAACACCAGCACTCTCAGAAACACCTCCAGGGTCAGCAGCGCCGACACCTGCCCCGCGGAGCCAGCGCCGCGCACAGCCCGTGGCTGAAGCACCTCGACCGACGGACACCTGACGCGTTCCCCAACCAACCGCGCTTTTGCTACAAAAGGCAATTTCTCCTGTCTCCTTCTGCCAATAAATAGCATGTGCCAAAATGAACACTAACCTCTTTCTCAAATGTTTTTTTTTCCTAAATTTTCCGATTACAGTCAATTACAGAGCAATTACGAATCCCAGCTACGGTCCAACCAGCTACATTTCACTCCTCTAGGTCATTTATTTTGAGGGAGGGGGAAAAAAAAGCCAGACAATAGGACGCTTTTTAATATCTAGATAATTACACCTAATTGGTTCACTTATGAGCTGGCCAGGTCCCAGCTCTGCAGTCCAAATTGATGCTATGACTTTTCTCTTTTGACCAATCTACTCCAAAATCACCTCATAACAGGACGCGGAGCGTCCCCGGCCAGCTCGCTGGCGCTCCCACGTCCCCGCGGTGCCATCCAGGCACAGCAGCAGCGCCCGGGCCCCTGCGGGCGCACTCGGTGCCTGTCCTCGTGCACGGCGGTCTCCTCGTGCACGGCGGTCTCCTCGTGCACGGCGGTCTCCTCGTGCACGGCGGTCTCCTCGCCCGCTCTCCTCACCCCCTTGGCCCTGGCAGCGCTCGTCCTCACTGCCCCAGCTGCGGCAGGAGGTGCTGGCCGAGACTCGAGGAGGGGCAGCACTTTCTGGTAAGTCTCCATCCTGCAGCCCCTGCTAAGCTGAGCCTGGGCCTGGGCCAGGTTTTTGTATTTGCTGGCTCTTCCCCTGTTGCGTAACCCTGAAGGACACTGTTTTACTCTCCCGACAGACAACATCGACAGACAACATCAACACCGCCACGCGCTGCAGCGCTGAATTTTAGCTTTACTACACAAAAAGGCAGCGGGGAGGATCAGTCCAGGTTTGAGCGGCATTCCTTTTCTCAAGGCAGCAATAAATATATACACAGAAAGGGAAATCAAGAAGGCAAATATTTGAGAAGGCAACAGTACTGACCACAGGCATCTCGTTCCCGCGGGCAGCCCGCTCGCAGTGGCAACATGCTGCCTTTTCAAACAGCCGTGTCTGCTGCTGTTTCTTTGCAGCCACGTTTAACCCTTCCTTCCCCCTGCACCCTTGCCACGCCATTCAGTGTGCCCACCCGCTCCCCCCCGGGCCAGCAGAGACGAGAGCAGCATCGCAGCCTGCAAGATTTAAAGAACAAATTAACTGAGCCGCAAAGACAAGCAGATACGGATGTCATTCTCTGTGAGCATCTTGCTGGTGATTTTAAATTAGGAACGTTTAACCCTGTGACTATACCCAAGCAGATAACTCACCCCTGCTGAGCAGCGCATTAACACAATCTCATTAGCTATAACACAACATTTTTTTCAGCTCCGCTTGCCGTTTTCTCCTGCACTGCAGCAACTGGCGATAGCACCTTGTTGCAAAAGGAAAACTGCCACCAGGACAGCGGGTTGTCCTGTTACCTGCTCGTGCTCCCCCCTACAAAAGCGTGCCTCCCTCCGAGGGATCTCTCCCCGAGCTGCGAGCAGCTGTGTGCCGTGCCGCGGGCGCGCGTTTCCAGCTGTTAGAAAGTTGGTCAGCTGACCAGTGACCTTGCTGGAAAAGCAAACACAAGTTTACGACAAGAAGCACAAAAGAGGGATTCATTTTCCAGCAAACCAGCGCATTGATCTCACATGACCTTCTTGAGGACAGTTCAAGCCTGCTGCATAAAATTTGCCACTCTCCACAGCACATTTATCTTTTTCACAAAAACACTAAGTGCTGCTTGGGCTACCACCGGGCTGTCCCCTTCCTCAGGAAAGATAATTTAAAAGCTGGTCAATTATTAATGATACATTCTTATACCTGATGCTGCAGGCTGCGCCCCGGGCTGGCTCTCCGCATGCTGCGCTCCGCAAGCTGAACGCATTAGTTATTCTGCTTGGCGCCTCGCAGGGAAACGCAAGCAGCTGCCACAATTAAAAGGCAGCGTCTTTATTAGCAGCCGCAGAAGGTCCCAGCGTTAGCGATCAATCCTGCCGCAGCCCCGCTCTCACGCGCGGCGACCGCTCCCTGTGTGCGGGAGCAGGACGGGGCGAGCGGCGGCCGCCCCGCTGCAGGGAGGCACGGGCACAGCCCCGCGCTGCTGGGTGCCCCAGGCAAACCAAGCCAGGCGTTCGCATCGGCTCTGTCGATGCCAGCTTAGCGTTCGAGGCGGGGAGTCAGCTCGCAGGGCAGACACGGCGTGCTTTTGCGCGCTCCTGACAGCGCACGTCCCGCAGCTCCTGCGTTTCCGTAGGGCTTTGCTGGATTACTGACACCCCCAGGTTTGTAACAGAAAAAAACCTCAGCCTCTGCACCGAAGTTTCCAAAACTTGGCACTTCCCAAGGCAGAGCATTTCTGGCAGCGGTGTCATGTGCCCGCACCCACACGCACCCGGGGCTCGAACCTCGCCGGTGGCAGGGACAGAAGACCCAAGGCGCGAGGCTGACGTCCCACACGGGTGGCTTTCGCCAAGGACTCACAGCACGAGGCAGGGCCACCGCCTTTCCCTGCGGCTTAACAAGCAGCGCAACCAAACCTAGCTTCGTGTTAGCAGGGAAAAAACACATCAAGCCACTCTGTGGCCGCAAAGCAGCGCTGCCTGCACTCCGTCAGGCTTATTTTGTTTGCACAACCGCAAAATGTGATTTTAACAAATGCAGCTTCAGGAAAAGCAGAAGAGTTTTGCCTTTGCAGGAAGCAAACTAGCCTGGAAATGTGCAGAAACGGAAGCAGCACATTCTTGCAAGCACTCCCCAAGGCACGGACGGGTTAACTTTTTACTTAAGTGACGAGGGATAAACCCGGCATTTCGGCAGCCCGCTAAGTGCCATCTTTCCCACGCCGCCACCATCGCGCACGCCACGCAGCGCTGTTACTCCGCACCGGCGGCTTTCTGCTCTCACAGCCAATTACTATGGTCAGGGGTCAAAGCGAACTTCAGAGCACGCTGGCTTGTTTAGTGCTTACTGCAAATATTTTGGGTGGGATTCTTCTGGTTTAGTTACGCTTGCACATCTTTTCTGAGCGTATTCATAGAGGTTTCTTGATTATGTTCTCTATACAGAGCAGCATGATGGAAAACCAGACACATTTGTGTACGGCACCGATTTTAAAGTAAGCCTCAAAGAATTGTTTATTTTTTTCCATCGGAAAGACCTAGCAAGAAACTTGTATTTGTAGCACTTCCTTATTGCAATCACACACATCGGACCTACAGTTTCTGCCAGACTTAATCCCCATGGGACTGGAGAAGGTCTTCAAGTCTGTGTCCCCGTATGTAAGTAGCAATCGTGAACGAACGGAGTCAAAACACGCAAACTAATCAACGACGGACTGGCGCTTGGCGGATCTAGGACAGCAAGGTGGGATGCGCGAGCTGGGTGCCCAGCCCTGCCTCCTCGCACGCTCCATCGCGCTGAGCGCGTTGCTCAGGGCAGGAGCTGGGGACGCGCTTCACCCGGGCAGCGGTCCCAGGTGGTCCCGCCAGAGCGAGCGCGGGGCTGCCGCGCGTTCAGGGACCCGGATGGCTCACGCGTGCCGCGCTCGGCTGCCTCTTACCTTGTGCCCACGCAGGACGCGGGACAGCGGTCCTGGCCAAAAACTGCTGCTGCTTCACGTTACATGCTGCAGCTGGTGGGGGTTTGCTCCGCGGGCTACTCCTGCCGATGATGGGAACCAGACAGCCCCCAAACGGCTCCAAGCCACCCCCGGTCCCTCCCCATCCCCACCAGGGCCGCCACAGCCCCGGGGTGCCGGATGCCGCGGCGGGGAGGTCTGCAACTGCTCAGCGCGGCCGGGAAGCGCCACACGCCCCCACGGAAAATTTCCCAGCCCCTCCTGACGCCGGCAGGGCCGATGGGCAAGAAACGGCGCAGGAGGGGGGGTTTGGGGAGCGCCTGCTCCCCTCCATCGCCCCGGCCCACAGCACACGCAGCCGGCGCTCGTCCTCGGGGTGCTACGCGCGGCACCCGAAGGGTTATGCCAAAGCCTGCTCCATCCCGGCAGGCTGCTGGATTGCAGAACACCCAGCAGGGCTGCTGTCGCAAGTGGACACACTGAGCATGAATACAGCTTCTCAGGGAGTAGCTGTGCAGGGATTTTCAGTCCGGGTTCACTGCAAAGGAAGAAAACCAGTGCGCTGCCAGTCGGCCGGGGCATCGGCACGGGCGGGAGCTCTGCTGTGCCGCCAGCCGGCATCAGCATGGGAAGGAGTTTCCTTGCAGGCGGAGTAAAAGAAGTTCGAAAACTTTGTGGGGCTAACTAACTAAGCAAGTGGCAGCAGCCTGAACGCCCGGCTTGCCTATCCTGTCATTATTATTAGAAAGGTTTTTACAAAGGGACAAAAAGCAGGGTTACCAGTGGAAGAGATCTGTAGCCCCAGGGACGCTGGGACACGGGAGCCTTGGCGAGGGAGGAAGGCGAGGTGGCTTGCGAAGGTCCGCGTGCCTCCGGGACAGCCCATGAGAGAGGAAAAGGTGCTGTGGGTTTGCGGGCTGGCAGCTCTTCCCGAACGCCCCAGCGCCCTGAAGGAGCAGTGCTGCGCAGGTGCCATGGTCGGCGTCCGTGCCGGGTGTCCTCTGCTGTCGCTGCCGGTTCTCCGGCTGCTGTCACCACGCTGCTCAGCTTGGAGGGGCTCGCAGCGATGCAGAGATCGGCGCGCTTGCGGGAAGTCTGGCGGCCGAGTAATCCACCCAGCGCCACTTCACAAACAACACGACGGCTTCCAGCACAATCGTGCAGCCCTCCGAGTCGGGCGGTGCTCTAGCAGCCGCTGCAGGCGTCTCGTCAAGCGGCAGTAATAAAGTGGCGGAGATACCGGTTTTATTAAAGCTGCTTATTGCTGTTTAATACATGTAGCGAGCGCCCTGCCAGCACGTCCATTAGGGATGGTTCGGGACGAGACGGGGAGGTATCGGGTGTCCCAGCTCTCCCTCTTTTACGGCTCACCGGCAGGGGAAAATGATCACGTTCATCCCCTGCTCTGATAACCTCTGCTCAACTGACCTTCAGCTCACTCCAGCCACGCTCTTAGAAAAGCTTCGGTCGATTCTCATGATTTCGTCACGTTCCTTGAAACCTGCGGCGTTTTCCCTAAAGTCTCCTTTCCCAGAGCCAGGTGATCCGAAGAAACACTTGAAAACACGAATCAAAAGCACTCCAAAGTCAGCAGGCAAACAGAAGTCGGACGTGCTTCATTTCTAACATTTACTCTTCTTGCCTCAGTCCCTTGGCCCTGACCAAGCTGCTGCTTTCCAGCTCCTTGACCTGGGGCAGGCCAAGCCTCAGTGCCCTGCTGCCAAGTAGCACCCACGTGGGCAAAGAAGCTGGTAGCAACTTTACGACAACAGCGTTGTCCTTGGCTTGGCCAGGATTCGGCGCGCCTTTGGCTCACCCTCCGTGGATCAGCCCGAGCTTTGGCCCAAGCTGGGCTGGAAACGCCCTTGCTTCCTAGGGAAAACCAGGGCCCTCTGGGTGTGTCTGGAAGCTGGGTGTGGAGGTGACCACCACACCAAGGTGTTCAGGGAAGGCTCTTCCACCTCGCTGCTGCTTGCTGCACGGGGTTCAGCACCGGGGAGACGTGGGATGGAGGAGGAAGGCAACAAATGGGTGTTGTGCTGTGTCTGATCCCCTCAGTGCTTAAGTAGAGATGAAAAACGGAGTTTGTGGGACTGGGAAGACCCACACCGACACACAAGTAACGCTTCCTCGCCCCACAGCCTGGGAAATCTCACCAAAAGCGCACTTGTGGTTCCGAAAGCCAGCTGGCGATCCGGGGTCTGTCCTGTCTGGCCCTGATAAAGGTCCCACCATCAGCACAGGTCCTCTCCCGCTGAAAGCAGGATTTTTAGGTGTTTTTAGGAAAGCCCTGTTCTGCATGCCTAGTTTTCTCCTTCACCCTGGTCAACCATTGCAGCCCCCCGTGGAGACATGGTGCCATCCTGGATCGATTCCCAGCCTGATCCCATGAAAGTCAGGTTGATTAAACCCCTACCAGTCTTAAAAACCTCTCTGCAGTCGAACAGGACTGTTTATTCTCCAGGTCACCTGAAACCCCTCTGCAGGCTGATGGGGATTGCGGAGCGGACGGGTGTGCCACCTCCCTCCTCTCCCCGTGCCACCTCCACGCAGCAGCCACCAGCGCTGCCTTCCCCACGCTGCCGGGCGGCAGGGGGTCAGCAAACGGGGCCTTTACGCTGATTTTTTTGACCAAGCTCATGCTGCACGCTGCCGCTCTCCTCCTCGGTGCCGAGGCTCACGTCCAACAGAGGAATGGGCTGCAACTATGGATTTAAAACAATCTAATTCGAAAGCCCGGAGCCACTCCGTGTTTCACATTTCTGACTCCACCAACCCGTTCATTTTGGCAGTATATTACCATAATAATGGCAATAACTTCGTCCGGCTTCGTTTTCATGTGAAACCTCAGATGCGTAGGACTCGCAGCCTCCGGAAACATTAATTCCACCGAGGCCTAAAATAAATACGGATTAAGCACGAGCTCTCTGCATCTGGTTCCTCCCCATCGCTTTGTCTCAGAGACGGTCGCGTGTGAAAGCTGGAGCTGGGATTTCTCGCTCCCGCGCCCCGGCCGGGGTCACGAGTTACCTGGGACTGCCCGACACGCGCACCTCGCTGCTCCCGCACAGCGCAGCATCGTGCCAGCACCCTCGTGTGCACCATGAGTGTGCCCGGGGCAGGGCGGCGGGACAGTGGGGCGCTTGGGTGCCAAAACTGTGCGGGATCCAGGGAAAGTCCCGGCCGTACCCCGTCCCTTGCCCTTGTGGGCAAGCTGATCGCTTTGCTTTGGATCCAGAGCCACAAAGATGCGTCGCAAGCCAGGAGCATCCCCGGCACCGCGATGCGCCAGGGCACGCGGGGGATCTGTACAAAACCTCCATGTCCAGACGAAGGAGCCGGGCACGGCCCTGGCTCTCCCCAGCTGTGCGATTTGCCGCTGCTGTTTCTGTTCACAAACAATTTGGAAACTCTCGCACTGGGGAATGAGAGGGCCTGCGTAAGCACAGCACCAGGCTCACCCGCTTTCGTACTCTGGTTTCAGGATTATTTTAACAAACCCACCACCCGATCACTCCTCGAGCACAAATCCCTCAGGCAGGTGGCTGTTCATCATTCTGGCTGCCATTACAGCAGATATATTTATTTTTGAAATATTACAGCCAAAGTGACAACTAATCAGTCATAAACCTGAGGGTTTGGGCTCCCCTCTCTGATTTACTGTTTTGGGGAAAAGATCGGGTTTTTCAGTTAAGTCCATCCCAAATCAAACACGAAACGCCGGGAAGAGTACAAAACGGGTACAAAGGCAAATGCCGGTATTTTCTCCTGGGCTCCCCCTCTCCCTGCCCTTCACTGCAGTCACTACGCTGCACGTGCCGGATTTTCGGGCGCTCACCCTTTCATTCGTAGCTCAAACATTTAATTTCTGGTTTAGCCTGCGGACAAAGGAAACGCTTCCCAGCGGTGCCGCGTCCCACAGCTGCGAGCCCGGGGTTATGTCCGTGCGGGCCTCCTGAAGGGAGGCAAATGAGATGACGCTGGGCAGGACAGTCCTTGGGCAGGCGAACACCACACCCCGGGCAGCCAGCTTACCGCCTCGTACCTACACGCGCTGAACTTGAAATCATCCAACCCCCCTTCTGCCATCCCCTAACACCTTCCCGAGGCGCTTCGGCGTCTGGCCTCTCCCACGCAGACCTCAGCAGCCCGACCGCCATCCACCCCGGCACGGCAGATGCCCGGCTCGCGCTCGGCGTCTTCGCGGGCTGAACGCCCCGAGGTGCCTGCTCGGAGGCTGTGCCCGGCCCTCCGCCGGCTGCGAGGCGCGCCGTGCGGGGCCCCTCTCTCGGCCCCCCGAGGATGGAGACGTCCCGACACCGGGCCTTCAACCAAGCCCCGCGGGACAAGCGGCTGGCGGAACCGGAGCGCGAGCCTCGCCGGAGACAGAGATGAGTTACGGACGGTGCCAGGAGTTTCTGTGGGAGACGGGGAGAGGCCAGCGGCGGCCGTGGAGGCCGTGGAGGCCGGGCTGGGGCTTGCTGAGCCACAGCTTCGCAGCCGGGGAGGGCTGCACGGGGCCGCACGCGACCCTCGCCGCCCGGGGATCCCGCTGGATTCGCGCCCCGACGTGCGGCGTCCCCCCGGGCTCGGAGCCTTCCCGGCCTCTCCCTGCTCGGTGCCTGGGTCCCGCAGCCGGGGGTGCGCTGGGGAGCACCCCGACCCCGCCGGCCCCCGGCAGCCGCTCGCGGGGCCGCGCATCCCCAAGGACACGACCGCGGCGGGGCACCCTCGGGAGCATCCCTCGG
>VXAL01014975.1:356645-367432 GCA_013399475.1 Chauna torquata | reverse complement strand
TTTAATGTTTTATTTATACTCGTCTAACCCAGCAACTCATCCTGTTTGCACAGATGCAGATCAAGAGCGGCGGGAAGGGGAACTGTGGGGCTGGGCCGCAGAACTCGTGCTGCGTCTGCACCAGCTGCTCCAGCCTCAGCAACTCAACGCTGTCCGTTTCAGCTCGGTCCCTCGCACCTACGCCTTAGTGTGCTAATGTGGAAAACGTAAAGAAAATGTGATGTGAGTTTTAGGTTCCGAGCCTCCTCGCGCATTTATCTTACCCTGTGCGGTTCCCATGCTCGCCACCTGCGCGCTTGCAGCAAGCCGCTGGGTGACGCTTCCTTCCCCGGCTGCGGGGACAGGCCAAGTCAGTGCCACGCCGCCAGCCACACGCTGCGGCACGCGGTCCCCGGCCCTTACAACACCTGCATGTAAAAGACTGGCAAGACGACAGCCAGCGCCCAGAGAAGGACATCTGCAGGTGAGAAATCGGGGGTCCCAAAGCCAAGCTGGCAAAATATTCCTGTGTCCCTGTAGCTGCAAAAAGAAATCGTTTTTTTTACTAGCAGCGCTGTCTGCGGAGGTGGGAGCTGACCCTACACCACCTTCTTCTCCCGTTCCTGAACAGCAAACTACCTGGCAGCGCGGCCGGGGCCCGCGAGGCACAGCCCCACTCCCTGGGACGCCGCAGCTTAGCCGGTTCCCGACCCCTAGGATCGTGCCCGGGGCCACGGTGGGGCCCTGGGCAGTAATGAGAACGATGAGGCTTCTGCAGCAAGCAGTTTGGGCACCTACAGGAAGCTCTTGTGGTCGCTGGCATTCAGCTGAACTTGTGTTTTGTTCTGTTTTCCACAGGGTTAGATTAAAGTGCTAAAAAGTGGCGGGGGGGGAGGGGGGTGGCTGGGTTAAGAAGTGAAGCGGAGGCAGGTCACAGCTTTACACGCTCTGCGAGCGTGCCCCGCAAAGCAAGCAGCTTGACGGCAAGTACCAGAAAAACGCTTCTGAGCAAACCAAGGAAAAATCAGTTCCCCTTCTCAGTCATTTAGGTTTTACTTGCTCGGTATGTTGAAAACAAAGAACCTCTCTTCCATGAAATGTACGCAGTCAAAAGTGAGAAATGTATACGCGTAAAACTTCTGTGATTGCTCCTACTGTGAGGGCACAGCAGCACTCTGAAGCAAACAGGCTAAACCAGGAGGAGGGGGAATGAGCTGAGGAGGGCTCCGAGGGGGCCGGCGAGAGGGGCCGGGCAGGGCCGCAGCCCCCGGCACCCGCTCCCCGAGGCTCGCCCTGGGCAGCGCCGCAGGCAGCGCGCTCCCCTGCGCGTTGCGGTCCTGGAAAGTCCGGCTGTTCCTAGGGAAGGTTGTGAGCCGTTAAGGGCTTTCGGAATGTTTATTTGTCAAAGCCACAGGCCCTTCAAATTACTTCTGAAGCCAGACAAGCCGCTGGGAGGATTTCTTCCTGCTGCAGAAATTGCTGGGTGAAATTCCACGGCAAGAGGTCAGCCCGGCCCCAGCCGGCCCCGCTGCCCGAAGCGCCGCGGCCGCATCCTGCCCGAGCGCTGGCACCAGCCTGGGCCTAGAGCGGTCTCACTTTCAAAGGTTAATCTAAGAGGGGGAAACACCACCAACAAAAATTTGGTTCCCTACAGTCTTTCAAGCCCTGGTTTAGCTTTTGTTAGGCATATTTTTTAAGACCAGGACCAGGCTGGCCCAGCTGCAGGTGGGGAGAGACCGGGTGGGGGCAGGAGGAGCAGAGGTCGGGGTGGGGAAGCTCTGAGCGAGCTCCAAGCTTTTTAATAGTTTACGGATGCTCGTAGCTGCGTTTTTCGATGTGAGCAATGCTAACAACCGTAACCCAGCATGGTGTGTGCCGTGCAGAAATTGCACAGCCTTTGCCTGGATTAAAGCTGTGACTGCCAATTTTCTTTAAAAGCAACAGCGGTTTGGATGCTAAGGAAGGGGTTCCCTGGGGAAATTGGTTTCCCTCCGGTGGTGGGATTAACTCCTGCAGGAGACCCTGCCCTCGCCTGCTTTGCAATGGGGTTTTCCCGGCAGCTCCGAGGTGCAGATGGACAGCAGCGGGATGAGGCTCGTGCCCTGTGCCTGCTGCTGGGAGGAAGAGCTTTTTTTCCATGTAGCTTTCACAACGTGTGACAACGGGTCCAGGGGCTGATGTGATCGAGTCCTTTTGGAAAGGCAGCACAAAATCACTGTTGTTCCACAGTATGTGGCATTTGTGCCAACATCCATTTCTGTAGAGTCTGCAAACTGCTCCCCCTCTCCTGTGCGCACGAGATCTGCCTTTTACGGTCAACGAATGCTAAAATCCTGCCACATCCATGCTCACTTGATTGGCGTGGTTTTGGTCTTCCACGGCCGCCTTTTGGTTGGTAGCGTGAAAGGAGCAAAAGGCTTCTGCAAGAAGCACCTTGGTGCTACAGGGATACCAACATTAGCCTAGTGAGGTAGCTCAATTTGGGAAGATTTTATGGACCATACGATGATTATCATGATACTTGAAAACACTTGAGATATTTCCCTGAGTGTGCACCCCCTTTCAGACGCCAAACACAGCGTTTGTGCTTCCCTACACACCCCAGCCAGCCAGATGCAGAGGGAAGAAGCTCGGTGGGCAGATGTGACCTCCATGGGTGGGAGGAGGAGGTGAAACCACCAGGAAGCAACCTTGCGGTCATTCAAACGCCGCCAGCCCCGTGCCGGTCTGGGCTGCACACGTGCACTGATCCCCAGGTAGGGACGGAAAATGCTTCTTTTCCTCCTGGCATGTGGGTCACTCTTGCAATGTTCAAATCCAAAGATGCGAGCCCGCCTGTCCCATCAATTTGCAGCAGCCCCATCGCCTAAAAGAAATTGCTATGTCTTTGCAGGCATAAACAATGAATGGTGCTGCGCAGAGTGTGGTCAGCGTCGGTGCAGCTGGAAGTCAGCTATAAAACATCCATTTACGGACCCCCAAATCTACTTAGAGAAAAGGAAATTCTTATTTCAGTTAAACATGTATCTTGCAAAGTACAGTTATCGTTTTTTCATAAATCTACTTTTATGGTTCTGTTTTCTGTTCCCGTTTTCTATCAGTCAGCCCAATCTCTGACTGCTGCTATCTGTTAGCGTGTGATTGCGTTTCGTATGTTTCCGCACTAAAAAGAGGATAGAAGAAACGTACTGAAATATACACCCAATAATGGATTTAGCTGGCTTGTGCAGGAAATGGCTGCTTCAAGACACGGGGAATGTCTAGGGGCAGCTTGGTGGGACACCCAGCCTGGTGACAGCACAGGCCGGCGCGCTCGTGTTGGTGGCAGCGGCTGAGCGTGAGCGGTACCCAGCGTGTGCGCACGTCTGCGCGTCCGTGGCCCTGGGCTTACAGTGGTGAAGTCAGTCCGGCTTGTCGTGTGTGCGCTCTTCATGTGAAAGCGACCGCGTACGCACGCAGCAGAGGTGTTCAGCTGTTCTGACTTTGCTTTGGCTGTCCGGATTTTTAGTCACACGGGCTTTGTCCCTCTGGCCCAAGAGACGGTCCAACCCCTCACAGCGACCCGTCGCGCTGGGAGGCTCTGTGCTTAGCACTGGTTGAGCACCTGGTGGCTCAGAGGCCATTTATCCGTGGTACTGCTGCACCTGGAAAGAGCATTTCCTCCCGACTCCTGCGGTTTCACCCTCCATGCCAAAGGATGAAATGTGATCCCTTGGCTTCACAGGGCTCCTATGGATGAAAACGTTATAAACCTGCCGACCCTCTTTAACAGCCAAGCAAGGGCATTTCCTGTTGTGTCTTCCTGGAGCTGTGAGCTGACCGCAGCCAGGTGGAAGAGGTGTTCTGGCTCTCTGGCTACGTCCCCACGCTCCTGTGACCCAGCGGCAGCCCCTGCTTGTACCAGGGGACGCGGCAGAAAGGAGGACCCGGGCTGCTCCTACGTACCTTACCATCATAGATGCTTTAATAAAGTTCCTCTCTTACCAGGGTGATTCATCTCACTTCACTCAAGCGCGGTGTCTTTGACAGTGACAGAGTGCTCTGTTTAACGTTAATATATGTTAAGTGTCTGGGATGGGCAAGGAACCCGACACACATCACTGCATCCCACTCCAGCTGCGAGATTCCCGCAGGAAGCCCAGCAGTTTTGGAGGGAATTGCTCGGTGAAGGGGACAAGACCTGGCCCGGCACTTTTTCGGACCACGGGCTTTGCCCAGAGGGCGATGACACCTTGACCACAGCCATCTGCAGGCAGCAGGCGAAGGGGCCGGAGAGGCCAGCCCTCGTGTTCGGTGCTCTGGCTCGAGCTGACTGGATGGTGATGGCGGAGGCTGGGCTGCCCTTCCCCTCCGGGACAGAAATGGCTCTGCATCCCCTCCTCGACGTGGCTGCACTGGGTTCGTGGAGGGCCTGCTGTGGAATTCCTTTAAAACTTTGCAGAAGTGGCTCTCTGCTGTGGAGAACTGAGTGTTTGAAGTTTGCCTTTTTAAAAACAAACAAACAAACAAACAAACAAACAAAAAACTCATCTGGATCGTTATAAGGATGGTCTCACATCTCTACATGTGGCTGTATCCATCCAGGTCTGAGACGAACGATAAAACCTGTTTGAGGTTTGAGCATCTCTGCAGAGATGCTGCCAGCAGATGGTGCAAGAACGCACAGCTTTATGTTCTGCAGGTTTTATTTCCTCGGGTTTCTGCTTCCTGAAATGAGTTACAGCTCTGGGAGATGTTATCCCGACTTACAAAAAGAGGCAGAGAGAGATTTTGGTTTTATTTTATTTTAATTATGGCTTGCAGTATAGCACCTGGCTTCTCATTTGTATTCCAGCCCATAATGGAAAACTGCACTTCCTCTGCTACGAGCGAAGCTGTGGAGCCATATGTTACATTAATCTGAGCAGCAGGCTGCAAGTTGTGAAATAAAATATGCCTAGACAGACAAAAGATGGGGAAAATACCCCCAACAATGCAACGGGACCGCTTACGGAGCATCATTTTTTTTCTGCAGTACAGAACTTAGCTTTCAGAAAGGTTCACGGAGAAGTGTTCTGTCTCGGATCTGCCCACAGAAGCCTCTTGCGTTTGGCAGATTTTCAGCGCACAGAGCCTCGCATTTATAGCGTTATGATCTAATCTGCTTTATCTCTATGTTATGGGTGTAATTATTATTTTCTTAGGTATAATAGATGCATGTGCAGCTCGAGGAGGTTCATAGATCTTATCCAACTGTGCTTTCTCCTAAGTTAAGAGAGAGATAAATGAGAGGTAAGACCATGCACTGCCTGCTCCTGTATCAGGAGCAATAGATTTCAATCTCTGCAACGATAAACTGCAGCACGGAGGAGAGCATTACTGAAAAGCTCGTGTTTCGGGTACTGAGAAGCTCATGTTTTGGGTACTGAAAAGCTTGTGTTTTGTGGCTCAGGCCTCCAGCTGAAGTTTGCTGTTTGGAAGCTGAAACAAAAAGGAGCTCATTGCAGGCTTTACCATGGAGTTCACAGAATCGTGGCAAGTTCTGATTTATTATTTCCTGCTTTCCCTAAAGTCTATGTCTTTAAGGATGCATAATCTGAAGCTTTTTAGACAATGACTGGCCACACTCAGGTCTAACTTTTTGGCTAGGTTTTACACAGAAGAGGCTGGAGCTGGTGCGACTCCTGCCTCCCTCCCGGGTGCCCTTGTCCTCCATGAAGTTGCTCTGCCATCCACGTTAGCCAGATCTGGTGGAGAACATCCCATGGCCTAGACGAGACAGCAGCTCTGCTCCTGCTGACACCAAATCGCACAAACCGGACCTCTTGAGTTCCTGGAAACCAGGTAAAGCCCTGGCGAGGCACCTCTCTCACAGGCGCTGTGTTTCTGCAGGGCCCAACTTGTTCCCACCGGCACCGACAACAGTACGAAGTTAAATAACGGGCTGTGAGATGGTTTGAGATCCTCTGACAGCAGACGTGAGAACGAAGTATCTTCTGAAGTAGGCGTAGTTTGGGGCTTGTGAAGGTCCCAGGTTGTTTGCTGTGGGAAGTCAGATTTCCTTTCCAGTGCAGTAAAGTGCGCTGGATAATTGGTTTCTGTGTTTCGATCCGGCTGTGAAAGGGGGCAGAGCTTGCAGGTCCTGTGGCTGACCTAACAAAGAGCCCTAAATATTCATCTGTATTGCTCCTACCAAAAACTGGTCCTGTCTTGACATTTTATAGTCAGTACTCTCACTTCTGTGAATGGTTTCTTCTATTTCCTGCCATAGGGCATTTGACCGAGAATCGTATTCCTCCAGAAGGAAATTTTAGCCAGCGCGAACACTGGAGAGCCAAGGGCAGGCTACAGATGTTCCTGCTCTGAGGTCCCCGGGAGATCCCAGGCACCGGGGTGGTGGGCTGCTGAAAGAGCGTATTGTCTGCGCACAGTTCACACAATGTTCACAAGATTCACAGAATAATTCTGACAATACAGGGACCCGGGCAGATTTATAGGCTTGTTGCCGATACAGCTCCAGGGTTTGAAAGTTGCTATAATTTATGTGACTCAGCAACAACTAGAGGTCGTGGGGCTTTTTCCCTGCAGGGGACAGTGCCTTGTAATGGAGACTTCCTCCCAGAGTCCCAAAATCCCATCTCCTGGGAATCTGTTCTTTCCAGGCATTCCATATGGCTACTTTTAGCTATGTCTGTGGAGATTTCTAGTTTCCCCGCGCGGTCATTTTTATAACATACGACTGCAAAGTCTATAGTATTAAACAATTTAATTTTGCATGTTTGAGCGTCTCAGCGCTGTACGTACGCAATTACTGCCTCTTGCACCTGCTCCCTCTTTGGGCCGTGTTTGAAACACTCCTTTACTGTAAGAAGCCCGAGCTTCAGAGGCTCTAGACAACAGCTCCTTTATTGAACTTGCTAAGCCACCATAAATATTTAATTAGGTGTTGCTCTATTTTTGGAGAGATACAGAAAAGAAACCCATTTTCTTACATTTAAGCAGAACACCATCCTGCTGGAAAGACCTCCCTGCATTAACTAGTGACAGCGAGCCATATATTAAGAGGGTGCATAAAAATTTGTGCGAGGGTGAAAGGCTGGTGAAGAGGAGGTTTCAGCCAAGCGTAGGGTGGTCTTCTGTAGTGCTCAGGGTGGAGGGGAGGCCCTCGGAGGTCACTGTGGGGACGGAGCTGTGCAGGCGCCTATCAGGCAGAGCAGCACCATGCCGGGTTGGTGGGTGCAGCTGCTTCCCAGTGCGGGGAGCTTCTGTTTCGCCTGTCTTTGCTGTCTAAGAATAAATTGTGGCTTCACTTGTATGTTTTAATGCTGAATCATGCTTCAGCTAACCAAGCTGTCCTGTGTATGCTAAGTGGTGGTATTGCCTGAAGAACTTAGTGTGCCATAAACCTTCAGATGCAGTGACTACCTGGACTGTAACTAGGTTGATGTGTAGGCGTGTATCTGTGGAAGGACACAAAGGCTGTGACTGTCCTGCTAAATTTAAAAAAACCAGTCAGTTGATGGAATTGCAGCTAAGATTTCACCCATCCATTAACAATACAGGTCTCCCCAGGAGAGTTTGTTAAACTTAGCTAATTATAAGGCCTCATTTCATGCTCCAAACATTACCACGTGTCATTTGACTTGAAATCACCTCCAGAAATGCACAGTAAATACGAAGAATGAGTCCTCGTTTCCTACTGTAGTTCTTATGCTTCAAAGGCAGCTCTAGTCTTGCTGCCACCTGTATTAGAAAGTCGATCTGATCACTTGGTGCAGATAGCCCATCTCTGCCGTGGCCTTGATTTCTTGTCCTGTGGCTTCCCACCCCCAAAAAACCTCATCTCCTTGACATCTGGCTTCATCTTGCTGATTTCATGGTTAAAAAAATATTAGGAGAAGATTAAAACACCAAATCCTAAAATGCTGTAACTGCACTGACCTCAAATCATCACTTGATGTCTCAGAATTAAAATTAAATACACTGAAATCAATAGTAGTTAACGTTTTAATGAATATAAAATTTAGTTTAAAAATATCACTCTCTTCGTATTGTGACCAGTTTTCCATACAGATGACAGGAGGGAAACTTAATTTATCCAGAATGTCTTTTACAATTATATTGACATTTTCTTTAGAAGCCAGAGAGAACTAACTTACAAGTAAAGATTAAAAATTAAGTATGTATGGTTTGGTCAAAATAATGATGATGGGGAATTAGGTAGCAATTTGTGAGTATGTCAAGGCAGAGAAATTATTCAGGGCAGGATAAGGTTTATAAATGATCAGATGAACTCACCAGCAGGAAAGTAAAATTAAGCATTAAGTAGGAGACCTTCTGTTGCTACCATGGTGTTGATTGCCCAACACATTCCAGCTCCTGTTGAAGGGGCTCCTCAGCTGGCCACTCAAATGGGCAGCATAAAGCAGATTTAATGAAACGCATTGTTAAGCAAACACGCAGTTACGTGGCTTTTGCGCACCACCCACCTGGACAAGACACTTGTCTCATACAAAAGACCCTCTGTCGAGCTGAGTATCTATTAACTGGTGTGAACTCAAGGCAAAGTTTGCAAAGTGGAGGTAAATGCACACGTCTATGTCCTACTGCAGAATTTATTTCAGGAAGCAGTGCAGTCTGACACTCGATCTTGCTCTACACACCACATCACAAGGAACCTGGTACATGCAGATTTCTGGTATGCGCCCATACCTCTGCAAAGGCAGCTTCTGCCCCTGACCCTACAACTCCCACCTGCGCTCTCAGCACAGAACAAAGCCTGAAGGGAGCCAGGCTGTGGGGTCAGCAGGAGCCATACAGCATCTGCCTACGGGTGCAACGCAGGGCGGCAGACCCCGGACCTGTGAGGCACCAAGCCAAAGGTGAAATGCAGTAACTTCCACTGGGAGCTCGGCATCTGGCCACCTTCGGGGCTTTGTAAATCCCACTGGGCAAGTAAATAATTTTTTACATCAATATATACATTGAGCCTCTGACCCTTGGTTCCTCACGTGATGGGCCTGCGTGCAGGCATATGAGTATATTTTGCCCTGTAACAGAAAGCAAAATATGTGTAGCAAGTATGTGTGTGACTGTCAGAGCATGTATAATTTCTGCCGTAATTCAAATGTATATTTGGAGATATTGATCTACAGTAATAATTAATTCATGTAGCAACATAAAAAATCCAGAAATATTGCAATGAACTTTTCAAAATAAAATTGCTTTAAAAACACTCTTTAGACTAAGAGCTAGGCTTCCGATGTTGTTCTGTCACGAATATATTTGACTCAGCAAACTGCAAAGTTACATATTGCTGTAAGGAAATACAAAAAAATTAGCATGAGTCATGAGGGCACTGCCTGAAGGGAGGGGAGTAAAACATACAGGCATGTGGGGAGGACAGTGTCAGCACTAACACCTTTTGAAAAATGGAATGGATCTAAGGCCAAGGTCTGGGCACGGCTCAAAGTCAGTTATGAAACTAGTCCTGTAAAATATCTTACAGAGTAACTCGGAAATTTTTACAGAAGTTTCCCAGTGAAGTCACAGGTGTAATTGCAACAAACAAGTGTCTTGGCTTACCAGGCTTTTCTTGTAATGTAACTGGTAACACCAGTGCCTAAAAATTTTGACTGCCACGTAGAGTTCCTTAGTTCTCAAGATACAAGATGAATCTTCAAAAGATTTCTGACATTTGGGGGCAATATTCAAGTACATAGCATCGCAGTATAAAGATTTAGTACAGCTGATTCATGTTTCATAAGAAATACTTGGCAACATTGCCACCATGTTTCTCCCATCTCACAGTAAGTCCTGTGAGAGGATAGCTGTGAAAAACAGACCTTATATGGAGTAAATAAAGAGCAATTTTCAGAGCCCCATGAATCTGTGAAATATGCAAGCCATAGCATATGTACAGACAAGACGTCGTAATTCAGAGCAAGTGAAGCCACAAACGAATTATTGAGGCCTTTCCTCATATACAGAGCTATTCTGTGTTCAGCAGATGTTTGCTTTGTTGTAAGACCAACTCCAGATTTAAGATCGTTCATTCTTTTTATTAAAAAAATGAAAGCACACTTCTCTTTAGGTTAAGCAGAACTACTTCTGTTCATAGAGAGCATCTACTAATGGAGTCACAGGGGCCTAAAATTCACTTTGCCACATTTCCACTGCTAAAGAGACGTATTTTACAGCCTCTCGGTAGTTTGTCAAAGATTTTTCTTTAAGGCAACAAAGGACCATCGGCCTGAGGGAAACTGAAAGTCTTTTCTGTAGAAAGGGGCCTTTGAAAACGGTGTGATCAATCTACAGCCACCGCACACACGTGACGCAACCACGCTGAGCCCCAGCCATGAGCAGAGTTGCTCACGCAGGCCTCGTCTTCACGAGGTTCGTGCAGCCCTCCCGGCGCAGCCCTCTGCAGCGGCCGGCGTGCGGAGCAGCAGAAGGCGGCTGCGTGCGGCACCTTCCCAACCACCACCTCTCTGAGGGTACTGATGCCTGCACCAGGATTTCTCAAAGCCTTCACGGGCTCAGCGACGACCGACTGACTGCACTCGTCCCGGCTGCGCTAGTGAGGCTGTTCGGCACAGCCCTCGCAGCAGTGGCGGCGGAACCCCCGGTTTACGAGTGCAGAGAAAGCAGGAAGCTTGCGGCGCGGCTGCTTTATGCGTTTAGAAAACGGGGCCGAATCCTGAAGCCCACCGCCCCCACTGATCCTTGATGCAGCGCCGCGCGGGCCGGGCAGGCTCACGACGGCCCGGAGCCGCCCTGAGGCGCGGCCCAGCGGCGCCCCCTCAGCAGCCAGGCCCGGCGCCGGGCGG